>OY776112.1:228982401-229582401 GCA_963675035.1 Allygus modestus | reverse complement strand
GGAGGCGCTGGTCTTCTTGTTCCAGGAGGTTCTTGACCTGTTGACCGATGTCAGGAGCAGACACCCCAGCATCAAGGTGAACATGGTACTGGAGTGCGAGTTCACCAACATCCACGGGGCCACCTGCTTACGTTCGTTCAACACCGTCAACGTCCCGCTGACCGAGGCCTCCGACTTTGAAAATTTCCTCTCGGCCACGTTTAACATGATCCTGAACAAGAAGGAGCAGTGCGAGTCGGTGGGCAGCGGTTGGACCTACCTACGCATACGCGACCTGGAGATCCGCGTGAACGAGTACACGCCGCTCGGAGGCAGAGCCTTTATCCAGCTATCTGACTTGTCAGTGGCCATCAGCCAGTCGCACAGAACTACCCAGTTGTGCAGAGCGCAACGGTTGAGGGCGCTTTTATGGTGGCGGCAGCGTAGGGCCCGGTAGGAGAGCGGCCCGCTGTACTGTGCTTCCCTGCCGGTGTGATACCTTCATTACTACCAGTTGCTCACCTTATCACCACCGGCTTCATTGTCTGTGTCAAACCAGTGACTCTGGGGACTCCTGAATAACGGTACACCCAAAGGTTTTCCAATCGTGTTATGATGTTCATAATCATAATGTAGATTTCATAGTCTTTATTTTCATCCAAATATAAGTTGCAACCATGTGTTTGCTGACTTCTATGATGTAACTGGATGTTCAAGAACACATTACCCTGAGAACACAAAGTGGAACCGCTTGGTGAAGGCGATTTAGCGCTCTTCAGTGTGTGCCAACACTTCCACATCACTGGGGTCGATCGCCAGCTCCCGCACTATGAAGTGAGCGTCGTAGTTAGACAAGTTGTGGAAGTAGCAGTTGATGACCCGCTGCTCCCTGTACCGCAGGTGTCACGAGCGGTGCGCCGCCCCGCGGTACTCGTATGGCGGGGCGTGGTTGTGGCCCCGCACCTTGATGTCCTGCTCGGAGAACTCCTTGTTGCAGAGGTAGCAGCGGGTCGCCGCCAGGTACTCGTCCATCTCCTGCCGGGTCAGAGAAGGGTGCAGAGCTCTCATGTTGAATAGGAATTCCCACAGACTCAACACGTCCAACTTGAGCCTTTCCATGAAGACGTTGGACGCGTCGGCCCCGAATTAGACGCGAGGTTCAAACTCCTCCAGGCCTAGCGAGTCCAAGATCTGGTAGGCGAAGGCGTCTGGGACGTGCATACGCAGGGGTCTGGTGCCGCGCGGTGCTTCCGCGGGGTCGTCAGGGACGGGCTGCAGAGAGCACTCGAAGTCCGCGTAAATGCAGAACCTCTCTCGCCGGGTGTACTTGTGCTGCGTGAAGCGGATCTTTTCCTTCTTCGACATGTCCAGGCGGAGGGGGGCCTTGGCGTAGCAGTAACGCCTGTGCTCCTCCAGACGTTGAGCGCCCGTCAAGCCGAGCTTGTTGGGCCGGTTGTCGAAGTAAGCGAAGCACCGCTTACAGATGTAGATCCTATTTTCACGTTTGGTGAGCTGGGGCCGGACCAGTCGACTCAGGTCCGCGATGTACGCGTAGTGGCTGTCCCCGTCGGTGGTCACGTACAGCAGGTCTCGGTGGTATTCAATCTCCCGCTTGCAGATCTTCAGCGGGTAGACCTTGTCCTTGAACTCTGGCGTTCCGTTGGGGCGTCTCCCCACCATCGCCCGCTCGATCCCGTAGACGTTTACGCTGATGGCGTTCTTGCGCTCGAAGGACTTGATGTCCTTCAGTGCCACGGGGAAGCGCAGGCCGGTCCAGTCGTAGCGGGCAATGATGTCCAAGGTATAAGATGCGGTTCTCGTCGGTTCCTGCAGAACGAACTTGGCCAGGATGGCGTACATGAAACACATGTCGTCGGCGTTCTGTACATTGACAACGGCATGCGTATCAGCGGTGGCCTTTGGCAGCTGGATACAGGCTCTGCCTCCGAGCGGCGTGTACTCGTTCACGCGGATCTCCAGGTCGCGTATGCGTAGGTAGGTCCAACCGCTGCCCACCGACTCGCACTGCTCCTTCTTGTTCAGGATCATGTTAAACGTGGCCGAGAGGAAATTTTCAAAGTCGGAGGCCTCGGTCAGCGGGACGTTGACGGTGTTGAACGAACGTAAGCAGGTGGCCCCGTGGATGTTGGAGAACTCGCACTCCAGTACCATGTTCACCTTGATGCTGTGGTGTCTACTCCTGACATCGGTCAACAGGTCGAGAACCTCCTGGAAAAAGAGGACCAGCGCCTCTTTGACAGTCAGCAAAGCGTCCATTGGTTGAGACAGTTGGTAGGTGAGGAGGCGAGTGCGGAGGGCTCGGTGCACGAGCTGGAACGTGGGGAGGCCGCTACCCTCCATCTCATCATCGTCGCTGGGCTGGGGCTCGGCGCTGGGCTGGGGCTCGGTGCTGGGACCGGGCTGGGGCTCGATGCTGGGACCGGGCTGGGGCTCGGTGCTGGGACTGGGCTGTGGCTCGGTGCTGGGGCCGGGTCGGGGCTCGGTGCTGGGGCGAGGGTTGGCGCTCGGCGGAGAGGTCACTCTGGGCAGGCGGTCGTGGACCAAGTTCCTCATGACGGAGCAGCTGTGAGACTCGTATTGGTCCCGGTGAAAGCGGCGGCTAAACGCCTTGTCGCAGTAAGCGCAGCGGAACCTCGAGCCCTCACCGTGAAGCCTGGCGGTGTGTTAGCGCAGAGTTGCCTCCCTGCGAAAGGTGGTGCTGCACTCTTCGCAGCGGAACCTCGGAGCATGGACCGTGTGGACGTGTCGTCGCAGTTCTACGTCTCTTCGGAACCGTCGAAAACGGAAAAGTAAACAAGTGATTACGTAAGCGGGGGAGACGTCATGTCCTCATCCTCATCCTCATGGTGCAGTTTGCTGATGGCACACCACAGCACTCGGGAATTTTTCCACGCGCGGTAAACAGCGGAGATCCCATAAGGAGAAGACGTTGGAAAATTAATAGCGGGGTTGGTTTTCGGTTGATTTTCAAATTTTTTTTTGGGATAGTTTCCATAAGCCAAGGCCTAACATAGGGCGAAGGACCATCGAAATCGGACGGTAAACAGCTGAGATACCATAAGGACGTTTATAAATTAATAGCGCGTATACTTGATGGTCGATTTTCAAGTTTCTTTCGTCATTCGCTTCCTTAGCATAAGGCCTACCATCTCGTGAAAGTCCCGTTACAATCGGCCGGTAAGTAGGCTAGTTATTAATTTTTTAAGGTGTTTTCCTCGGGGGGCTGACGTCATCGGGGGGCAGGTCAAGGTCATCACGGGGGGCGGGTCAAGGTCATCGGGGTGGCAGGTCAAGGTCATCTGGGGGGTGACGTCATCGGGGGGGGGGGTGACGTCATGATCCTCATCCTCATCCTCAGGTGCACTTTGCTTACTGCCGCAGGACCAAACCAATGCCCCCTACTGATGTTGTCCCCCCTCCATTTTTTATTTTTGGTCCCCCCGATTTTATAGTTTTGCTCCCTCCTGATTTTTGCACCCCCCGAATTTATATGTTTTGCCCCCTCCCAATTTTATATTTTTGCTCCCCCCTCTTCGATTTTATATTTTATTTTAAGTCCCCTCTCCATTTTATATTTTTGCCCCCCCCTGAATTTCTATTTTGCTCCCCCCCCCGATTTTATATTAATGCCTCCCTCCCCCCTCACGGATACTTTTATATTTTTTGGACTTGAGTTCTTTTATTTCTAAAAGCAAGTCCAAAGTGTTAAGTGTACCGATTTGGAGTCGCAAACCACACGCCGTTTACTACCTGAGAGAATTCCTCGACTTAGCAACAGGACCCAAACTATCTGCCAGAATATTTCGTTAACTTTGATTTAATTGTACATTAAACGTGGAAAATCTAATTTTAATATTGTAAAATAATGTGGATTGTTATTTGATTTAGTTAATCTACTATTTATATACAACCCGTACGAAGGACGGGTACACAGCTAATTTAAATTAAACTACGTTGTTATCATCTGTTTTTATATCAGATGTTTTGTTATATTATTTGTTAACAACTGAAGTAACCTTTCGTTAGGTACAAACTTGCTTGGATTCGAGCAACAAGACAACTAGTATTGTTTTAATATCCTCAGCATGTAAACAGTATTAACAATCAGATGAAATAGAGTATTCGAGGAAGTTTAGGGTGTATGGTCCCTTCAAGCCACCAGTATAATTGTAATTAGTGGCTCCTGTAAGAGGAATAAAAGGCAGGTCCAAGGATGGCAACCAGTGTAGACATTGTTCTACAACTGAGCATTATACAGTTGAAACTTTGCCACATGTCCTTGGACTTTGTCCTCATGGCAGTCTATTAAGAATCGTCCGCCATAACTGCCTCAGACCTCTGATAGCTGACGAATTTCGAGCCAAATCTTATGAAGTATATGAAGAAGTCACTGCCCTCACAAATAGTGAGACTACAAGAAGGTGTGACATTATTGCAATAAATAAATACCCCCTTCGTAGCAAACCTGCGTACTCAGCGAATTTTCAGTGCATAATATATGTCTTAATGCCATATAAAGCCACATACCAAGTTTCATAAAAATATATGCACATATAAGCGATATATACAATTTTAATTATTCTCCATAAGAATAACATTGGTGATGAGTGCATAGGTTTGCTGAAACAAGGAACACAAACAATTGCTTTTTATGCAAATATAAATAGAATTTAACTAGGTGAAGCCACATATCAAGTTTTATCAATATTCAATCATAAATAAGCGATACATAACATTTTAATTATTCTCCATAAGAATAATATGAGGGCTGAGTTCGCAGGTTCGCTGCTACGGTGATAATCAACAAAAAATCAATTTGTTGTGCAAATATCAATATACCAGTACTACGTGACGCCACATGCCAAGTTTCATCAATATACATTAATTAATAATGGAGATATCAAATTTTATTTATTCTCCATAAGGATAACATTGGACAACGTAATGTGTTTAGCACTATGAATATCTCTGCTACGGTTGGGCGTAGAATCACAATTTAAACACCAAAATTATTGTTTTGTGGAGCTTAGTTGATTGGTAAAAGCAAATGTGAAGTTAACATTAAAATTAACTTAGGAAAAGCCAAAAACCTTTCCCCATAAGATTAACATGGGAGATTTTATGAGCAGGTTTTTTAATTTCTCCGCAACCACATAACCTAGGTTAATAATTAAAAACACTATATTATTTGTACTTTTAAGCTCTATAACATGGCAAACCAAAATTAGTGTTTTACAAATTTTAGGGTAAAAAATGCAAAAAAACTGATATTTGTAAAAATTAAAACCCCCATAAACTCCTCTTCCAATAGTCCAATTTTTCTGGGTTTCGAACTTAAGTGACATTTATGTCACTTTACACATTTGAGCCAAATTTCATCGAAATCGAATGTTTTTTACTCAAGTTATCACATTCACGGACACACACATATATATACATATATATAAATTTGATCGAATAGTGTTTTAGTCATCTGGGGACCTCAAAAAAAGTTGTCATGGTCTCGGGCTTAAGTCTTACCATGAGACCTACGATAAGATCTTCTTCCCTATAGGGTAAATTCGCTAAAAGAGTGCAAAAGGCTTTATAATTGATTCGACGGTAAGGTTTGAGGTAAATAATAACCAATCAAAAGAAGTTAACCAAGAAAAGATTAATATTTACTAACCTACCGCTCAATTCTACAAAGAAAAATATAACCTAAAGGGAATAGAAATTATTGGCTTATTAATTGGCTCAAGAGGAACAATAAAAAAACTTTTTGTAGATTTTTGGACAAAATTTAATTTTGATAAGACAAAATTATACCTAATTTCACTTTTAATAATGAAAAGTTCTGTTCAAATTTAAAAAAAAAAATCATTTATATAATAAGTAAGTTAAAACTGTATAGTATTCTTTGTATTAGCAACTTGCAATGAGCAAGAAAATGCAATTTATTTATATTTTTATCATAAATAAATTTTCTTCCTTCTCTATAAAAATAATTTTGGGGCTGAGTACGCAGGTTTTTAGCAACAAGGAACACAAAAAATTTGTTTTATGCAAATACCTATGGAACTCAACTAGGGGAAGCCACAACACTTGCACCGTCTACACGGTACCTAGTAGAAACGCTCATCATCTATCACTGGCTACTGAAATCACTACATAACCCCGAGGAAACCAGGCCTTAAAGGCTAGGTACCGATGTCGGGAACCAGACAAATCATAGGCCCTAACAATCAGATTGTAGGTAGTAGATAGTATAGGTGTACTTACTTTTGCAACTCTCTGAAGGCATTCAAGTACCTGTCCAACGCAATGTCATCATCATTGCTTAAACAAGTAACAAAATTGTCATGAACATATTTTACATCAAAACAGTTAATATTTTTGTCTACTACACCTTCATTCATTTCAGATGAGGATTCTTCCAATCTCTGACTCAAATAAGTTGCAGGAAACGATGTTTTAACTCTGTAAATAAGACTAACACTTCATATATTGAAGATGAGAAAGTTAACAGAAACCCAACTTTGTAGCCAATTATCACAAGAATATAATATTTTCTATTAAGAATTTTAACCAATACTGAAAAAATATTTTACTTTGAATAACTTAAAACGAATAACTTAAGGTATCAGATGGCAGACAGCTTTACATTAAACAACACAACGCAGTCTTGCCAGCCCTTCAGATCAAAATATTCTACGAGCTGCCCTAAATTGTAGTACGAGTATTTTAGCAGACAATATTATACATATTATACTGTATAGAGTTATCAATACATATATATATATATATATATATATATATATATATTTATTTATGACGCTTACTTCAGTGCAGCTACATTGTACTATAGCTGATTTCTCAGTTGGTAAAAGTAGAGCTAACTAAATCTTTCGAAGTTAATACAAAATTTTCTGAACATTTCCCTACTTTTAAATTGTTTCTGAAATTTACTGTGTTGTTTATTATGGTTTTATTTCAACTTCAAGTCAGCTACGTCAGCTTCATACAGCTAGTATTTACTTAATGTGTGCACCTACTGAGTTTACGAAAAATGTCAGTTAATGAGGGCTTTGTGCTTTTTAGCATTCTTTTTAACTAGTTAAAATCCCGATTAATTATTTTTTGGAAGGAAATCCTTTTCAATTAAAATATTACCAAAAACTGCCTACGTCAAAAAATATTTCTCCGATATATTTTTGCAGGTTTTATTTTGATTTGATCGGGGAATTACGTCTCACCTCTGTTCGTTTTTAGATGGAACTGTTCTGTTTTGATAATATTTCCTTTAATACTGTTCAGGATGTCTTCAAATTATGATTCTAGGAGTATTTTGATTAATATATTTGTAGAAGAAGATTGCTGTAATATATTATAAGCTATTTTTATTATATATAAGTTTTATAACCCAGGATGGTAAGTGGTTAAAAATTTTGGATCTTTTTTCTAAAAACATGATTGGTTATTTACTTTTAGAGTCCTATTGTTAAGCTTTAGAATTAAGTAACATCCTCGGAGAACCTTTTTTAGTGAAAGCTATTAGTAGGTTGTAAATATAATTTTCAATGTATTTCCACATTGAGATTTTTAATGTGGTAATTTAGTCTGGTAATTTTTTTAATGTGGAGTTAAAACTGATAGCAGAAGGGCGTTACTATTCCAGTGAACAGTAGCCTTTCTATTTATGCCTGAAACCTCTCCACCTCGTCCTCTCCCCGTCCCTCATCCTCGTCCCTCATCCTCCCCCCCTCAAAACAGGTTTAATTTGTTTAAATGTGGAGTTAAAAATGTAAAAGAAGGGGGTATCATTCCAGTAGTCAGTAATATATTTTATTTGTGAATCATCTGTTCTTGCTGTTGTGCTGAATATTTATTTGAACTAGCGATCGCCACAATCGAAATTCGACCAAAAATTAACTGACGAATAATGGCTGTTTGCGTCGGTTTTGTACTACATAACCTGCATTAGCAGCTAAACAAAATCATTTGAACCAGTTCCATGATGCTTAAGTTTGTTTATTACCTCTAGCTGATGTACTCATTCTTCGTACGGTTGAGATATCTACTGACAAAACAACAAATACTAATAACTAGTGGACCTGTCCAAGGCCCCACTAAAAAAAAGGCCATGCTGCAGCGCGGGCAGCGCAACACTACGTCACAGTGGTGGATGGGTGTACTAAAGTTGCCAGACGTAAATATAAAATTGTAAACATGTGATAAACAAACATAACCTGTGGAATGTTTAATGAGTATAATGGTATTGTTGTTGTGTCTCGCGCTACACAGTTTTAGGATGATAAAATGGTGTGTAAAGTAAATAATAAAACATGCCGTACTGTTGTTGCGTCCCAGGTTGTCGGAGTAATTATTACAAGGATGGAGAAAAGGTGTCAGTACCAATTTTTTCATTCCCAAAAGACCAAACTAAAGCAAATGCCTGGATAAGTGCAATACACCATAGTGATTTTAAACCAAGTTCGAGTTCAAGAGTATGTATTAAACACTTCGACGAAAGGTTCATTGTTAAGGAAGACTCTGTGGTTCGGCCTGACGGGATCGTATTGAGTGTTACTCGAAACCGTGCAAAGCTCACAGATGATGCAGTACCATCAATATTGTACAATGAGCCAATTTACATTTCAGAAAAATTACCTTTACCTACGCAAACTCCAAAACAACGGGCAATTGGAGGGGAACAGAGAGAAGAGCAATCAAAGGACATTATCGAAAGCTTTATAAATTTAAAATATATTTTAAAAGTAATTGCATCCCTATTGTGAAAAACGTAAACTGCAATGTTTGTGACGATAGAATCAATGTATTCAATGTAATATATAACAAAGGACATGTTCCAAAGGTTGAGGTTTCCCTAGTAATAAAAAAAGACATGTCGTTTGTTGTAACGAAAAACGACTTTGTGATAAACAATATCGCCAGTAAAATTTTGTCAACGAAACAAAATTAGTAAGATTTCTGAAATTAATGCATTATGTGAGTGGTTGTTTGAAACAGAATCTTCTGTAAGAATTACTACAACTGACAAACTACAGCGTCTAAATGAAATTATGGATGAAATAAGTGAATCAACTAATAATGAAGTGGTTTCGAGAAAACTTAATTTTTGTAAAGAACAAATAAATCTAGCTTTACAAAAACAAATTAGGTATTGTACTAGAACTCTAATATGGTTTGCAACTATTTTCTTTTGTTTCCCAGCTGCATAGTATAAGGAAGTCTAATTTGTTATAACTATGCCTCATCCAAGATACTTAAAAACATTTACATCATGGTCTCGCGCTGAAGTCTTACGATGCCACCTACGGTAATAGCTTCTTCCCTATAGGGGAAATTCGCTAATTTTTCCCTATAGGGGAAATTCGCTAACAGAAGAGCTTACATAAATATAATATAATATTACGTGATCGCGAGCGAAACCGTGACAGGCTACTAATAATTAATAAGTCTTGGATTTTTGAAAAGGTGACACGAAAAAGTTCCTAAGCCTAAAATTTTTACTTTCTCCCCCTATACATAGTATATGGAGAAAGTATTGTTTTCGTAAAAATTTTCGAATTTGAGTTGTTAGTGGAAATATTCGTTTTGGTGCTCCCTGAACCCAAAAAAGTGGTTTTTACGTGATGTCTGTCTGTGTGTGTGTGTGTGTGTCCGTGTGTGTGTGTGTGTGTGTGTGTGTGTGTGTCTGTGTGGATGTGTACAGAGCTAGAGCCCTAACCTATGGGCCGATTTTTATGAAATTTGGTATGTAGGTACTAATCCACGATATCTCCAGGCGTTTTTTTCATTTTTTTGAATTTTTGATTTTTAAGGGTAATTATCCCCCAAAAACCGCCAAAAAACATGAAAAATCCAAATTTCTCAAAAACGGCTCTAACGATTTTGATTAAACTTTCGTGGTTTGTAGAACTTTAGGTTTCCAAAAAAATGACACCACCCGCATTTCTGGAAAAATGCGGGTTCATAAATTACAGGACTTAAAACATCAAAAATTCAGTTTTTTGGATTTTTCATAAAAAATCATAAATGTTAAAAAAGATTACTATTCACCATTAAAAAGAGCTCAACAAACTAAATAAATTAGTATTTTAAATTACTATTCTACGATTGCTAGTTGCGGAGAAAATTGAAATTTTCATTTAGCGGTAAACACAGTACGTTGTCCAATGTTATTCTTATGGGGAATACAAAAATAACTATTTCTCTCTTATTTACTGATCAATTTCATTTGATATGCAGGTCAAGTTAGCATTGACCAACAGATGATGTTCGAAATGTGTTGCTATTTAACCCTGGGGGGGGCAAGGGGGCATTTCCCCTCTCAAAACTACTGTGTGTAGCAACGGACTCTATAGTGCCTCAAAAAAAGCAATTTGGGTGGATATTTCTGAAAACAACTATTTTAGACAATTTTCTGTACATTTATCTATACTTCATATTCTATATTTAGTAAATAACAAATATTTTTGTCATTTAAGTTTGGCTAAAAGGGAGAAAGTATGTGTCAGTTTTCTGATACCGTTTATTTATTGTTGGGTTAGAAACAAACTTCCAACGTCAAAATTTTGTATTATTAGTTGACCTATAATTTTTATTTCTAACATTTTTCCATAATATTTTCAGTTTATTAATTAAACGTGTACAAATAAGCAAGATTGTGCGCACGCATAAAAAAGCTAGTATCTTTACGCGACTACAGCCAAGTTTATTATTGCTATATTTAATTCTTTTTTGCGCTAGTTTAAAAATAAAATAAGCTTAGAACATTTTTTTTAGTACAAAGTAATTTATATTACAAAAATGTCGATAGTTATTTTACAAGAAACACGATACAATTGAATTTAAAAAATTTAATAAGCCACTCCAATCACTGACATACTAACCTTTGATGTATTTTTTACCGCTATTGTTGGAATTTAGTATCCGTTTGTTGTTAATTCTAAGAAAGAGGAATTTGTTACTTACTGCTAGTAAAATTCAGGCACGATCAGGGGCGGATCCAGGGAGTCACATTGGTGGGGGGGGGGAATGCCCGGGGTTTTGGGGGGGGTATAGAATACCCCTTTGGGGTGGGGGGTCCGGGAGTCCTCCCCCGGAAATTTGTTAAAAATTCCATATCAATAATTTTATCGGCCGTAAAGAATAGCTGAACGCGTTTTATTGACCAACATGTGTGTTATCGGTCTAAAAAGACGTCTGTATTGAATTCATGGACCAAAATCAGCAATTTTATCTGTTTTTCCGATAAAAAAAGGCAATTTTACCGCATTTCATGGTCACCGTAACTTTTAGACCGAAAACTACAAGTAAACGATCGAACAAAGAAAATCTCAATAGTTTATACCAAAACAGCAATTTAACGGCCAACACACCAGCGGAAGTATCAAAGTATGTAACTGTCGAAAACGAAGATTTTACCGAAACTAAGATCGAAACAAATTTTATCGGCCTATAACAGCAATATATTCTCATTTTGCCGTCTAAAACGTCAATCGAGCAGCATTTTAGCCTGAAAACGGTCAAACTGGGTTTTTAGGCAAATTTACCGACCAGGCGTGTGTAGTTAGGTAGCAGCCAAAATCGGTGATTTTTGCGGTAATTTTGCAGCATATTAGGCCAGTCGTCCAAGACATTTAATTTGGAAGATATCGAGTAAAGCTGATTTGTTGATATGTTGTTAGGATACATGAGAGTAGTGTTTCACCAAGTTTGCAGCTTCGAATGCCTAGTGCTCTCCGCCTCGTGGTCGACAAATCCCGATTTTGTACCTTTTTTTAGTTTTTTCACATGTATCTAGAAAACCATTCATCTTACAGAAGATGTCATTATTACAAGATTTAAAGACGATGAAATTCCAAACATTTTAAGTGTAATTGCACCTCTGTAGCTTTTTTACAACCTGAGATACGGTCCTTCAAAGATAGGTTATTTACCTTCAATTCAAGCACAGGTTCTAGTCTGTAAGCCCAGACTAGAACCTGGGCTAGTCTGTTCTAGTTGTTTTAAAATACCAAAATATGCAAATTCGGACTTTTGGGCCTGTAGATTCTGACACTATGCATTTAATTTAAGTTTCTATGGAAAATGAAATTCAGATAAAAAAATGCAAAAATTGTAATTATGTTTTAAAATATTGTTTTCATAGCACTTTACAACAGTTAAAAAAGTATTATCATAAAATAAAAACAGTAAAATGGTAAAAGCTATAAAATGATAAAATCTTAAAGATAATTAGGAATTCATTATAGTTTTGGTTTCTTTGGTGGACCAGGTTGATACAAATCTTCAGGGCGAGCTAAATGTTCGTTGATTTGAATTTCCGGTTCAATGACATCATCGGATTCTTCAATGTCGAGTGTTGGCGTGTTTAAACATGTTTTCCCTTGATAGTTATTACATAAAGGAGAGCATTTCAGCCATGCTATTTTGCAGGAGCAGCCTCCCCCAGAACTCCCTTTTTTACATTTACAAGACAGCAATTCCAGCAAATCTTGTGTTGCTGGCTGCTTGGTAGTGGTAATGGGCAGCAGTCCCTGGCTCCGGGTCCATCCCCACTCACTTGGTTATTTTTGCACCCCTAACCATTTCTGTACCTGGTGATATGTCAGGTAGCTATGTAGGGATGCTGCATCTTCTGTCGGTGGCAGGCGAGTAAGTTGATCCTTAGTAGTAGCAGCCGACCCAACAAACAGCCTGTACCGGGGTGAGGGAAAACCGTCGTAAGGGTCCCCGCCATATAGAGCAGCTAAGCACTTCATGCCAGCAGAGGCTACTTCTTCATGGGTTGGGTCTGGTTACAGGAACGCTTTTGCCTCGTCAATAATGTTTTGTTTCCCCTTCAAGGAAGTCAAAATCCTCGTTTTCCCTTGCCAATAAAGAGCTGAGGTTGTACCACAACCTATAAAATCGTGGAGGAATAATACGAAGGTTGGAGGAAATGGCAGCTCTCCTTGTTCCAGGGATGTTGAGGAGAATTGTAGGCAACCTGCTTCGTTAATACACGAAAAGCGATCTATGATCTGTTGCCCCCATTTACCACGGCAATAATTCAATTATCTTATCTTTCAAACAAAATTATTCAACTTGGTGTACAATGTTTCGTCGTGAAACAGGCAATTTCCCCCGGGATTTTAGAAATTCCTCCAAGATATTTTCGCCACAAAGAAATCATGTCTGACAGTTTATAAGATCTGCTGGATCCGGAAGAAGTGCTACTTCTGCGGGACATTGATTGAGACAGTTCAGGCGGTACATCCCTCCCCGCCGGATAGCTGCTGCAACATTACTGTCCACAGTGTGTCTTTCTGCAAGCTTCATGAACAGCGACTTCATTTAGCCCTTATAAAAAATCTTTGTTCTTGAGAAATCCACGTTTAACACTCACTTTACTTAGCGTCTTAATTTCCCGTTTTTTACAGTCACTATTTCTTCATCAAGGGTGCTTATACAAACAAAGCAAAAACCTCGCGAGGTAGTCGTCCTTTTACATAGGTTTCGCAAAAAACAATCACATCTTACAGTACCATTGTAAGAAATGGAGTAGTTTGATTTGTGTTTGTTTATAGTTCAAATATTTAAACCGTTAAGAAATCAATAACAAGTGTAAATCAGCTGACCAAAATCACTGAAAAAGTAGTAAATTAAATCATCTGTTCAGATGTGAAGAACAAAAAAAAATATCCAGCTATTGCAGTCAATATTAAAAAATAAATAAAACAAAATCTATATAAATAAAATTAGAGTTTTGCATGTACATTGCTTGGAATTATCACATTTTGCAAATTATTACGTTTCATACAAAAGGAAAGCTGAAACGCGTCTTATCTCAATTTCTGTCTGTCTGTCTGTCGATGACGCTCAAAACGGCATTTTACGGGGCCTTCTCCGGGAAAACTGGTGCACTGACATTGATGAAACTTTGTTTCTTTGTTCTATACATGCGTGAAAAGAATTTAGGTCACTTTAAACTGGCATACGCCTTTTGGAATAATAATGGCGGCCACTCAAAAACGTGATTACGTACGATTTTGGTCACATTTGTTCACTTTTCACAGAGAAACTAGTGCACTGTTTTCGATGAAACTTTTTTCTATGTTCTATATGTGCGTTAGAAGGTTTTGGGTTGGTTGGATTTTTGGAAATCACTTTAGGACTCTGCCCTACGAGGTTTTAAAGATCCTATGTTATTCTTATGGACTAAGTATTTATTTATTGAACCAGATGATGACTAAATAGTTGTATCTATAAAATATTGTAAACAGCTGTTTATCATTATGGAAATAAAAACTACTTGAATGGCAACTCTCATAATGAAAATAAAAAACTACTTGAATGGCAACTCAAACTCTTATAGCGAATTTCTCCTATAGGGAAGAAGCTATTACCGTAGTCGGCATGGTAAGACCTAGGCCCGGGACCATGATAACTTTTCGTTTTGAGGTCCCCCAGACCCCAAAAACACCATTAGTTCAAAACTGTATATATATACAGGGTGAATCTCGTAAGTTGTCCAGTATTGATTTCAGACAAACCGTTGGTCCTACGATGATGAAATAAAATTATTTCCCACTAAACCAACCCCAAGGAATAACGTAAAAATATTTTTAACGATTTTTAAATACAGGGTGTACCAGAAACTGAGGGTCACTAGTCCGAATCTACGAAATATCAAATACAAACGTATATCATGTTATACATCAAATTAAAGCTCTTTTCAATCCAAACCATTTGGCGGGATCGGATTTTGATTATTATTGATTCATTTCAAAATGGCGGCTGTTTTTGTGAAAACATTAGTATTTTTTTGAATACCCTGTATTTTTCTTAAAAATGCAGACATCTTGATTCTGATTCAAATATCGCATTCCTTATGAGCTAAGCTTTATTTTGATATGCAACACTTCAATATTATCTCAAAAACAAAAAGTTTCAAAAATATCAGTTTTTGAAAATATGTACATAGCCAAAACTCAAAAATTTCAAATAGCACCATATGTCAAATAGCATATCATTTTAAAGGTATTGCAATTCTAAGAAACTTTCAAATTTAAACCTTATGCGTATCTATTTTGGTTTTCGAGTTATCAACAAAAAACATGTTTTCCCACATTAAAACGCATGTTATTTGTTAAACATGGTGGTAATAGTCAGCTGTTATTTATCAGCTGTTATTTAGTATTGTTGAGTTGTTTACATTTATTAGATGTTTCCATCTTAAGTTAACACAATGCATGTCTGAGCGGTTATTAGTTTTATTTTATTTCAAACAGTAATTAGTTTTTCTTATTGTGTTAACTAGATGGTTGTTAATTATGGTATACAGTAACGAAGAAGCTTTTAAAATGTTAATGGTTTTAGGTGAGTGTTTCCAGAACTTTAGTGCTGCCGAAAGACTGTATGCAGAGCGGTTTCCTGATTTGCAACGCCAGTGCCGTAAAGATTTTGTACGTTTAGCTCAACGAGTAAGAACGACTGGAAAAGTTCAGCCATCCAAAAAAAGACTAAAAGCTATGCCAGTAAGACAGACAAGAGCACCGGATATTTTAGCTGCAGTAGAACTTAATCCTCATGTGTCTACCAGAGTTCTCTCTAGGGAATCCGGTATTAGCCAGATGTCAGTCTGTAGGATCCTTAAGGCTAATGATTTCCATCCATACCACATTTCGCTGCATCAAGAATTGGAAGCAGATGATTATCTACACCGCATTAATTTTGCTATTTGGGCTCAAAATGAAATTTCTAATGATCCTAACTTTGCTCACAACGTCATGTGGAGCGATGAAGCGACCTTCAAAAACAACGGTGACGTTAATAGACACAATATGCGGTATTGGAGCAGGGAGAATCCACATTGGCTACGGGAAGTGAACAATCAAAGACAGTGGACCCTCAATGTGTGGTGTGCGGTGTTTAATGGGCAAATAATTGGTCCTCATTTCTTCGAAACGAATCTAAATGGTGTAATGTACAATGCATTCTTAAATGAAGAATTTCTCGAGCTGTTAAGGCCCATTCCCATCAACGTACAAAGAGAAATGTGGTTCATGCAAGACGGTTGTCCAGCGCATTACGCTATTGACGTTCGTCAAACTCTAACAGCGATGTTTGGTGATAATTGGATTGCGAGAGGAGGTCCCATCCCTTGGCCGGCTAGGTCCCCTGATTTAACGGTCATTGACTTTTACCTCTGGGGGAGACTGAAAGACATGGTGTATGGAACAGCTCCTACCACTCGAGATGAGATGAAAGAAAGGATACGGTTGGCGTGTAGGCAAAGAAATGAAGAAGAAGTACGTCGTGCTGTAAACAACCTTCCTAAAAGACTTGAAATGGTTTTAGAAGTAGGGGGAAGGCATTTTGAGCATCTGTAAATAGTTTATCCAGTAGCACCTAAAAATAATGGTAACTTTTGAAATATTTTATACACAAAAAGTTTGTTTATAGTGGTTTTGTAACAAATGTAACATAAAGAATATTTTTTTAAGACAAGTTCTTTATTATTGTAGTTTTTATAAAATAAGATTTACTCTATGCATGGGACTATTAAAGGCCGGACCATAGTTCTAGGTGTCTGGCTGACGCATGCGTAATAACGAATTTGCATTTAATCATATGTTAGCCCAAGTTTTGACAGATGGGGAATTAACACAGCAAATTAATGCGCATGCGTCAGCCAGACGCCTAGAACTATGGTCCAGCCTTTACCACCATGTTTAACAAATAACATGCGTTTTAATGTGGGAAAACATGTTTTTTGTTGATAACTCGAAAACCAAAATAGATACGCATAAGGTTTAAATTTGAAAGTTTCTTAGAATTGCAATACCTTTAAAATGATATGCTATTTGACATATGGTGCTATTTGAAATTTTTGAGTTTTGGCTATGTACATATTTTCAAAAACTGATATTTTTGAAACTTTTTGTTTTTGAGATAATATTGAAGTGTTGCATATGAAAATAAAGCTTAGCTCATAAGGAATGCGATATTTGAATCAGAATCAAGATATCTGCATTTTTAAGAAAAATACAGGGTATTCAAAAAAATACTAATTTTTTCACAAAAACAGCCGCCATTTTGAAATGAATCAATAATAATCAAAATCCGATCCCGCCAAATGGTTTGGATTGAAAAGAGCTTTAATTTGATGTATAACATGATATACGTTTGTATTTGATATTTCGTAGATTCGGACTAGTGACCCTCAGTTTCTGGTACACCCTGTATTTAAAAATCGTTAAAAATATTTTTACGTTATTCCTTGGGGTTGGTTTAGTGGGAAATAATTTTATTTCATCATCGTAGGACCAACGGTTTGTCTGAAATCAATACTGGACAACTTACGAGATTCACCCTGTATATATATATAAAAGTTCAGTGTGTCGTCACTTAGAAGTCTCGAACAGGCATGCCAACTAGTGACCGAATCAAAGTGCCCAAAAGGCCTAAACATTCGTTAAACATAGAGAAGTCACACAAAGCTCTAATTATTTAATATATATCGATGTACAAATTTACTGTTTTAAAAGCATATGATTTCTGATAAGATTTACAACACATGATACTCAGTTAGTTGTTATCAGATATGTAGGTTATTTAATTTTGTATCAAGTTCTGAAGATGGTATAAACCGAAATTTAAACTGTTTTGTAGATAATTTTGGTTTTATGTGATGTTTTATATATATGTCCGTGGGTGCGATAACTCTCGTAAAAAAGGTCCGATTTTGATGAAATTTGGTACAAACGTGTAAAGCAGCATTTATGACTTTAAATTCGAAAACCAGACAGATCGATCTATCCGAAGGGGTATTTTGGGGGGGTTTTGTAACCCAAAAATGGGTTTTTGAGTTTTTTACAAATATTTTTTGAAAAAATAACATTTTATTTTTTTCCATTGGAATCGGCTTTGGAATTTTTCCAAATTGGACAATTTGGTGTTTTAATCATTGCTCTACGTCAATTGGTTACTGAGATATTGAAAGTGCTAAACACAGTACGTTGTCCAATGTTATTCTTATGGAGGATAAGAAAAATTATATACCTCGCTTATTTATCAACTTATCCTGACGCAACTTGGTATACTGCTTCATTTCATTGTGGTCTATTGATATTTGCACAAAAACCGATTTTGTGGCCGATATTTCCCGTAGCAGCAAACCTGCATACTCAGCCCCATGTTATTCTTATGGAGAATAAGTAACGTGTTATCTCCTTTAATTATGAACATAAATTAATAGAACTTGGTATGTGGCTTTAACTAGTTGAGTTATATTGATATTTGTATAAAAACCCATTTTTAGTGCTCCTTATTTCAGCAAACCTGCATACTCAGCCGCCATGTTATTCTTATGGAGAATAATTAAAATGTCATAAATCGTTTATTTATGAATGTATATTGATGAAACTTGGTATGTGACTTTATGTGGTATTAAGATGAATTAATATATGAATTGGAAATTCGCTGAGTATGCAGTTTTGCTGCTACGGGGGTATTTTCGATAGGCGAGAGTAGGGAGTATTGGGGAACACTGCGCGCTCCCCCCCCCCCGATCATAATGACCCCCCCAGATTTTATATTTTTGCCCCCCTACTTGATTTTTTATTTTTATTTTATGTCCCCCCATTTTATATTTTTGCACCCCAACCCCCGATTTTATATATTTTGACACCCCCGTGTTTAGCGAATTTCCCCTATAGGGAAGAAGCTATTACCGTAGTCGGCATGGTAAGACCTAGGCCCGGGACCATGATAACTTTTCGTTTTGAGGTCCCCAGACACCAAAAACACCATTCGTTCGAAACTGTATGTGTGTGTGTGTGTGTGTGTGTGTTTGCGCGGCATACATCGTGAGATCCGTTATATGGATACACACCAACAATGTGAGCTCCGTTTTCAATGTGAGCTCCGACCCCCCGGATCTCGGATTGAACTAGCCTCTAATTGGCTATCCTGACGAATAGAGAATCACGGATATACCCGAAATCAGCCGAAATGAGGTGGAGCTCACTATCATGCGTTTTCCCAAAGTGTGCGAGTGTATAAGCTTCCAGAAAGTGACACCACGTCGCGCTAGCATCGCTTTTACACTCCTAGATTACACACGAAAAGTTTCATACGGTCGAAGTGGGATCCATGATCAAAGTTTTTGGCGCATGGGACTGTGAGAGATTTTGCAGTTCCCTGGTCGTGGGGATATGCCGAAGAACTGGATAATGTTATACAATGAGTGGAAGAGGAAAACTGTTGTGTAAACTTGGTAAGTACCCCGGTACAAATTATTATTATTAACCCTAATTACTGTACGATTGTTTACTGTTTGTTTTTATGTTACTGATACTGTTATTGTTGATGTATCTAAAGGTTAAGTTTTAAAGTAAAAATACTTAGGTGATAAAATAATTTCAAATTCAAAGAGGCCTTCAGATTTAATTAATTATTTATAGTACGGTCATAACAGTGGTAATAGGCCGACTTTGTTTTTAAAACAATCGGTTTATGGAAGAAAAATAAACGAGCTTAGACGGATCTCTGTCATTTGGGTTGTTCCTAGATTTGTTTATGTTTAACTCGGTGGGTAGGACTACTACAAGACCAATAACCTATGCGAGGTTAAATGTTGCAGTTTTTTTGTTTAAACTATAATAATGTAGTACAATTTATTTAACAATTAGTCATTATGAATAGTAAATAATTAATACTTAGAGGCTTAGAGTATCATAACATCTTTAGATAATTTTACCTTGAAGGTTAGTAGATTTTTTTGAGGTTAAATAGCTGATTTAGCCTAAAATTAATAGTTGGTTAAGATTGTTGGTATGGTGTTAAAAATAGGCAGAGGCTACGTACACGTCCGACGTGAGCCGCTACTGTTCACGCCCGTTCCAAATTATGCACCGTACGTTACTGTTCCTGTGATTTTTAAAACAGATTGAGAGCCAGAAAACCTCCTAACCTAACCTAACGTAACGTAACGTAACCTAACATAACCTAAAGTAACGTAACGTAACCTAACCTATCCTAACCTAAGCGGTAGCGATGTGAATTTGCCTTTACATTGGACGTGTACGTAGTCACTTCGTTAAAAATACAATGTTTCATAAAATGTTCATATTTCCCTGTCAGACTAGTGTAGATGAGATTTAGACATTGGATTAGATTACAGGGCGATTCTAAAGCAGGTCTAATTATCATTTGTTGGAAATATTTATTTTGGAATTGTGGCGGCCTTAGGATCAAAGCAAAATTCACGAGAGGGGCCCTTCCATTTTCTTGACTTGACAGTCCAATTTTTATTTTTATTTAATTTTTCTGGATCTATGGCAAACATAGCTAGGCCTACTTTCATGCAAATACCAAATAAGGTCTTGACCTAATTTAGCTTATTATTTAACTTATTGGTTGGACTTGCAAAATTTCTATGATTTTTCGACTGGCAAATAATAATTTAATGCAATTAGTTATCAACTAATGAATTTAAATACATTTTTATTTAACCCTTATTTTCTGCCGACATCACACAGTATGATTGTAATTTTTGGTCGATGAGTTAATTATGTGACGTACGGTAGTTACTTTTTCGCTTATATTCCCCACTTTATGGGCCCCTTTCACATTTTACATTTTAATAGTGTTAAATACACTTTTTAGGGAGTTTGGAACGTTGGCTATAAATTGAAACTAAATTTCCGCAATTTTGGATAGACACATATTTCCTATTAACTTACTGGTACCTAAGGCTTTTTTCCCGAATTCATGGTGAGTGGACATCCTGGTAAATTCAGTTTTGAAACAGTTTGTATACTCTTGAATACTAAATGCATAATTAAAACTTCAAATGATTCAGCCAATTCATAATGAGCTATTTTCATTTATAATTTAAATTTGAGGCGATTTCTCAATAAGTACTCGTAACCAAAAACTATTTCTTAATAGCCTAAGGCCTGTTGCAGAAGCTAAGATAGTTCTATTAACTTAAATTCAGTTTTAAAACATTAATCCATACCGTACTTATATCAGTGTACTGTATCAGCCAAAGGTGCTGTTGAAATGCTTTCTAAAATAGATTTAAGCCAGGGAATACAGTAGATAAGTGCGATATCGAACACTTACATTTTGTTTTGTGATTTTAATATCGTCTGTTTATGACCGGTTTTTTAGCGAATTTCCCCTATAGGGAAGAAGCTATTACCGTAGTCGGCATGGTAAGACCTAGGCCCGGGACCATGATAACTTTTCGTTTTGAGGTCCCCAGACCCCAAAAACACCATTCGTTCGAAACTGTATATATATGTGTCCGTGGGTGCGATAACTCTCGTAAAAGTAGTCCGATATGAACTAAATTTGGTACAAACGTGTAAAGCAGCATTTATGACTCTAAGTTCAAAAACCAGACAGATCGCCCCATCCAAAGTGGTATTGTGGGGGGATTTTGTACCACAAAAATGGGTTTTTTGAAGTTTTTACATTTAATATTTTATAAAGTCTAATTTTAGTTTTCACTATTGGATTCAGCTTTAAAAACACACATTTTGGTGTTTTGATCATTTCTCTACGTCAATTGGTTACAGAGATATTGACAGTGCTAAACACAGTACGTTGTCCAATGCTATTCTTTTGGAGGATAAGAAAAAATTTCACTAACGAAACTTGGTATACGGCTTCATCTGGTTGTGGTCTATTGTTATTTGCACGAAAAATGTTTTACCGATAATTCCCGTAGCAGCAAACCTGCTTACTCAGCCCCCATGTTATTCTTATGGAGGATAAGTAAAATGTAATGTCTCCCTTAATTATTAACATAAACTAATAAAACTTGGTATGTGGCTTCACCTTGTTGAGTTATATTGATATTAGTATAAAAACCCATTTTTTGTGTTCCTTGTTGCAGCAAACCTGCCTACTCATCCCCCATGTTATTTTTATGGAGAAAAATTCAAATTGTATATATCGCTTATTTGTGAATATATTTTTATGAAACCTGGTATGCGGCTTTATGTGCTTTAAGACATATATATTATGCGTTGGAAATTGGCTGAGTACGCAGGTTTGCTGCGACGAGGGTATTTAACTTATTGTTTTCAAAATATTCACTTTCCAGACATTACAGTACAAACAGACTTTGTATTTGTATTTATAGATCCAGTGATGAGCGTGTTCCCAAAGGCAACTGAGGAGTTACCAAAAAACACGTGAGGAGATTCCTCAATCAGGCCAAAACTAGAATTATACAAGAGTAAGTTTATATAAATGTTTGCACTTAGTTCAATTTTCATAATTTATGGCGGGTTTTTGTTGTATTCCTATTATTCTGTCTTCGTTACATTGATTATTTTCCAACGAGGAATTAGGTAAGAAAGTATTCCAGTGAACTTCACTGCAACACACTGGCCTAACCACTCTTTCCAAGAACTTGAAGTACTGGAGATAATTTGTATACACTCTCCCATTTTTGTATGATTCCGATGGAAAAACAGATAACTTTTTTCTCTATTGAAAGGTCTGCAGAAATGATTTATTGTCTCCCTTCTGTTTAAGCGCTAGCATAGCATAAAATCTGTTTCCAGTAGTATACTTTTTTATGGAGGGATTCCACTCCTTCCACTTTACTTCCTCGTGGGCGAGACCCCAACCTACTATCAATAAAATAAAATCCTGGCTTCGTCACTGTTCAGAAGATTGTTAACTGACTCACTTTTAATGTTTAAGCTCTATTCATATAGAATATCCTCCAAAGTTGATAAGATAATTAAAAATACAGGTTATTTTACCTCCGTCTTCAGCTTTAAGTTAATCCAAAATGGACTACCGCGGTTTCAGAAGCTTAATTTTGCTTCCATCTTCAGGACTTGAAGTTCAATAAAATCTTACTGAATTTGTATGTCTGTCATCAAATGTTTAAAAAAGCCTCACAACACCGAACATAAACACACGACACACGACAGCGAAAAACATTTTAAGTGCACTGTTAATGCGTACTGGCCGATAGGTGAACGCCGACTGAGGTGGACATGGCAGAGCGGAAGATGAAACTCCTGTTGGAATTTGGACTGCCTTATCGTAGTTCCTGGACTTAAGTCCTGGTTAACTTAAAGCTGAAGACAAGGGTATAATAACTTGTATTTTTTAATTTAAGCTCGAGTCACAAAACTTGTTACGTTTCTACCTGCTTCCCCCATAAGGCCAATTAAAAGCCCGTCATTTTGAATAGCAAAAAATACCTAGTGATTTCAACGATCAAAATTTGTATATATAATATATTCATTCAAAAAATTCAAAATGTTCAATATTTACGATGTTTTATGAATGAACTATATGTGATATGAAATAGGTATGAATATATGAATTCCTTAGGTTTTTGTTGCTATTTAAAACGAGTTCGCACGCAGCACGCTGACGTGAGGGAAGTGAATTTCCACATAAAAACATTTAAAAATCAAAATCAGTGTAAAAACATACATTTGTTCAATTTTTATTGAAATCTGAAAACATTGATTTTTTGGCTGTTCTGATACTCCTGGTTTCATTTACTTGCAAAGCTGGGAATACAATTCTGCGCATTATAAGGTTAGGAGAAGGTCCATGCAGGCTTGAAAGTAGGCGTGAGGTTGCTGGGAATAATAAAAGTACTTTAACAAAAGAATAACAGGCTTTTCTAGTGTAAAACCCCCATAAGACAACGTACTGTGTTTAGCCGATACACATTTTCTTTAAAAACTCGGTAAATATTTATGCTAGAATGACGAGAGATGGCTTAAAACTTTCGCCTCTCTAATTCCCATCTTTTTACATGCATTAACTTTACATCTGGGGCTTTTCTGACCCTTTTTGGGCCCAAAAACCAAACATTTGAAAGATTAATCCCCAAAAAATGGGTTTAGAGTTTTCCGATTGTTTTGCCCAACGAACTTGTCCAACAGATTATAGAAAGGAACGTTCCTAACAAATTTGAAGTAAATCGGGCAAAAAATGCGACCGCTAGAGTGCATACACATATATATATATATATATATATATATATATATATATATATGTGTGTACATATATATATACATATATATATATATAAAATTTTGAACGACTCCCCAAAACGTGTTCAGGGGGTCACGTTAGGAACTTCTATGGTGGTCCCGGGCTTAAGTTTCACCGTGCGGGTCATGCTAATAGTTCACTTTCCATGGGAAATTCACTAATAAACAATACATTTGATTTAGGATAATCGGATGAAGAGGGATGTGCTTTGAAAGTTAACATTGGTCTAATGGAAGAACAGTTCGCACGCAGCTCGCTGATGTGAAAGAAGTGAATTTCCACATACAAAACTTTTAAAACTCAAAACCAGTGTAAAAAATACAATTATTCCAATTTTGTTGAAATATGAAAACTTTATTTTTTTGGCTGTCCTGATGCTCCTGGTTTAATTTCCCTGCAATGCTAGGAATACAATTTTGTGCATTATAAGGTTAGGAGAAGGTCCAGTCAGGCTTGAAAGTAGGTGCGAGGTTGCTGGGGAAGATACAAATAACCAACACATAAATAAGATGCTTTTCTAATGTAAAAACCCCATAAGACAACGTATTGTGTTTAGCCGATATACATTTTCTTTAATAACTCGGTAAATATATACGCTAGAATGACGAGAGAGGGTTTAAAACTTTTGCTTCACTAATTCCCATCTTAATACATGCATTAATTTTAAGACAGGGGCTTTTCTGATACTTTTTGGGCTCAAAGATTCGAAATTTTAAAGAATAACCCCCAAAAAATGGGTTTAGCGTTTTACGCTTGTTTTGCACAACGAACTAGTCCAACTGATTATAGAAAGGAACGTTCCTACCAAATTTGAAGTAAATCGGACAAAAAATGCTACCGCTAGAGTGCATACACATATATATGTATATAATTTTGAACGACCCCCAAAACGTGTTCAGGGGGTCACGTTATGAACTTCTATGGTGGTCCCGGGCTTAAGTTTCACCGTGCGGGTCATGCTAATAGTTCACTTTCCTTAGGAAATTCACTAATAAGCAAAGGAGTGGAGCACCATCTCAAGATTTGTTTAACATAATGCAAATTGTTCGTTAATAAGTTTTGTATTTGTTTCAGCGAACAAGGTTTAAGGACACAGAAGTTACATGGCGAACTTCAGTAGGATATAAAATATTGTATAGCTTTCCTTTATTTATAACATTTTTTTAATAAATAATAATTTACAAAATATAAAATTATATTTATTTGAACATTTCCTTTTATTGATAAAGTTCCCTTAGGCTACTTTGAATTTGTCTATATTTCATTTGCCTGACAATACAATTTGGTTATTACGATTAAATCATGTAAGTAGGTGTGTGAATGCTTTAAAATGTATTTTTTTGACTTATTTTAATTTTACAAAAATACCACATCAATAATTTCAAATATTTTTGTAAATAACAATCATATATGCTTACAAACAAATTGTGGATTGTTTAAAAATGTATAGTAGGCAAAAGTTCAGGATTTTTGAGTAACAGGTAACTTTTATTCTTAATCTATGATTCACAATAAATTTGTTTAAAATTATAGAATGATAAACTATACTTTGAGCTGAATCTCAAATATATAATTTTGACAATTGTATGAGACTGTTGTTAATTGTCATACAACAATCAGTGTAAATTAATTTTAACTCAATCTAGTATCATTATTATTGTTGGCAGCAATATTAATTTGTAGTTACAATGAAAACTTGCAAACCATCATATAAACATGTAAGTTCAATGAAAAAATCCACTGCAAAATCAAGGTCCATACATACTTTGTACAGGTTTGCTGAGTCGATTTATTTAAGGTTTTATATTTAACCAGAAGAGACAGTTTGCATGGTAAAATCAGCTGTAAGGTCACGTGATCACCAATCCAATCTGCAGGGTTGCTGGAAACACAATATTTATCGTACGCGTACCATATTTTCTACATAATTGTACTTCAAATTAATATCGTTTAACTGCTTACATTCTATGATCAGCTGTTGTTTCATGATACTAATATGTTGTTTTCATTTATTTGTATTATTAGATTAACGGATTAAGGGTTTGAATTTTCTTTCTGCATATCTAGTGACAATTTAAAAATAGCTGTACCATTATTATACCCTTAAGGTTGGCAACACTTTATAGTATGTTGTTGATTTATGCATCAGCTGGACGCCCTTGTAAGACATCTTTGCTGCGAACATTACTCTTATGGAAATAATCATACCTGGTCTGAAAGCTCTACGAACCTTGCTGCAAAATCAGGGCCCATTTTAGCTTCGTGCCGCCCCTAGGCCATATGAAGCTTGCCGCCCCCTTCCCCCCACAACTAGGGACAAGGAAAGAAGTCGAATTTTAGTTGTCGCAAAGGGACGGCGTTGGCGGTGGTCGAGAGAGTGATCTAGGCCCGCAATAAGTGCTATTTATCTTCGTATAGCGACGATTTAAAGTTATTTTGCACCCCCTTAAGGCAGGAAAACTCCTCACACCAGAGCAATTAGCAGCTGGAATTGATAAGCAAATTCTCAGTGCTATGTATATATTTGGATATACACCCAAAAGCTAATGTACCACAGGTAATTTAAAATGTCTATCAACGAATAGTCTTAGAATTTATTCAACTGTAGTTTCACAATATGCTAAAAAATAAACGTGTTCGCACGCAGCACGCTGACGTGAGGGAAGTGAATTTCCACATAACAACTTTTAAAAATCAAAATCAGTGTAAAAACACACATTTAGTCCAATTTTTATTGAAATCTGAAAACATGGATTTTTTGGCTGTTCTGTTAGTCCTGGTTTCATTTACTTGCAAAGCTGGGAGTACAGTTTTGCTCATTACGAGGTTAGGAGAAGGTCCAGACAGGCTTGAAAGTAAGCGTGAGGTTTCTGTGGATGATAAAAGTACTCTAACAAAGGAATGGCAGGCTTTTCTAGTATAAAACCCCCATAAGACAACGTACTGTGTTTAGTCGATACACATTTTCTATAATAACTCGGTAAATATTAATGATAGGATGACGAGAGAGGGCTTAAAACGTTCGCCTTTCTAATTCCCATCTTTTTAAATGATTATTATACATCCGGAGCTTTTCTGACCCTTTTTGGACCCAAAAACTCTAAATTTTAAAGATTAATCCCCAAAAAAGGGGTTTAGAGCTTTCCGATTGTTTTGCCCAACGAACTTGTCCAACTGATTACAGAAAGAAATGTCCCTACAAAATTTTAAGTAAATCGGACAAAAAATACGACCACTAGAGTGCAAACATATATATATATATATGTGTGTGTGTGTGTGTGTGTGTCTATATCCATACATACATATATATAAATATATATATATACAATTTTGAACGACCTCCAAAACGTGTTCAGGGGGTCACGTTAGGAACTTCTATGGTGGTCCCGGGCTTAAGTTTCACCGTACGGGTCATGCTAATAGTTCACTTTCCAAAGGAAATTCACTAATGAACTAAAAGCTAAACTCATCGACAAAATCGTCATCCAGATCGTTTCTGTAGTTACCGACAAAATGTGTTGCATTCAATCTTCACTCGAGGCTCGATTCACAGGAGCGATAACGCGGCAATCACGGAGATATTACTTACATTATGCAGGTGTCGGTTTAGAAACAAACTAACAAATTATATTAAAGTCTAAACCAATCGGAATTTATTCAAATCAACATTTTTTGAAATATTTCTATTACATAGTGGATTTTATAACTTAGATGAGTTTATGGACCGCTTAGGAAACAATTAAATTATTTTTAAATAAATAGTTGGGTGTGTTTTAAACTTTTTCTTAATTTTTTTATACATCTAGGATGTGTTAGGTTGAAATTATTGTAAATACTGCATAGTTATAACCATTAGTTAGCCTAATATCAAAATGTAGGCTATATATTTATTACATTGATCCACAACTAAGAGGTTGTTTTATATAAATAAAATATTATTATTGTTACCTTACGGGTGAGTAACACGTTAATGTCTAGACAATGTTTGAGCTTAGTCAGTTGATTCCTTCAAGTTATAACACATTTTTCGTCAGAGGTTGTTTTGATTTTGATCGACCACAATGGCTTTAAGCTTATGCAGTTTCCTACAAATCTATATAAAGCATTAGTTGACTGTACAAAATAATTAATTTGTCAATAAATTTCTAATGTATTTCTCATAATATAATATTTTACGTTTATCGTCCATTCATTTTAAAATAATTCCGATTTTATATTTTTTTACAATATACATAATAAGGGTTTCCAGTGAGGGGTTGAATATAAAAATCCGTCTGATGGAACTCAAGTTAAATGTACAAAAATACCCCTACAATAATTATATTTTTTTTCAAAATATCTAACCAAAGAATTAGAGGTATTTTAGGTTTTTTTTACCTGCAACTCAAAAACGGTGGGGTAAATCGACCAAAGTGGATGGTGATTTTCTTAAACTTTGGAAAGTATACTACCAACAGTCATCATACAATTCTTAAAAGTGAGAAATGTTCACTTAGGTGACTTTAACCTACGCAACTAATGCCAAATGCCATTCAAATCACATAGCTTAAACTAATTAACCTCATACCTCGTTTTTATTTAGTGGTTTTGGGTAAGAAACAATGCACCATTTGTTTATTTTGTCCGATACTTCGCGCGAGAAATACTCGCCGCTATCTCGCCGGTGAACATCGGCCGTGTGAACAATAGCGGTGACGTCGCCCTTCATGACTGGCAAAGACGAATAAACGAATTAAACACTTTGATCCACGCGTCCTTTCTGCCCTCGGCATAACTTATCAAATAGAAACAAAATATTTTAACTCAATGTTAAAGATGATTTACAAAGTTTAAAAAAGTAAAACTAGTATTGCAAGTAAGATTACAATATTTAAAATCCATCTAATCTGTAGACAAATTTATATTTAAAAATATGCTCCCAGAAATTTGCCGCCGCGCCGCACAGTGGTCAAATTCCTCTGTTTACATTCGAAAAAGGGGTATTTTTCATTTCTGCAAAAATGTGTAATTTTTTACTGAAGAGTTTCCTAAAGGGTTGGGAAACCTGAAACCTGCTTTTGATTCTCCTACAGGTCGAAGGGTGGAGTGGAATTCTTGGGGAAACCCAAGAACAAAGTCACATTCCTTTATTACCAGTCCAGAATTTTTTGTTGGAAAATGTTGACGTACGATACAAATCTGCTCTTCCACTAAACTAAAAATCGTCCTAACGCAATGGAAAACATCCTGAAAGGTAATAAACGTAATTATAAGATTGAAAAATATTTTAACTGTATTTTTTAACCCTTAAAATGTTTTAGAAACAATAAAAATTCGGTTGTTCTACTTAAGCAGTGCATAATTTTTGGGTTGGTGATCGTTGGTCATAATTTTATTACTGGTTGATAGGTATTTTTATACTTAACAACCCGTATAAATTACAGCTGCTACCTCTTGCAACCTTCAGAGATATATAGTTTTTTGTAGAATCATATCAAAAAGTTTTAATTCAAGAAATATACGTATATTAAAATTAATTAGGGAATAAACATTTGGATTGATGACATTGGATTGTTGCACAACATTTTATTACTGGTCGATAGGTTTTTTTACTCTACACAACCCATATTAATTTCAGATGTTGCAACCTTTTGCAATAAATAATTTTTTGCAAACTGCTACCACTGAACGAGTAAGTTATTTTAAATCTGATAAATTAGTCGAATACGGTTTTTTATACCATATAGTTTTATACTGCTGATATAACTGGTGGAATTTTTGTTGTTTCAAAGGTCGTATTGTGCATTCAACCCCTAGAAAAATCTATCTAAAATGCTCGCGGAAGAAGACGATGGAGGACTTGTACCACATGCTGCTTGTGTCATCCGACCCATTAATTAGTATTTATAGAATTAAACATCGAAAAAGGGCTAGCAAACTACCCTCAACTGTACTGAGTTTGCTACAGGTTCCAGAAGAACCCAAATCTGTAGAAGTAAGGTCAGAAGACTCAGAAACCGACATCAGTGATAGTGATTAACCTACTAAGTGTGTGCAAAACATCTCAATAATGATCTTTTTTTCAATAAGTAATTTAGCGTTGTTTACATTTTATTTAATGTAATGTAAAGTAGACGAAATATGTGCAATAGTTACGTAATCCACTCCCTAACACCCTTTTCATGCGTTATAAGGAGTTTAAAATAGTTTGCAAAGTCTTTAGATTTTTTCGCGTCTATATCGCCAGCCGTGACCACTGTGCGCCGTAGGCCGCGGCCTACTTTAGAAAATGGGCCCTGTGCAAAATTGCTAGAAGTGTGAACAGTGTAGACTTGCGTATTTGCAGGAAAGATTTTGCAAACAAACATGTTATCAATGAATATTAGCTGCACATATTCCACTTCAAATATGCCACAAACTTATCTTGCAAATTTGCAGCAAACTATCATGAAAACATTCTGCAAACATTTTTTGCATAGTTGCTGCAAATATTCAGTGAAAATTTTCCGCAAACATTCAGCGGAATTTTCCATACTTGCGGAAAGTTCTTTGTAAACAAACATGTTTGCAATGCATATTTTCTGCAAACATTTTGGTTTGCGGTTGAAAATGTTTTGCAAATTTTCTGAAAATTTTTTGCAAATTTTCCTTGCTATCTGGGATGGAGCTCACGTTGACCTATACACAACTGGAGCTCGCATCAACTTACACATTTCTGGAGCTCACGTCGACTTACATGCCGGAGCTCACATTATATTACAAAATTCAAGTTTGAAATTGTAATGCAATCTTAAAAGCAAAATGCTCGAAGTCAAGCATGAAACAGACTCTAAAAAAGTGTTATTTATTTTCTCGGAAAAAACATTCCTTATGCCGGATCTCACAATACTGTGTAAAACCATGGATCTCAGATTGAGTGCTACGCGCGTATGTGTGTGTGTGTGTGTGTGTGTGTGTGTGTGTGTGTGTGTGGGTGGGTGCGATAACTCTCGTAAAAATGGTCCGATTTGGATTAAATTTGGTACACACGTGTAAAGCAGCATTTATGACTTTAAGTTAGAAAACCAGACAGATCGCCCTCTCCATAGTAGTATTTTTGGAAGGTTTTGCACCCCAAACTGGGTTTTCTAAAGTTTTTACATGTAATATTTTAAAAAGTCTAATTTTAGGTTTCATCATTATATTTAGCATTAAAAAACACACAATTTGGTGTTTGGTAATTTCTCTACGTCAAATGGTTATAGAGATATTGAAAGTGCTAAACACAGTACGTTGTCCAATGTTATTCTTATGGAGGATAAGTCACATTTTATATCTCGCTTATTTAAAAACGGATAATAATTAAACTTGGTATACGGCTTCATCTGGTTGTGGTCTATTGTTGTTTGCACAAAAAAAGCAATTTTTACCGATTATGCCCGTAGCAGCAAACCTGCGTACTCAGCCCCCAATGTTATTCTTATGGAGTATAAATAAAATGTAATGTCTCCCTTAATTATAAACGTAATTTAATAATACCCCCGTTGCAGCAAACCTGCGTACTCAGCGAATTTTCAATGCATGCATATGTTTATCACTACCACATAAAGCCACTTACCAAGTTTCATAAAAATACATAAATAAATAAGTGATCTATAGCATTTTATTTATTCTCCCTAAGAATAACATTAAGGCAGGTTTGCCAGGTAAGGCAGGTTTTACGCAGGTTTGCTGCACCAAGGAACACAAAGTATGTGTTTTACACAATTATCAATATAACTCAGCTAGGTGAAGCTACATAGTAAGTTTTATTAATTTATGTTCATAATTAAGGGAGATATAAAACTTTACTTACTCTCCATAAGAATAAAATTAGGCTGAGTATGCAGGTTTGCTGCTCCTGGGATAATTAACAAAATTGTTTGTGCAAATATCAATATAACAGTACTATGTGAAGCCACATACCAAGTTTCATCAATGTACATTCAAAAATAATCGAGATATCAAATTTGTTTTATTCTCCATATGGATAACATTGGACAACGTACTGTGTTTAGCACATTGAATATCTCTGCAACGGTTGGGCGTAGAATCACAATTTAAACACCAAAATGATTGATTTGTAGAGCTGAATCGATTTGTAAAAGCAAATGTGAAGTTTACATTAAAATGGACTGAGGAAAAGCCAAAAACCTTTTTCCCATAAGATTAACATGGGAGATTTTATGACCAGGTTTTTGGATTTTCTCCGCAACCACTTAACCTAGGTTAATAATTCAAAATATTGTATTATTTGTTTTTTAAGCTCTATAAAATTTTCAAAACCAAAATTGAGTGTTTTTAAAATTTTAGGGTGAAAAGTAGAAAAAACTGATTTTTGGAAAATTTAAAACCCCCATAAACCCCCTACCCATAGTCCGATTTTTCTGGTTTTCGAACTTAAAGTCATGAATGTCACTTTACACATTTGAGCCAAATTTCATCGAAATCGGACGTTTTTTACTCAATTTATCGTGTTAACGGACACATATATAGATATTTATAAATATATATAAATTTGAACGAATAGTGTTTTTGACATCTGGGGACCTCAAAACAAAAAGTTTTGTGTGAGGCTTAAGTCTTACCATAAGACCTACGGTAATAGCTTCTTCCCTATAGGCGAAATTCGCTAAAACTTGGGATGTGGCTTCAATTTATTGAGTTATATTAATATTTGCAAAAAACAACCATTTTTGGGTTCCTTGTTGCAGCAAACCTACGTACTCATCCCCAATGTTATTCTTATGGAGAATAATTAAAATTGTATATATCGCTTATTTGTGAATAGGTATATGTTCATGAAACTTGCTATGAGGCTTTATGTGCTATTAAGACATTATTATGCATTAGGAATTCGCTGAGTACGCAGCTTAGCAGCGGCGGGGGTATTTTCTATGGCAACTTTTTTATTTCAATGTTAAGAAGAAGCAATCCGAAAGACAAAAATAGATTACTTTGATTGTTGGTACCAAAGCACTCTTATATTGGCCCTTTAACCCCTTGTAATTCACCGACAAAATTTTATATTTTTTTTAAACCACATTCTCGTGTTTAGTACATTATAACAAACCCATTCCAACATAAAAATCGGAAATTTAATTTTTGATCAAACACCCTTAAGCTGTCAAATGGAAGTATCCACAGCTGTTCGCATTACAGTTTCTGAATGTTTACTTTCTTCTGAAATATAAACATTGAAACTTAGCTCACGGGGCGTAGCCCGAGGGGACTTTTAGGAAGTGAATAGTCCTATGTATTAAACGGGTTCAAGATCTACCTTTGTGTAATGTTTCAGCCCAGTCGGTTCAGTAGTTTTTGCGAATTTCACCTGTAGGGAAGAAGCTATTACCGTAGTCGGCATGGTAAGACCTAGGCCCGGGACCATGATAACTTTTCGTTTTGAGGTCCCCAGACACCAAAAACACCATTTGTTCGAAACTGTATATATATATATATATATGTGTGTGTGTGTGTGTGTGTGTGTGTGTTTGTGTCCGTGGATGCGATAACTCTCGTAAAAATGGTCCGATTTGGATGAAATTTGGTACAAACGTGTAAAGCAGCATTTATGACTTTAAGTTTGAAAACCAGACAGATCGCCAAACCAAAAATACACAATTTGGTGTTTTGATTATTTTTCTACGTCAAATGAGATATTGAAAGTGCTAAACACAGTACGTTGTCCAATGTTATTCTTATGGAGAATAAGAACAATTTTATATCTCGCTTATTTATCAACGGAAACTAATGAAACTTGGTATACGGCTTCATCTGGTTGTAGTCTATTGTTATTTGCACAAAACAGCAATTTTTACCGATTATTCCCGTAGCAGCAAACCTGTGCACTCAGCCCCCATGTTATTCTTATGGAGTATAAGTAAAATGTAATGTCTCCCTTAGTTATGAACATAATTTAATACAACTTGGTATGTGGCTTCACCTTGTTGAGTTATATTAATATTTATAAAAACAACCATTTTTTGTGTTCTTTGTTGCAGCAAACCTGCGTACTCATCCCCCATGTTATTCTTATGGAGAAAAATCAAAATGGTATATATAGCTTATTTATGATTGTATATTGATGAAATTTGGGATGTGATTTCACCTAGGTGATTTATATTGATATTTGCATAAAACTCATATTTTGTGTTCCTTGTTGCAGTAAACCTACGTACTCATCCCCAAACGTTATGCTTATGGAGGATAATTTAAATTGTATTTATCGCTTATTTGTGAATATATGTTTATGAAACTTACTATCCAGCTTTTTGTGGTATTAAGATATTATTATGCATTGGAAATTCGCTGAGTACGCAGGTTTGCTGCGACGGGGGTATTTGCGTTTACCCGGTACAGCAGACAGACAGACACCCCCTCTTCATTATAATACTAGCTGATGTACCCGTTCTTCGCACAGGAGTTTTCTTTACCCTTCTATAGTCAATGCAGTTTGCATTTTAGTTAGCTTGAAACAGCTGTTCTTGCTTATTCTCTTTAAACTGTCAAATTTAAGTATCTTCAGCTGTTCCCATTACAGTTTCTGAATGTTTACTTTCTTCTGAAATGAAAACATTGAAACTTAAGACGTTCACGGGGCGTAGTCCGAGGGGATTTTATGGTAGTGAATAGGCCTATGTGTTGCATCGGTTCAAGATCTACCCTTGTGTAAAGTTTCAGCCCAGTCGGTTCAGTAGTTTTTGCGTTTACCCGGAATATTAGACAGACAGACAGAAACCACCTCTTCTTTATAATATTACTAGCTGATGTACCCGTCCTTCGTACGGGTTGTATATAAATGGCAGATTAACTAAAAATATTAACAAACCACATAATTTTACAATATTAAAATTACATTTTACACTTTTAAAGTAGAATTAAATTAAAGTTTACGAAATATACTATGGCAGATAGTTCGGGTACTGTTGCCAAGTCGAGGAACTCTGTCGGGTAGTAAACGGTGTGGTTTTTGCTACTCCAAATCGGTACACGTAACACTTTGGATTCGATTTTAGAAATGAAAGAACTCAAGTACAACAAAATATTTACCCTGTTTAATTTAACATTTTAAATACTTTGATACATTAATCTTTACATTCCAATAAATTAAGTAAGTAATTAAGTAATTAAGTAATGTAACGAAACATTAAACTTTAAAAACATTCACAAACCACTTTTAAAATCACCATTCTTGCCAGGTCCTGTTTTCATTATAATTGTAAATAATCCATTTTAACTTGGAAAAATCATATGTTTTAAAAACATATGACTACTTGATTTTATTTAAATAAATGTAAATCAATATATTCGAACTGTTCTAACAGTGGTCATGGTTAAATGAGTGGTATTAAATATTGTATATGTTCGTTCCTCCCTTTGGAATAGACCTACATTTGTGTTGATCTCCGTTGCTTGTTCATTGGTGGACGTGAGGATGGCACAATCACAGAGCCAGGCACTTTCCAGATTAAACTGTTTATGAACCTCGGTGTAACAAACTGTCAATCAATAAATCCTGTGATTCATCGATAGTGCCGAGTGAAGGATAGACGTTTCTGAGACCTTAATTTGTTTTTCAATGTCCCAATCTCAACTTTTAAAAGCGCATAAGAAAACTGATCAACCCCTTAATCTTCTCAAAAATACATTTTCATTTTACTGTTAAGTTCAGACGCTCAGTGGTCGGCTACATAAAATATATTTTTAGAGAGGCGTAGACTCGTCCACTCATATCTCACTTACGACAAAGGGTCTGTGTGAGATCTCCAGAGAACAACACCGTGACTCCCCATGATGTTGTTTCTTATTTCCTTTAAGGCATCAAATTTCAGCTCTACTGGTTGAGTAGTTGGTGTGTTATGACTAACACGCTTATATTAAAGGCCATTGGGCCAGAGTCCTTGAGTATATTTGTATCTGGAGTAGGTAAATGTCTACACTGATCTATCAGCTACATTCCTACCGAATTTCAGATCCATCAGCCCAAGAGTATGTGCAAGATTGTTAAAATATTGTATTTTGAAATTTCGGGGGCGAAGCCCTTAAAAGTTTTCGTAACAGGAATAGGCTGCGTTTTTTCTGATGAATTAGTTATGTTCCTACCGAAATGTAACTTAAAAAGGTCCAGAAAGTACTAATACTCATACAATTGCCATAAAAGTAAATTAGCGAAGAACCCTATAGGACTTTTTTAAACGTATTCTTATTGTGAATCTGCAGCATAAGGGGAAGCACCATCCAAAATTTTATCTTCAATAGGCATTGTCGTTTCTTAGATAAAGTGATCACTATGTCAGTGAGTGCATGAGTCTGACAAATATAGATTTAGATCATACATCCACTTACGTTATTTATTACCAATCTTCACTCAACGTTTTAAAAAGAACTAAAAAACCTATTTATAGAATAACTATGCCATCATCTGGTTAAATATAAATAAATTCTTTGTCCATAAGAATAGCATAGGATCTTTAAAACCCTATTGGGCAGTGTCCTAAGGTAATTTAAAACAATCCAATTAGCCTAAAACCTTCTAACGCACATATAGAACGTAGAAAAAGTTGCATAAAAATCGGTGCTCCCTTTTTCCTGTGAAAAGCAAACAATACATGACCAAAACCGCACAAAATCACGTTTTTGAGCGGCCGCCATTATTTTTTAAAAAGGCGTATGCCAGTTTATAGTGCCCTAAAACCTTCTCACGCATATATAGAACAAAGAAACAAAGTTTCATTAATGTCACTGCACCCGTTTTCCAGTGAAAAGCGAACAAAAACCCGTCCTTGAGCGTTACCGGCAGACAGACAGGCATAAATTGAGATAAGATTGGTTTTGGTTTCCCTAGGATGTAAAACGTGAAAATATGCAAAAATTTCATCACTCCAAGCAATGTACAGACAAAACTCTAATTTTATTTATATAGATTATTATACGGTATATTGAAATAAATATACTTATATACTTGATGTACACGTTCTTCGCACAGGGGTTTTCCTTACCCGTTCTATAGTCAATGCAAATTTCATTTTATTTAGCTTGAAACAGCTGTTGTTCTTACTTCTGCTCTTTAAGCTGTCAAATGTAAGTGCCCTCAGCTGTTCGCATTACAGTTTCTGAATGTTTACTTTCTTATGAAATGTAAACATTGAAACTTAGAACGTTCACGGGGCGTAGCCCGAGGGGATTTTAAGGAAGTGAATAGGCCTATGTGTTGCATGGGTTCAAGATCTACCTTTGTGTAAGGTTTCAGCCCAGTCGGTTAAGAAGTTTTTGCGTTCACCCGGAACATCAGACAGACAGACAGACAGACAGAAACCACCTCTTCTTTATAATATTATAGATAGACTAATAGATAGTCCTTTTGCTCTATCTTCTCCTTCCCCGTCCCCACCCTCCTCCAACTCCCACAGTTTTTTTCAACGCGGAGTTAAAACAGATTACATAAGGGCGTTGCCACTCCAGTAGCCAGTAGTTCTTTGATTTACATTATGCCTGAAACGGCTGATCTTGCTGTTTTGTTAGCATTTGTTATTATAACAACAGCTGTCAAATATACAATTTCATTGATTACTTGGATTAACATTGAAACGTTACAAGCCTGTAGGGCGTAGCCCTAAGGGACGATGTAAATTTTAAGGGTTTTCTGCACATCTACACAATACCTTTCTAACAGTATATGTGTGAATTTCTCCTACGATGCACAAACGGTGAGTAAAAATTAGGGACAGTTTTATGCTTGCCTATTAATATAATGATAATGCAGATGTTTATTAAATGGAAAGCGTAAAGAAAAGCAGAACGCATGTTCCCACACAAAATTATTTACATTCGATAGTGTGCCAAGTTTCATAATTCTACGATGCCGCATTTCCGAGAAATCGGTACCACGAAGTAATCTAGACTCAAGGTTCGTAGAGCTTTCAAACAAGGTGTGCTGAGTCGATCTATTTAAGGTTTTATACTTTACCGGAAGAGACCTCGTAAAACAGCTGGAAGGTCACGTGATCCCCAATCCAATCTGCAGTGTTGCTGGAAACACGATATTTTTATCGTACGAGTACCATAATTTCCTCATCAGTTTAATTAGAATTAACATTGTTTAACTGCTTACATTCTATGATCAGCTGTTATTTTATGAAACTAATATATTGTTTTGATTTATTTGTATTATTAGATTAATGTATTAAGGGTTTAAATGTTCTTTCTGCATGTCCAGTGACAATTTAAAAATAGCTGTACCATTATTATACCCTTAAGGTTGGCTACACTTTATGGTATGTTGTGGATTTATGAATCAGCTGGACGACCTCGTAAGACATCTTTGCTGCGATCATTGCTTTTATGTAAATAAGCACACCTGGTCTGAAAGCTCTACGAACCTCTTGATCTAGACTAAGAAACATAAACATTTCCTTAATCTATTTATATATAAATCCCCATGCAATTTGTTTTAGACGAAACGATGGCTCAAAACAAAATAATAACTGTGCAACTGGTAACAACGTAGCTTTCCGCAAAGTGACTACGTGAGAATAGAGCGTTAAAGAGGCAATTTATTTTCTTGTTTGAGTTCGGGATGCAAACAACATTAGACTAAAACGTCCGTGAAATATGTTCCGTTGAAATAGCTGCTATTTACTACCGGGCTTGTGGTTTATTAACACAACCGAAGCATACAGTTTGCATGTTTCAATAAACAATAAAATATTGTGTTTATAGAACGTTACCGATGCGATACATATTTAAATAAAGGGTTTTAACAAGCCAATTTATTTCTGACAGTATGTTGTTTTCTATTATAAGAATATTCCCACTGAAACTCTGAAAATGTTTTATTTCATTCCTTAAGAAACTTAATTTGTTTTTCGTCATACTACTCGGGAACATATGACTTTCAATACTAAAATGCGGCTGAAAACTTGCTGCTTTCATTTAAATTAACATATGTCCCTTTTTTGTCTTTTCCGATCACTTCTTTTCCGATCACTAAAATTAGCTACTTGTTAATCTTATGGTGAAAGACTATTTTTGCCAGGCAGTTATTTTCCGATCAGTTTTAGAAGTTACAAACGCGACGCAACAGCTGACTTTCATTGTTGACAAATCATTGGCCACAGTTAACCTCTCATTGATGGTACACGTGTGAAGCATATTATGGCATTGTGTTTTTAATTCTTTTTGTTTGTAATTATATGACTTTTTTGTAGTATGACGAAAAGTATCGTTCAATACTCGTCTGAAAAGCTCTTTGCCTATGCTTGCTCTAAATTCCGTACTCGACTTCGTCTCGCACGTAAACACGATCTCGCACTGGCAAAGAGCGCTTTTCCGGACTAGTAACGAAATATACTATAGCAGAGTGTTATTTCTCAGTTCAGCGCCAATTGTTTTTAGTGGCTATTGGAAATAGTTTAAAAACAGTATTTCAATACATTCATTAGTTTCGTTCCAATCATTACAAATAAAGCTGTTTTATAAAAAATACTGTATACAATTTTAAAACCTGTTCTAAATATTTGAAATGTTTACGACATTTGTTGTGTCTACATATATGATATCTGGGTACCTCAAAACGGAGATTTATCATGGTTCCGGAATAATACGGTTCTTCCATATTGGAGAAATTCACCAACAGTGTTTTACAATGTAAGATGATTTTCATATTACACGTCTTTTGCCATTTTGTATGTACGACTTTCTGGACATATATCTGCACACGACCAGAGTCGTATTGACTCGCGACCACAGTCGTGACGGTGTAAAACTAGTGTCCGAACCGTTTTCAGTCGTGTCCCAGACGCAGAGGGACACGACTGCAAAACGAGTCGAATGCTGTTCGCGCACCCCCACGACTGCTGCCTTACTAATTTGAAAGCACCTATTTGAATCAGTGTTTCTCAGCAATTTGGGCCCCTTCACGACTCTTTCAATCGTGCGGTGATACGACCAAAGTCGTGTAATATGAAAAGGCTAAATACCAAATTTAGAGACATCTGATATAAAACATATATTTATTTTAGTTAACACTCTTGCTGTCAGCGCCACTGAAGACGTGTGGTCGGAACTAAATCAAAGTCCTCGTACACAGCCTAATGTCAATCAAGAATAAAGAATCGTTATTGCCATTGATCCATTATATAACAGAAATGGGCAGAGTCATAACATGCTTTTCTTTCTAAATTTGCAAAATAAAATAGGTGTTATGGTCTCAATAACTCGGCCCATAGATGTTACATAGTTGCTATTGTATAGTAAGAGAGGCCAATCCCAAAATACAGTCAATCTTTAGCGCATATTTTATTTCCCACAGCTAAATTGTATTCACAGTATTACGGTTTGTTTGTTTTTGATGTTAACTATGTAAAATAAACGGTATCAGGAAACTGACACATACTTTCTCCCTTTTAGCCAAACTTTAATGACAAAAATATTTGTTATTTACTTAAAATAGAATATGAAGTATAGATAAATGTACAGAAAATTGTCTAAAATAGTTGTTTTCAGAAATATCCACCCAAATTGCTTTTTTGGAGGCACTAGAGTCCGTTGCTACACACAGTAGTTTTGAGAGGGAAAATGCCCCCTTGCCCCCCCCAGGGTTAAATAGCAACACATTTCGAACATCATCTGTTGGTCAATGCTAACTTGACCTGCATATCAAATTAAATTGATCAGTAAATAAGAGAGAAATAGTTATTAGCGAATTTCCCCTATAGGGAAGAAGCTATTACCGTAGGTCTCATGGTAAGACTTAAGCCCGAGACCATGATAACTTTTCATTTTGAGGTCCCCAGATGCCAAAAACACCATTCGTTCAAATGTTTATATATGTATATATATATATATTTATATATATATTTATATATATATATTTATATATATATATATATATTTATATATATATATATATATATATGTGTCCGTAAGCACGATAACTCTCGTAAAAAAGGTCCTATCTTAATGAAATTTGGTACAAATATGTAAAGTACCATTTATTTGAACGAGTTCGAAAACCAGATGAATCGCACCATCCGAAGGGGGTTTTGGGGGGGTTTTGTACCCCAAAAATGTGTTTTTTGGGGTTTTCACAGGTAATTTAAATTTAAATCAAATTTAAATTTATACCATTAGGTTGAGATTAAAAAAACAAACAATTTGGTATTTTTATCATTGCTCTACGTCAATTGGTTACCGAGATATTGAAAGTGCTAAACACTGTACTTTGTCTAATGTTATTCTTATGGAGAAAAAGAAAAATTGTATATCTCGCTTATTATGAACATAAACTGACGAAATTTGGTATATGGCTTCATATGGTTGTGGTTTATTGTTGTTTGCACAAAAAAACTATTTTTCGCCTATAGTTCCTGTAGCAGCAAACCTAGGTACTCGGTCCCCATGTTATTCTTATGGAAAAGACTTAAAATGTTATATATCGCTTATTTATGAATGTATATGGATGAAACTTGGTATGTGACTTCACATACATGAGATCTATTGGTATTTGCATAAAAACCCATTATTTTGTGTGCCTTGTTGCAGCAAACCTGCGTACTCATCCCCAATGTTATTCTTATGGAGATTAATTAATATTTTAAATATCGCTTGTCTGTGAATATATTTCTTACGAATCCTGTGAAGTGTTTTAATGTGTTATGTTATATGTTCATTCGAAATTCGCTGAGTATGCAGGTTTGCTGCGACGGGGGTATTTTTGTATTCCCCATAAGAATAACATTGGACAACGTACTGTGTTTACCGCTAATTGAAAATTTCAATTTTCTCCGCAACTAGCAATCGTAGAATAGTAATTTAAAATACTAATTTATTTAGTTTTTTGAGCTCTTTTTAATGGTGAATAGTAATCTTTTTTAACATTTATGATTTTTTATGAAAAATCAAAAAAACTGAATTTTTGATGTTTTAAGTCCTGTAATTTCTGAACCCGCATTTTTCCAGAAATGCGGGTGGTGTCATTTTGTTGGAAACCTAAAGTTCTACAAACCACGAAAGTTTAATCAAAATCGTTAGAGCCGTTTTTGAGAAGTTTGGATTTTTCATGTTTTTTGGCGGTTTTCGGGGGATAATTGATGAACGAAGTGAATCACTGTATTGATGAAGAAGTTTCAGTGGCCGTGTGTGGGTGTGTGTGTGTGTGTGTGTGTGTGTGAGGGTGTGTTATCGAAATACTAAATAACTGTAAAACATTTCTTAATGAAATTTTGAAGGAGTCATTTGGGATACCAAAGGGATGTTTTAACACAGCATTTGTATTTTATTTTGGATTATTAATAATTATTAAAACTAATTTTAATGTTTGATATTCAGTAGTTGAATTGGTTTTCGTAGTAAGCTATTGACTATGGTTGTCTTTAAAATGTCAGCTGGGATTTATCTGTGTTTCACTTGGGGGATTTTTATCCCCTATATGGGATATTTTGACTGCTTGTGGGATAAAGTGGGATTTTTTTGAAATCGACATTACGTCTGCTAGTTTGCTTACAACTTACGACCAGAGCACCTTAGCAGTAGCACTTCTAGTGGATTTTCTCGCCGTACTGGCAGTTGCGGGGTTTCCCATTTTTTAACCTCGCTGTCCGCACCTATTATGATTTTATAAACGTCACAGAACGAACACTGAATCATGTCAATTTCGCTGGCCGAGCCATGTTGGAATTAACAAGCAAACTATTTGCCATTATTTAGTACCTACTTCGTACTCTTTAGTACTACCATTAAAAATATTAGTACCTCTCACGTAAATAAATTATTTAATTTAGTTAATTCACCGTATCATTTAACCTATGTCGCATTGCTCAAAATCCTTTGAAGTACTAAAATGTAAAATACCTATAGGTAATTAGTAGATCTAAATAAGCTCTATCTAACGGTATAAATATTGTACTAATACATTATTCAATAATCATATAATATTTAACATTAATTGTGTTGCAATGTTTAACAAATCAGTGGGAAAGTGTGGGATATGACGAGGGATACTATAAGGGAGAGTCTGGGATAAAGTGGGATTTTTTGTATCAGTGCGTGGCATATTTTTACCGTAGAGTGGAAACACTGCATATTTGTTTATAAATCACAAAAAATGTAAACACGTTTTCAACTATGAAGTTAGGTTATGTTTTGTTCCATACATTTTGTTATTTTGAAATAATTTAAAATGTGAGTGTTATGTAAATTGATAGTGTTTTGTCGTGTTTAAAACAATACTTAGCCTATATCTATTTAGATTTATTATTAGTTTATTTTTTACTGGAAAACTTCGATGTAAAAGCTAAGTGTTTGGACTAGTGATGATAAATTAATACAATAGGTTTTGGAATTTTTGAATTACTCGGACAGTATAACTCTGTAACACGACTGACTGTGATTGATAATCAAGCGTGTTGTAGACCTATAGTAGTTTCTTTACATTGTGAACAAATTACTTGATGGCAGACTTACTAAACGATCATACGTGCAAACTATCTTTATTACATGTAATGTACCAAATAAGCCTCACTGTCACCTAATGACATGGGATTAAAGTTTTGTAATCTACCGGTCAGTAAAATAGTCTGGTTACAGTTTATATTTGTTTGCATTTTCTGTGGTTAATATTGATTTTCATAAAAAATCAAGATGTCCAAAACTCCTTAGTCCCAACCGTCTACATTGTTCAACTAATTACGATGTAGACAGATTGCCCTCCTGAAAAATTGTCATTAATGTAGATGTTGGATTTTGCTCTTAAATATCTCGTGCTGCGATTTCAGTAGCTTGTGTATTTAAATCCAAACTAACATATATTAATGATGTAAACATTTTTAAATTTAAGGTATGAATTTTATAAGATACTGTTATATAAATAAATCATTGAATACATTTGTCTACATTAAATGGGTTTAAAACAAGTATATTTCTGTATGTTTAACCCCCTGATTTTGGAGCTGGAAATTAATAGGTGTAATAATAAATGGCAACTTTTCCCTCAGGTTATATATTTAAAACTCGTCGAAAACCATCCGGTGTCAAAAATATATAAGTCATTGGCCGAGTCATAAAAAAGCGTGAACAGGAGCTACGACCTGTGACCAAATAAATGCAATCAGTTTAATCTAATTTGCTAGGTACACACAGTGGTTTTAAGAGGTTAATTGCTCAACCTCACCCTCCAGGGTTAGATGGAAACGTATTCCGCATATTCTCTATTCATTGTTGCTAGATTAGGAAACCCCAGCATAGCTGCTATAGGCACGTTTTCCACAAGCGGGAATTTTGCGCAGGTTACCAGAAGGTTAGGATATAGCAGGAAAGGAAAGGGTGGGATGGGACAGGCAGCCAAATTGGCCTTTCAGAGTACCAACTCCCGTGCCTTGTGACAGCTGTGATCAGGCTCAATGTGGACCCGCTCTGCCCTCCAACTGGCCAACTCAACGGATGGGGTATCCATGTACAACAGCCAGGGACCATACATTCTCAGGTTGGGGACCAACCCCTGAGTTTCCGCCCCGAGCCGCTGCAAGTGGAGGGACCAAAGGTGAAAGGGAAGTTTGTCATAATGGACATCCAAAAAACTTCATATGTAATGACAATTTCATTTGCTGTACCCAATGTCAGCATCCAAACTGGTATAGACCAGTTTTAAGGTTGTCCTAGGACGAATATTCTCTATTGGTCAATGCTAACCCACCAAGTTTTAATAAAATTAATCAGTATACAAGAGATATATGTTTTTTATTTCTTATAAGAATAACATCGGACAATATACTTAGTTTACTGCTGAATGGAAATTGAAATATTCTCCACAACCATTAGCCGAATAGCCTACTAACGAAATACTAATTTAACCGTGTGTGGATTGGAGTACTAATTTTTAATCTTTTAGAGCTTTTTATGTCATTGAGATAAAACTGTTGAAACCTGCTAAAAATATTTAAAGTTTATGGTACTAAGAAAGGTAAAAAAACTGAAGTTTGGGATCTCTTAAGCCCTGTAATTTCTGAACCCAAATTTTTCTAAAAAATCAGGTGGTATATTTTATTAGAAACCTAATATAAACCACCAAATAAAAAATCCAAAGATTTCGAAAGCGGTTCCTCAAAACTGCTCCAGACCTATATACTACGTTGTTGGGTACCAAAATATTATGGATACCTCTTTGTTCTTCCCTCAGGGCTCTGCCTTTACTATCACTCCCAACTTTTAATTTTAACGTATGATTCGTTGGATTTATTTTGCTAAAGCAGCATCTCCTGAAAAATGTCCCCACGTTTGATACGCCGCCCTACTCAACCATAGACCTCCACCGCACAGGAAAATTGTCTATGTTATTATTTACGCCTTTTTTAGTAATTTTAGAAAATTTTAAACTATACAAAAAATTGTTGTTATTTTCTTTTAACCCCGACCTTAAAGCTCCGCCTCGCTGGCTTTAAAAGTTGCCTTGTTAAATTTATAGAGGAAAGATGATCCTTGGGTAAGCGTTCGGGAGTTCGGGTCAGCGTTCGGGTTGAGTACTACTAGCTAGTCAGACAGACATTATTCTGTCCTAATGTCACTGAATTTGTTTTATGTCAAAAATTCTCGTTCTTTTTCATGATGAGCTCGTTAGCTACGCTCACTTGCCTATGTTTATATAGAGCTTGCTTCGGTATTGAAAATGAGTTGCTATTCAAATAGATTTATTATTTCTATAATAAACATATGTTTATATGCTTTTCAAGTATGTTTAGATATCATCCTTATAACAGCTGTTTGATGAAACTAAATAACTAACATACAATCCCGACTTTGTTTTATGTATTTAGATAATGAAAATCACTTAATAATATCTTGCCATGACAACGTTAATATACACTAGGCAGAAATACGGATTTTAGCAATTCGAAATTTAAGTAATTGCACAACGCCATCTGTAGAGCCTGATATAAGTGTAGGTTATATTATATAAATCAAACAGGAAAGTTGGCCGGGCTGGTAAGGGCTCTCACTTGCATTTAGGGTGTAGACCAGAGCCTGTACAGACCTAAATTCAGCCCTGGCCGTCTGTATGCAGAACTTCAAACATGCTAGAATCCAGAATCATTGTCCCTGTCTCGTGTACATTCTATGTGCCTAAGAGTAAAAATATGTTATAGTCAATCAATACAAATGCTGAATTATTTTGACTCAATCCTATCCTACACTATAATATGAGTAAGGTTTGCATGCTCGCTTGCTTGGTTGATTGCTTGCAACTCTGATCTCAAAAACGGCTCCAACGATTTTCTTGAAAAATAACTAATGTGTCCTTCCAACTACTTGTGTTGTAAAACCTGATATCTGGGTTAAAAATAAGTTCTAGACATGTCCCATCCCCAAAAAAAAATCAAATAATGTAAAAAGCCGCTATGGAAAATTGAAAAAATCACATTGGGCTTTTAGAGATTAAAATAAAAGCAAAAGAGTCATAACAGCTGTTCAAAATCTTTCAGCGAACTCTCAAAGTTATACTCATATAGTTTAAGTACTACCTGGGGCTGAGATTTGCTAGGGAAAGGTCAATCTTGTTTATGACTTGGAGTTGTTTTTCACTATGTACCCTACTAACGAGCATTTTTGAGGCCACAACAGTTGTTATTATAATGCACCTTTGAGTCATTCTGGATATGACCACTCTACATGTAATCTTCATTCAAAGGATTTATTATCTGATTTTATGGAACCACATGGAACTCATGTTGTTTATGATTATTAACATGTGGTTTCCTTTTTTTTAACCATTTTATTAAACCGTTCAGCATTATTACAATTGCTATACAGGCTAAAGTTTAATACAATATATGTGGATAACATAAGAAATGACAAAGATTGAGGTCAGCCGATCAGCCCCTCAGGCACAGAATTCATAATGTTCAGTGGCACAGGGTATTGCCACATAACTTCTTTGTGTAACAATCTAACAAACAACATAACAAGTAACATAATCTTCGGGTAATCTTGGTGTGCACAAACTTTTTTACATTAATTTAACAAAATATCTTGAGGTAACCTTGGTTTGAGACGAAGCCTTCTGAAATCGGACGGGAGCCCTGTGTTGAAATATTGAATCCCTCTTACAGATGCAAGTTTTGTAAAAAACTTCAGAGTTGACTTTTTTATAAATTCTTTGATTTGGGAAATTCCAAGTTCGTGGTGAATTTGGGCATTACGTACATACCAAGGGCATTTAAGTATTATTCTCAATGTTTTGTTTTGGAAAGTTTGTAGTTTATTAATTGCACTGGTCGAAGCAGTGCCCCATACTGGCATGCATACAACAGTAATGGTCGGAGGATAGTTTTGTAGAGAAGAATACCATTTTTCACTGATAGAGATGATTTCTTGTTTAATAATGGGAACAGTTTTGATAATCTTCCATATGCTAAGTTAAGCTTTTTGTTTATGTGAAATTTCCAATTTAGTTTTCGGTCAAAATAAACTCCTAAATATTTTATTGCCTGATCTGGAGGGTTCCATGGTATTTCATCGTCTAATATTTTAAGATTTTGAGGTTCTTCAGGTCTGCGAAGAGTAAAGATTTTTGCCTCACTTTTGTTGGGATTGATTGCTATTCTCCATCTCGTAAACCAATGAATTAAATTGTCCAGGGATTTTTGAACGTTTGTTGTAGCAATATGAATGTCATGGTGTGTGGAATAAATAAGGGTATCATCAGCAAAAACAGCTGTTTTAACATTAGTTGATAGAGGCATGTCTGAAGTGTATGTTGTATAAAAGAGGCGACAAAATTGCACCTTGTGGCACTGCGGCTTGTATGGGCCTGGTTGTAGATAAAACTCCACCAATTTTCACTGCAAATGACCTATCTTCAAGAAAGCTTTTTATAATACTTTGTAAATAACCAGGGATACCAAATTCTCTCAATTTAAATAACAAGCCATCATGCCAAACACGATCAAAAGCATGACCTACATCTAGAAATACAGCAGTAGTATGACATTTTCTTTCAAAGCCCTGTATTATATCTTCTGATACTCTTAATAGTTGGTGACTTGTAGAATGATGAGAATGGAAGCCAAATTGTTGTGGGGGTATAAGAGATATACTTTTCACATAAGTGTCTAAACGTTTTTTTATAATTTTTTCGAATAACTTTGACAAAGTTGTGAGAAGGCTGATAGGACGATAACTATTTACTTGAGATGAAGGTTTTCCAGGTTTATGGATTACGGTGATTAAGGAATGTTTCCACGTTGTTGGGAAGTATGAGATACTGAGGCAAGCATTGAAAAGTGATGCGAGGAAAGCAAGTCCTTTTTTAGGTATATTTTGGAGTATAATGTTAGGTATCCCATCATGACCAGGAGATTTTTTCTTTTTTAATGTCTTTATGTGGTGAGATATTTCTGATGGGGAAGTATATTTTACAGGTCTCTCGACGGTGTACCATAGTGATGAAATGACTGAGGTGACGTGATATGAAAATTCAGCAACTTGAATGTCATCGTTAGGATGAAACGTCGACTGATAGTAATCAGCCAAAACATTTGCTTTTTCTGCCTTACTTTCATAAACATTGCCATTATTTAATAAGGTAGGGATTGTAGAATTTTCCTTTAGAATACGTTTTGTTGCCAGCCACAAAGAGTTACTATCATTGGGTGACAAATCGGATAGATATTTGCTATACGATTCGTATCGAAAGCGGTCTAGTTCCCATTTAACTCGTCTATTCAACTGATTATATCTTCTACGTAAACAAGGGGTTCTGTACCGTTGCCATAATCTTCTCTGTTTGTTCTTCAGTTTAATAAGGGACATAATATACTGCGGAGGTGAAGGAGGTTTTCTTGTAGTTTGAAATGGACGAGTCGTAGTTTGTTCTATTGAAGAAATAATTGCATTTATAAACTTATTAATTGCCTCGTCAATTTGAGGTACACTTGAAAGACGACATATGGGAATGAAATGTTCTTGAAATGTTTCTTTAAATTTGTCCCAGTCTTGAGAGCAGAGATTAAAAGATTTGAGAGAAGATTACATATATAGAGTAGTAAAATAAATCAAAGGGATATTGAGCTATAAATAACAACTGGAGTGACCTTAAAAATGTAGAAAAGAGGCAAATGAGTTATACAAATCTGATTATCAGTAGGGGGCAGTGGTGAAATATGCTCCAAGTCATCTAAACAAACTGACTGGCCTTCCCCCGAGCAAAGTTCGGCCCCCAGGTATCATATACTCTAATATGAGTAAGGTTTGCTTGTATGTTTGCTTGCTTGCGACACTGATCTCAAAAACGGCTCCAACGATTTCCTTCAAATGTTCAAAATAACTAATTTCTGGGATAAAAATAAGTTCTAGACAGGCCTCATTCCCAGGAAAAATCAAATAATGTAAAAAAACTAAAATGAAAAGTTAAAAAAATTAACATTGGGCTTAAGGAGTTTTAAATCAACACAAAAGAATTTTAACAGCTGTTCATAATCAATCAGGGAACTGTCAAAGTAATACTCATGTTTTTTTATGATTATTAACATGTGGTTTCCTGAGAACAGAGATTAAAAGATTTGAGTGAAGATTATATATATAGAGTAGTAAAATAAATGAAAGGGACATTGAGCTATAAATAACAACTGGAGGAACCTTAAAAATGTAGAAAAGAGGCAAATGAGTTATACAAATCTGATTATCAGTAGGGGAAAGTGATGAAATATTACTCCAAGTCATCTAAACTGATTGACTGGCCCTCCCCCGAGCAAAGCTGGGCCCCCCAGGTACTGTCGTGTTAAAACGGATATGAGAAGGGTGTTACCACTCCAGTAGTCAGTAGTATTTTTTATTTACATTAGTCCTAAATTATCTGTTCTTGCCGTTGTGGAGTTAAAACGGATATGGGAATGGTGTTACCATTCCATTAGTAAAATATTTGGCTTATTAATTATCTTTTCTTGCTGTTGTGGAGTTAAAACGGATAACAGAAGAGTGTTACCAATCCAGTACCTGCCTACATATCTTTAAAAATTCAGTCTTCGTTCATCCTCTTACGGGAAGAATGAGCGTACACCTAGTTACTCTTAAAAATCAAAAATTCAAAAAAATTAAAAAAACACCTGGAGATATCGTGGATTAGTACCTACATACCAAATTTCATAAAAATCGGCCCATAGGTTAGGGCTCTAGCTCTGTACACATCCACACAGACACACACACACACACACACACACACACACACACACACACACACACACACACACACACACACACACACACACACACACACACACACACACACACACACACACACACACACACACACACACACACACACACACACACACACACACACACACACACACACACACACACACACACACACACACACACACACACACACACACACACACACACACACACGGACACACACACACACACAGACAGATATCACGTAAAAACCACTTTTTTGGGTTCAGGGAGCACCAAAACGAATATTTCCACTAACAACTCAAATTCGAAAATTTTTACGAAAACAATACTTTCTCCATATACTATGTATAGGGGGAGAAAGTAAAAGTCACTATTGGTTTAGTAAACCTATATTGAAATATAAAGTACAGCGTTCATAAGCGACAGACTATGAATTAAGGGCAGTAAAGATAACATAAATTAAAAAGAATCGAAACACAATTTGCTTTGAGATCCTCGTCAATCAAGTTTTATTTCAGTTCTCTTTGTGTCTGACATTAACTAGGTCGACAAAACGTTGAGGATAGAGGCAAAGTGGTATTTTTTTCTCTTTTTACAAACATACAACTCAAATTATAACTCCCATCAATATGACTCACAAGTAAACATTAATAAATGGACGTTTGTACGGAGTATACAAAATATGTAATAACAATAAGTTTATATAAAATATATAAATTGTATAATGCTCAACATTTTCTATACAAGCATATAGTATTATTTAAATGAAACATATTGTTATATTTATTGTGTTAGAAGATGATTAGCACATTTTCGTCCAAGAAATAACTACTAACAATTTTGAAATGTCATTAATAATAAATTTTCTTGTCATCAAAATAGTTTTCAAGTTACTATCATGGAACTCCAAGCTAAAATCAAAAGTGTGTTTTTTTGTTTTTTTTATTCTAATCTATCTAAAACAATGAAACGAAAGTTACAAGAATATGCTACGGTAATTTTCGGTGGTATTGTTAGGGAATTACAGGCAAGGAATATTTTAGTTATCAAGTTAAAACAATTGTTTTGGTTGAGCACATTAGTCTGTTTGGCTTAGTTCTATCAGTTTCTAGCTTCTCTGCAGAAAATCAATGTGCAATCTGTTATGAGATTATCTTAGTCGATAAGTAGCTTATAAATCTGAAAGGAAACTGTATCATTAATATTTTGTTCCGTCACTCTTGTCATTATAATCGCACTTGTTTTATTTTAACCATCTCAAAAAACAAATATCTTATTAGTTTCAAATATTTGAACAATCATTATAACTCTTTTAATTTTTTTTATCAGTATTTTTTTAATGAAATAATTAAAAACTATCTACATTACGTGGAAATCAGACCAAGGGGGAGTTTCTATCGCTTTAATTTAATGTTAGTTTAATCCGTGGTGGAGCATAATGGACTTTATCGTTTTTATTTAATACAAATAACAACGTAACGTAACATAATTAGCAAAATGAAGTCAACAACAGTTTTCCTCCTTCCAAAATTGTGTATTACTTGTGTAATTAATAACTATTACATGAGTAATCGTTATTATTTGCTAATGTTCATTAAGGAAATGATTATTTATCGATCTTATTCGAAAGTTATAAATACAAAATAACTAACTGAGACCACACGAAACATGAAATCCTAATTGATAATTGATAAACTTACCTAAGGACCTATAATAAAACTCACTTTAAAATTTGTTAACCCTTGATGATCATACTATTATGTTGAGTGGAAAAATATATTTAAAGGCAAGGTGTGACAGTACAAGAGCTAACAAAAGACAAGACAATTTACCGCAAAGGGTGTAAGGGAAATGGAGGAGCGTTGGCAAAAGTGGGAAACTGCCAACCTTTAAATCCTCTTATGACAGAGAATTTTTTATTTCTGTGCAAGCGGCATTTTTTTACAAGTCAAATTCAGACATATAACCTCATGTTTTATTTTTGCAAAATAATAATAACATTTGTGTGACTTCAGCATAAAAATAAATAAAGCAGGATTGTTTAACGTAACTTTAAGCTTTCTCACATTCTAAAGATACGTTCCCCAATCTAAACTTCTTACTAACCAGTTTAGTATAGCTGAAATCTTGTTATTAAATACTGTTTACTTGATTTGCAAAACATCAAAGCATCAAAAACATCAAAACATCAAAACATCAAAACATCTGATGTTTACTTGATTTGCATTTTGTATTTTTTAATTCCGTTCTAAGGAGAATCAATTACCTTTGCTTATTAGCCTTTCTGTTTATGTGATGTGGTCATTCCATGAAGTATGATTTAGCTTATTTATACAGTAATACACCCCTTTACACAAAGTTGTATAAAAACCCATTTGGTTGTTTGGGAGTTTTTGACTACTTACCGTGTATTTTCAAAGGGTAAATCCCACCCCTCGGGGGTTTAGGAGGCAACATATTTCACAAATGTTCAACTGATGAAAGTCAGTATAACATAACCTACTTAATGAATTTTTTTGAAAATAGTGGGTAAGTAGGGAGTCATGTCAAATATTTTAAATTTATAAGACTTGTGATGTAATTACCAACAGAACAAAATTTTGTTTTTCTCTTAATTCATTTATTTGTTGTATAGTATTAATTAAATAGTCTGATATATTCAGTTTTGTATTTTTTATGATAATGGGTACATTTTATTAAAATTTCCATTGACATTAAAGCCCATTTTGATCAATATTGAATTTTATGATTTTAGAGTGGTTTTAGCGAATTTCCCCTATAGGGAAGAAGCTATTACCGTAGTCGGCATGGTAAGACCTAGGCCCGGGACCATGACAACTTTTCGTTTTGAGGTCCCCAGACCCAAAAAACACCATTCGTTATTATAGTGAAAAGTAAAATTTGACTATTTCAAAAATTATATGTAAAAAATTCAAAAACACATTTTTGGGGTACAAAACCCCCCAAAATACCCCTTCGGATGGAGCGATCTGGCTGGTTTTTGAACTATTTCAAAAATTATATGTAAAAAATTCAAAAACACATTTTTGGGGTACAAAACCCCCCAAAATACCCCTTCGGATGGAGCGATCTGGCTGGTTTTTGAACTCAAGTCATAAATGTTGCTTATTTATGAACGTATACTGACGAACTTGATATACGGCTTCATCTGGTTGTGGTCTATTGATATTTGCTAAAAAAAAAATTTTTTGACAAAGGCTCCCGTAGCAGCAAACCTGCGACTAAGCCCCATGTTATTCTTATGGATAATAACTAAATGCTATGTCTCCCTTAATTATAAACATAAATGAATAAAAACTGGTATACGACTTCACCTAGTTGAGTTATATTCATATTAGCATAAAAACCAATTTTTTGTGTTCCTTGATGCAGCAAACTTGCGTACTCAGCCCCAATGTTATTCCTATGGAGATTAATTAAAATTGTATATATTGCTTATTTGTGAATATATTTTTATGAAACTTGGTAAGTGGCTTTATGTAGTATTAAGACATTTATAAATGTCCATTGGAAATTCACTAAGTATGCAGGTTTGCTGCGACGGGGGTATTTATTATTTATGATAACAAAAAACAAAAAGCTATCCTTTCAAAACAAAAAAATCAAAAGTTTCAGAAATATCTGCATATACCTAAATATATTACTAAATTTCATTAAATTCGTTCCAGTGGTGTGGTTTCTAGGTCTGCAAACATCGAGACTCAGGCCACGCCTCAAAAACCACTTGTTTGGGTTCAGAGAGCATCAGAACAAAATATGTGCCACTAAGAACCAAAAATGTAAATATGTTACCAAGAGAAACTTTCCATATCCTATGTATAAGGGGCGAATGTAAAAAAGGTCAAAGAGAGTTCCCTTTTTATGGTGAGCGACATAGGGTGAAATCGTCATCTAAACTGAGGAAAAGTATTTTCCCTTAGAAAAGTGGTTTCTCTTGGAGAAAATGTGTTTATTAATACTTGTAGGAATAAGACAAATCTTAATTGTTTATGTTTAACACTAAATATCAATCACAGTTAAGCGTATATTACATTTAGATTTTATAATATCGAATATTGCAGAAACATGTACTGTAGAAATGTATTTTATATTTTTCTATGACATCAATGAACTATTTATAATTTCCAACACCTAAACATGTGACTGAAATCAAAACAATATGAACACGACAAGCACAAGCAAACAGTTAATAGAAGTTTTATTTATATATATACCATGTTACTCGCAGGCTTCGCTTTGCAAATGATATATAAAAACTGTAATAGTTGTGTGTGCTGCATTCTGTAGTTAGCCCGTGGAACTACCACGAATCAAGATCAGCTGTATGTATTTTCACCAGCTCAGACAAAATTCATGTCCATAAAAAATACATGGGAACTTTGAACCCCCGTGGGGCTATATATTATATTGGTATACTATTATACACTATAGGATTTTCGCAACTTGAATATGCCTATATGTTACTCAGGACTATATTCTACCTCTCTGCCAAATTTCAGCTCAATCAGTCCAGTGGTTAGAGTGATTGAGCCACAAATATCTGAAAAAACCAACAAACAAACTCTCAAACTTACAAACGTTCACATTTATAATATTAGTAGAATAGTAGTAAGATAAGCTGATGTAGTTAACTTATTTCAACATAATATCTACTTCACCAAAGGACGTTTTAATGAACCATATTTTATCGTTACTGCAATTTAAGTTCCCTTTGCGATCGCGATGGTTTGTGGCCGTAGCGTACCTAAGAGGATTATGTTTTGGTTACGTTCCAGGGTTTGGTTACTCTCGCCGCCGCCGTTCCGTTGGATACTGCATCTCTTACATACTAAAACGTTCAAGAAATTCCAGTTAGTTTATTTTATCAAAAAAACTTCATTATTCGTTTTGCTACATTTCTGTGTATTTATTTAAGAAGTTTTGAGTTTAAATAATATTGTCTTGTAAGTTTGTTTGTAATTTTTGTAATGAACATTAAATAACTGGCTTGGCTTAATCTTAGTAATAATATTATTTTTGGCATCATCAACGCATACTTTTAAATGATTTATATTCAAAGCGTTCACTAAAATTGGATACAATTTTAGAGATTTTACAAAGGATTAGTCAATGAATGGTGTTGAGCGCAGTCTCTCCTTTGAAGATTTGATTCCAGGACATAAATAGGTTTGAAAATATTCTTATTTTTTAAAGGTCATTCATGGACCTAATCTGTTATTTTAATCTTTGTCTAACTGATACTAATTTAGTTACTGAATAAAAAAATGACAGCTAAATAATAATTTGAACTTGATAATCAACTAGTATTATATAAATTCAAAACACTCCACAAAAATTGGATGTACTAATAAATTATACCAGTAACTGTAATTCAATAGGATATCTAATAAAACTAACGGGAGAACTAACGGGATAATTGTATTTGATACAGAATATATTAATAATAAGCTTTAGTTGCCAGTTTGCATGTTCTGGAGTGGTCTTAGTCGCTTGTTATGGGGATCTTGATATATTGTTAGCACTCTCCAGACCCTCATATATAAAGGATATGAGTAAAAGTAAACTACAAAGCAAATGAATAAATAATATTATTAGATGTGTTGTACTGTTAGTTTTAATAACTCATCAAAATTTAAAGATCATTACACTATTTTTTATGTATATTTGACATCATTTGAACATAATTCATGTTTGGATAGAGAAAAGAAACAAACACGATTTTAAAATTTTAACTAGTAAGTTTAATAATTATGAAGTAAATATTATTGAGTCCATTCAATTTTATTCAAAACTAATAATAGTTCAAATAAAATGGATTCGTACCTTCGTAATTGTTTAAAATCCATAACATAAAATCAGTTTAAATAAACGATAACACAGAATACGTCTTAATAAGCTAGTGAATGAAATTTTGTTATTAAACAACGTGATTGAATTTATTAACATGACTTATAAATACTAAATTGTTTTTATCACCGAGCCAAGTGGATAAACAAACCGAAATAGCCTTGCTGGTGATCGTAATCTGATTTGTTATTCATAGAAAACAATGCTTTTAGGGCGCATCAGTATTATCTTAGAATTACGAAGAAATAATTATTGATTTTAAATCTAGACGTAATCTATCTCAAAGCGTTCCATTTGTTTCAAAAGATCCAATTAAACATTTTTTTAGTTAAATTTTAGGCTTCCTTTAACAAAAACGGAAATATACTATTACAAACTTTATTTGACAGAGAATTTCCCCTATAGGGAATAAGCTATTGCCGTAGGTAGTATGGCGAGGCTTAAGCCCAAGACCATAATAACTTTTTGTTTTGCGATCCCCAGATGCTAAAAACACTATCCGATCAAATTTATATACATGTATTCATGATTCATGGCAAAGATATCTTCTGATTCGTTACGATGTAATAAGCAATATTGAGGTGCAAGTGCATACTAAAGTATAAGGACTATTAAGTATATATACACGCCTGTCTTTCCTATTTCCACAGTTAGTTTTTCCCTGGTCTTCTCTCCTATTTTCAATTGCGAAACGGATTATTTAATTTACCTCCACTCCACGTCTCGTCGAATTTCCCCTGTATGGAAGAAGCTATTACCGTAGTTGGCATGTAAGACCTAGGCGGAGGACCATGCTAACTTTTCGTTTTGAGGTCCCCAGATGCCAAAAACACAATTCGTTAAAAAATGTATATATGTCCGTGAGCACGATAACTCCAGGACTAAATAACCAGTAAGCACTCCCAAGAGACATTCCACAAAAATCCACAAAGGATTAGTCAATGAATGGTGTTAAGCGCTGTCTCTCCTTTGAAGACTTGATTACAAAACATAACATTCCAGTTGTTCTGTTTGGGTTTGGGCTAGTGGCAGTGTTGTTGGGTTGTTCGCTCTCGTTAAAATGGTCCGATTTTGATGAAATTTGGTGCAAACGTGTTCGCACCACGTGAAATTTATGACTTAGTTCGAAAACCAGAAAGATCGACCTATCCGAAGGGGTATTTTGGGGAGGGGGGTTTGTACCCCAATTTTTTTTATTGTTTACATATAATCTTTGGAAAATTCAAATTTTAGTTTGCACCATTGGATTCAGCTTAAAAACACACACAATTTGGTGCTTTGATCATTGCTCTACATCAATTGGTTGCAGAGATATTTAAATTGCTAAATACAGTACGTTGTCCAATGTTATTCTTATGGAGAATAAGAAAAATGTTATACCTTGCTTATTTATAAACTTATACCGACGAAACTTGGTTTATGGCTCATCTAGTTGGGGTCTATTGTTATTTGCACCAAAACCCATTTTATATCGATTCTGTTGCAGCAAACCTGCGTACTCTACCCCCATGTTATTCTTATGGAGAATAAGTAAAATATTATGTCTCCCTTAGTTACGAACATAAATTAATAAAACTTGGTATGTGGATTCAAGTAGTTATAAAAAATGTGCATAAAACCCCAATTTTAGTTGTTCCTTGTTGCAGCAAACCTGCGTACTTGGCCCCCATGTTATTCTAATGGAGAATAATTAAAATGGCATGTATCGCTTATTTATAAATGTTTATTGATGAAACTTGGTATGTGGATTTACCTAGTTGAGTTATATTTGTATTTGCATAACAACCCATATTTTATATTCCTAGTTGCAGCAAACCTGCGTACTCAGCTCCCATGTTATTCGTATGGAGAATAATTAAAAATTTATATATTGCTTGTTTATGAATGTATACTAAAGAAACTTGGTAGGCAGCTTTATGCGGTATTAAGACATATTATATGCATTGGCAATTTGCTTAGTAGGCAGGTTTTTCTGCGACGGGGGTATTTATATTATCATAGAACCAACTATGCCCCTTTGTGCCAGTGATTACATACTATCGATTGCACTATCGATACTATCGATGGTTTTTTACTATTGGTAGTTTCCCGATAGTCAGACTATCGAAACAAAACTATCGATAGTTTAATAGGATGTTAGTTTATTTTCATAATAATACACTTTTTAATATTTATAGTATATTACTCACTAAAATTGTAAAGTATATAATTGTATTATGATTAAACTGTTTATTTTAAACACTAACAGTAAATAACAACATGTTCTCATCAACTCCAGACTCCGCCTACAACAGACGCTATCATAATCGTACGTCAGTACACCGAGAATAAAGTCATCGATCCCAAAGAAAACGTGCTCCAGTTTTGGGAAGAAAACAATAACAAAGTTTTATCAGACATGGCAAAAAAATATTTGTGTGTGCCTGCAACTTCAGTGCCTGCAGAAAGGGTGTTTTCGAAGGCTGGGTTAATCCTTACAAGCCAAAGGAACAGGCTGAAGTCAAAATCTGTAGACAAATTAATTTTTGGAAAGAGCAACATGTGGATTTTAAATTTTTAAGTCAAGAAAACAAACTGATTGGTGTATTTTAACCAATTTCCAGTCTATTTCCAGTATTTTCCAGTATTTTCTATTCCCAGTCTCATTATTGTGATTTAAGGGAAATGTGTATTGTTTTCTAGTGCATTTTTTAATAAGTTTATTATTAAAATAAAGTAGCAACTCTTTAATTTTAATTAGGATCTAAGTATATTATAAAAATATCGTAACATATGTCTTTAATTTGAACTTGAGTACGGTAATTTTATTTAGGAAATTTGTGTTCGTTTTCTAATCCATTTTCTTGTAAGTTTTTATTATTAGAATATGGTAACATGTATTTAATGTTAACTTAATTTATTTCTAGATTTAAATGTAATTTGACTAATATCAATTATGTTTCGTATTATCAGATTTGTTATTGAAGTTTATTTAATCTCCTTAACCGGTTAAGAACATTAAGTTAGAAAATCGCAAAACTATCGATAGTACTATCAATACTATGGATAGTTTTTATAAAACTATCGATTATTATCGATAGTCAGACTATCGATAGTATGTAATCACTACTTTGTGCTTTATAATTTAAATGATATAGGTCAAAGTTCTGTTAGTTTTATTTTTACAGATTGCAATCCCAGAGAGCCTGATTTTAGTTTAAACCACTTATGAACCTAAGTACGGTATGAGTATGTACATTTTCTGAAGTTAGGATGATATCTGGTAAATCCGATCCTATATTAATTACACATGGAGAATCAAATATCCTTAAGAAAGAGAAAATAAGAAATACATTTTTAGAAACAAACAATGCATTGATCATAACAATGTATTTGCTTTATTTGTTTATCAGTCATCAGTTCTAGGACTGTATCTTGAAATCATAAAATATCTATACTCTTGGAATGCACGATTCATCTTGAAATTTAAAAAAATCCAGATATTACTTTGACGGTTCTTAAGAATGTCCAGTGCTAGGCGGTGAATGAGGCGGTGTTGTGGCACACTGATCAAAGTTTTTAGTTATTGCGTCTTTTATTCACTTAGGTAGACCAACTTTAATAACCTTAATTATTTTTTCATACAAATGTTTACAAAGTTAATTGCATTTGTTAATTAAATTTACATTCGTCATATGTTTACAGTTTATTATGTTGTAATCATTCTACTTTCTGTTAAGTTTGAACTTATTGAACTAAACTTTGAGTATACAAAAGCATTTGATAAAACAAAATATAAATATATTTGAAAATAGAACTTCTAATTAGGCCTACAGATTAAGATTGTATTATGTAAAAACAAATAAATACACCTTAAGTAAATTAAATTCTATTAAAAACGTGTTTTTTTACACGATCATTATCAATATTCTCTCATAAAAAACACTTAACAATGAAAATTAGTCTGCAAACACAAGTATGTGGTGATAACCAGTATCCTACATTAACTCTTACATGTGCAAAATATAATCCACCGTAAGTGATTGGCAGGTTTAAGTGCTTGTACGAGTGACTAAAGTCAAACTGGTCTGCAGGTAAACGTCCTGCGCCGCGTCCTCCCCCCTCGAGTAGTCCTACTAGTGACACTTCCGTGCACGCCCAAGTACAATTTTGATTTATTTTAAATTGACATAAAACATACGATATCACGCTCTTATATTATTATCAGCGACATAACAAACATTACTGATTTTTCCCCATTCCAATCGGACATCTTATGCGGTTTTAATCAGATTACTAAATTACTTTTGTAAGTGACGGAGTGACGTCTCTAGTAGCCTTAAACTGTTTATACCACTACATTTCTCTTCCTTCCATATGTTTAATTTAAATTACGCTAACTAACGATAGGAGTTTAACGAAATTAAAATCAGATTATTTATACACCGGATTTATATTTTTAAATGCGAGAACCCCTAATAGAAAGCCGAGGAGTCGTACTTTTACCAATAATTGGACCCCTTACACTGGATGAGACCATTTCCTGTCGACCAATATTGCTTTTTTATGAACATTTCTGCATCTACATCGGTACCGTCTTGTCGTCTTCGAAGAACCCCACCAGACCGTATTGGCTGAGACATATATTACCATTCATACCAATGGGAATGCTCTAACAAATGGGCAGCGTACTAATATTTTACAGTATTTTTAAATCTCTTAAATAAACCTCAAAATTCCGCCCAACTGCCTAGCAGATCTCTCAGTCAATTACTAGCATCCCAAAAATAGGCTACTTGAGGCATAGTGACTCATTTTTTGTATTTTATTTACAAGTATTTTATTAATCTTATTAAAACCGCATAATATGTCTGATTTGAATGGGACAGAAACAGAAATGTTTGTTATGTCGCTGTTAATAATATAAGAGCGTGGCCTCGTTTGTTTCGTGACAATTTAAAATAAATCAAAATTGTACTTGGGCGTGCACGGAAGCATCACTAATAGGACTACTCGAGGGGGGAGGACGCGGCAAGGGTCGTTTACCTGCAGGCCAGTTTGAGCTGCCTCAACTTAAGGTGGCGGGGTCTATATAAGGTTCGGCACAGATCTTGACGGATGAATCGGCACTACTAACCATTTTGAAAATAAAACACTTTCAACGTCGCGCTGACTTTACGGCTCACAGGAGCGTGTGCACGGTTTTAAGATTTTATAAAAGTTAAACATTATGTAAGAAAAATGAATAGTCAGCGTGCCTTCAAAACAGTCTTATTTCCATGATTCATCCTACAAGATCTGAGGCGACCCGTATAATCGAAAGGCTGCAATTGAATTAGTATCTTTAAAAGGTTATTTGAGAAAATCCGGACTATCCGAGGCATACTCTTCTGCTATACATCAAAATAATTTGAGGGAATACATATTGAAATCATGAGAAATTCCGATAAATAAAATATTCTATCGTAAAATATAACCCACTCGTTGAAAGCACGATTCATCTTAAAATATAAATACTTATCGAAATATATGTACTATCCATCAGATTTTCTTACCAAGACCACTCATTCAACTATGCGTTTAACGTGGCTTTCCAAAAGTATCAAGTGCAGTTTAGCTTTGCATAACATTTTAATTACATAAAGTTACGGAAAAACATGTTTAGCATTGTAGCCTTCCTTTTAGTTAAGATTGCCTAATCCCGACATCAAAAAGGTCCAGCGTATTAATCAAAGCCAATTCAACATCGAGCGGATTTATTCAGTTGTCTGTCCATAACATTCCCAATACATAGCCAGATGCAGTCAGTGGTGATAGGGTTGGCGGTTGACAACTGACAAACACAAACACAAACTGAAAACTTTAATACTGCGATTGATGCGAGGCGAGTCCATCAACCAGTCAACCGTCGTCGGTTCATCAAACACGCTGTGTAAATAAATACACCTACAAATTCCATCACACTTCCCATACAAAGTATGGTTTCCTAAGTGTTAGATTGTGATACAACTGTTTTTGGTAATTAATCTGAAGGTTTTTTTTTAATGAAGTATGGTAACCATAAAATCTGTTACCATTGAAATTTTGTAAACTAACTTTGTAGGTGAATGTTATTAAATGCATTGTTACTAGCAGTTTACAACGACTTCACATGAGTCTCCGGATTTTTATACTTACTAAGCATTTGCGTAACTCCTTCCTCTATCACTGCACCATTATTTACTTAATCTTCATCTCCCTCGAACTCAAACCCCTCCTCTATGCAAAACTATAGTTCGTGCAGGTTCACCATCAGGCACTTCGGGTTGGTTTTATTTTAGAGAAGATTTATTATATAAGTAGTGTGCATTTGGGGCTGCTGGGGCGGAAGTGACGTCACATCCGGTCAGTGACCGGATGCGCTGAGTGAATAAATACGTCATCTGAGGCTGAGCCAGTGACGTAGGCGGTTTTGTGACGAAATGAGGTAAAGTTCAAAGTTCAAGGTCACGGTGAAGTTTTTTAAAAAAAATCTACCTCGCACTCGTAAAACGATTGTGATTCGATAGTTAATCGATAATAAATATCGAATGAAACAATCGAATGAAGCAATCGAATGATACGAGTGCGAGGTAGTACAATTACAAATATTACTTTATTTTATTTACAATAAGTTATGTTTACAATAATTCATGTTTACAATAGTTCCCCGTTGTTGGTTGTCATCGATGTTGTTGATCCGGACGAGTTGCGGCCATCACTTTGCTTTCTGATGAAAGACGGTAGATACTTCGATCCCTGCGCAGAGTCCATGTTGTGTTTTTGACACCTATCTGTTCTGTTAGGTGTTTGCATTTCATTGCTGTCAGGAGGAAAGAATACGTGACGGCAATGAAATAGAAACATCTATCAGACCTTGAGTGAAATGATATTGTTATTTTGTGAAGAGCGTCTCGGAGAGCTCGATGTTCACCGGTCGAGAGCCGGAGGTGTACTGACTATTCGCTAGCTAGCGTTTTTGGTATCAAACAAAATGGTGGGGGTAAAAGTATAGTAGAACGAAGCAGATGGTGGACAGCAGATGGGCGGCGGCAGGTGGCAGGTGGCAGGTGGCAAGTGTGCGGCAGATGGTAGTCCCCCCACTACACCAGTCCCCCACTACACCAGTCTCCCCACCAAGTTTTACATCGCACAATAACTAGTTTACATGTGTTAGTTAGGGTTTAGCTCTTAGACTGTCAAGACCTTACCTCCGTAACTAAAAACCTCAATAATGTTTGCGCTTCAACGCTGTATAAGTATAACAGCTACTATGATCTAAACCGGTGCATGTATTCATATGGTTCTTTTTGCGTAGCAAACAACTGGTTAAAAGTGTTTCAACCTCAATTATTCTTCGACGAAACCGCTCATTGTCCACTAAAAGTGTAGACCTTCTGTCTTCATCGTCAGGGAAGTAGAAAGTAGTGTCAAGGGGACTACTGAAGGTCACCTTCCTCATGTTCCTGTAAAACTGCGACATTTTTCAGACCGTCTAGGTAGATGTTCATACGACAAGAGCTGGAAGAATAATGATGTAGCGTTATCGTGTATAATAGGCATCTACCCCCACCACAACGTTACCTTGTCCTTCAAACCATCGTTTTTACGCCACGGATGCTATACTGTTGGTTAGATTTAAATTTAAATTGCACCTACTTGTTCGCCTTGTCAAGCTGCGTAATTGAAGTACCCACATGTTAGACCTTGAACCAAAAACAAAGAAGTTATTTAGGTTTGTCCTTGAAAATAGTTGTTTTTTCGCTGTTGCTGCTATACCCTTTGTTGGATCTGAATTCTGTTTGCACCAACTTGTTCGTCTGATCAATCCGCGTAATTTGAGTACCCACTTAATATATTTTAAACCGTAAATAAAGAAGTTATTTAGGCTTGCCCTTGAAAATAGTTGTTTTTCGCTGTTGCTGCTATACCCTTTGTCGGATCTGAATTCTGTTTGCGCCAACTTGTTCGTCTGATCAATCCGCGTAATTTGAGTACCCACTTAATATATTTTAAACCGTAAATAAAGAAGTTATTTAGGCTTGCCCTTGAAAATAGTTGTTTTTCGCTGTTGCTGCTATACCCTTTGTCGGATCTGAATTCTGTTTGCGCCAACTTGTTCGTCTGATCAATCCGCGTAATTTGAGTACCCACATGACATACTTTGCACAAACTGTGTACCCCCCCTCCCCCCCCCTTTTTTGGGTCATGTTCAAGGTCAAGGTCAAGGTCAAGGACCTTGGGACTTAGAAATTTTCACAAAGTGGGCTGCACACAGACATAAGACTAATAGTCTCCTGCCTATGTACAGGCCAAGTCCCTAACTTGAAATGCTTAGGGTGGTCCTGAAAAGGACCGTTTGTGTTTGAAGGAGATGGTGGATAAGGAGCGGTGAGCGGTAGTCAGTGTTTATTTTTCCTTTGTAACCCACTTTACTTGTCCCTTCTGCCGTACTAAAATCAAGTCGCACTTGGTCTCAGGAGGTGGCAGAGTGGACCTTGGAAGGTGGACCTTGACGTAACGGCCGACGCCAAAGAGGTGTTGGAGTAGGTACTCATCATCGCTGATCTTCCCCACAAGTAGATACTCCACGTTTTATTTCAACTGCGCAAACTTGACGGCGACAGACTCCAGCGGCGTTACCAACTCGGTAAGTTTCACCGTAGCCGTCCTCTTCATTATCTCCTCAACAGTTGGTGGCGGCGATGAAGGTCGAAGCGATGAAGGGCGAGGTGATAGCGATGGTGAAGATGCAGTGGACGTCGAAGGCCGTTGGTCGAAGTAAAGTGGGTGGTTTCGAAAATTCTTCCGTATGCAAGATTTAAAAGAACTAGGTCTTTTGAATCCGCTCCTTTTTTCCGAAGACTTCTTCAAAGTCTCCTTCAAACGTTGCAGTTTCTCGGGTGTAATGGGAGAAGACATAGCGCAGAGGTGTATTCAGTTCGCAAGGCAAAGCTGGAATGAGGTACCAGACGGAGCAAAGCGGGTCGCCAAGTGTAACCGTGACATTTCCATATAGGGTAGAAAGCTAAAAACCGGTCTACATCCGGTTCCCCTTCCCCCGTGACGACACAACCTCCCCCCCCCCTTTTTGGGTCATGTTCAAGGTCACCCCCCCCCTTTTTGGGTCATGTTCAAGGTCACCCCCCCCCCCGTGACGTAACATCCCCCCCGTGACGTAACATCCCCCCTTCCGCTTCGGTGACGTCACTTTGTCTTTATAAGCGGGAGCAGTCCGCAGTCTCGTCGCAGTAGCTTGCCGCCCGCTGTTTGGGTATACGTCCCAGTGGGTTGCACTCTGCTGCAGCGTAGGTCTGTTAAGTGTGCGTTGGGCCCGACGCGCAATTAAGAGATCCGCGCCCTTGCATGTTTAGTTAGTTTGTTAAGCATGTTAGATAACGCTTGTAGTTTGCTGCTAGGTAATGTAGTTAGTCTAATATATGTTAGTGTTTGGTATCGGTTTGAAGTGTCTTATTTACTAATGAAATATGTACTCCCGGCCCTACAGGTCCCTCAACAACCTTGGTCAAAACTTGGGTTCGCAGCAGCCTGACGCCGGGTGTTTGGGTCTACGTCCCACCGGGTTTCAGTGATACTGTTGACCTTTGCAAAACCGACCTTGGTTGTTCTTGTAAAAGTAACGTTAACTGATTAATTTTGTTTACATAGTTGATGGTAAAGTCTTTATTTTCAAAGTAATGTATCTTGCTTCTCATCCTTTTCCTAACCCCTCTAAGGTATGGCGCGCAAACCGACCTTGTGTCAATACGGCGCGTAAACCGGTTGACATTTCCCATCTTAGCCTGAGAAAACTGTGTAAAATATAAAGTCAGTCTCTTGTTTAAAATCAGTCTCTTGTTTGTTGTCTTTTGTCCCCTTCCCAAATACAGAGCGGGGAATAGAGCAGTATGTTATGCTCTATTCCCCGCTTTGGCTTCATGTTCAGATGACCTTGGGACTTAGAAAATTCACGTACAAAGCGGGGAATAGATCGGTTTGTGGTCCAAGTGAGAATCAATTACTGCTCTATTCCCCGTTTCAATAATATGACCAAACGACCTTGACCCACTTCGGGACTTAGAAAATCCTCGTATTGTAATATATCCCCCCCCCCTTTGACGTAACATCCCCCCTTCCGCTTTGGTGACGTCACTTTGCCTTTATAAGCGGGAGCAGTCCGCAGTCTCGTCGCAGTAGCTTGCCGCCCGCTGTTTGGGTATACGTCCCAGTGGGTTGCACTCTGCTGCAGCGTAGGTCTGTTAAGTGTGCGTTGGGCCCGACGCGCAATTAAGAGATCCGCGCCCTTGCATGTTTAGTTAGTTTGTTAAGCATGTTAGATAACGCTTGTAGTTTGCTGCTAGGTAATGTAGTTAGTCTAATATATGTTAATGTTTGGTATCGGTTTGAAGTGTCTTATTTACTAATGAAATATGTACTCCCGGCCCTACAGGTTCCTCAACAACCTTGGTCAAAACTTGGGTTCGCAGCAGCCTGACGCCGGGTGTTTGGGTCTACGTCCCACCGGGTTTCAGTGATACTGTTGACCTTTGCAAAACCGACCTTGGCTGTTCTTGTAAAAGTAACGTTAACTGATTAATTTTTGTTTACATAGTTGCTGGCAAAGTCTTTATTTTCAAAGTAATGTATCTTGCTTCTCATCCTTTTCCTAACCCCTCTAAGGTATGGCGCGCAAACCGACCTTGTGTCAATACGGCGCGTAAACCGGTTGACATTACCCATCTTAGCCTGAGAAAACCTTGTAAAATATAAAGTCAGTCTCTTGTTTAAAATCAGTCTCTTGTTTGTTGTCTTTTGTCCCCTTCCCAAATACAGAGCGGGGAATAGAGCAGTATGTTATGCTCTATTCCCCGCTTTGGCTTCATGTTCAGATGACCTTGGGACTTAGAAAATTCACGTACAAAGCGGGGAATAGATCGGTTTGTGGTCCAAGTGAGAATTACTTACTGCTCTATTTCCCGTTTTAATAATATGATCAAACGACCTTGTCCCACTTCGGGACTTAGAAAATCCCCGTATTGTAATATATATTTACTCGTTACAACATTATTACCCCCACCGTATAACACTTGCACTCCCCACCACTATCAGTATGTATAAAAGAGGGTCCCCCAGCACTAGTAAAATCATTCTTCCTCTTGTGCTGTTATACCTCACACCATGGCACACATTAGGAAGCAGACACAACCTCTCAAATTGAAACCTTCTGCTTCGTCTTCGCCCGCCTCTACCACTCCGTCTTCTGCGGTTCCATCCATCCTTCGGACAGCCCTGATGTTAGCTAACATCGTCCCGGAGAACTGTCCACCACTACCTGCTGCGTCAACGACTTACACAAGTCCTTCACCTCTTCCGTCAACTTCTCGTGCTGTTTCTCCAAGTCCTTCACCTCTTCCGTCAACTTCTCGTGCTGTTTCTCCAAGTCCTTTGTCAACGTCTCGTGCTGTTTCTCCAAGTCCTTCTACATCTTCAAGTTGTTCTACATGTTCATCAAAGTCTTCCAAATCGTCTGCTTCTTCATCCTCATCAACATCAAGTTCGAGACCAAGCCAACCAGCCACCCAATCATCTTCTCCAACCAGACCTTCAGTAATCTGCACATATACTTCATCTCCTTCAGAGAAATTTAAACAACTTAAATCTGTACAAAGGATGTGCATGCTTCCTGCACAACAATGTAATTATATATTCAAAAAAGGTGCTAAGAAAGGTGAACGCTGTGTTAAACGTTGTATTTTAAATGAAGAAACGTGCAGTCTTCATTTAAAATTAAACCATGGCGCATCTCCTTCTTCACCACGTGCAACAGTGGTGCCAATTAAAATTCGAATTAACAGGCTTTGTAAAAACAAACGCTACTTCTTTGTTAAAATAAAGGACTTTGCAAAGGTGTTGGTTCAATGTGAAGGTAAACTGTACTATGTAGAGTTACCTAGAGCCATGGACCTCCACGTCAAAAAACCTACCCACAAGGACTATTTAATTCGAAATGATACAGGTATCACTGTGTGGAAATCATTAGAATAATAATATAAATAAAAAGACCAAAAGTTTATTCCAAATTAAATAAAGCATTTTTTCCAAATTAAAAAAAAAAGTGTGGACAACCTATTTACAATTTGTAGCATATGCTGCAGAGTGTAAATAAGTTGTCCACACTTTTTTTGCAATGTTACAACGACCTTGACCTAGATAACGGACTTGGATAATTTACACTAAGTCAAAGATAAACTTAAAAGGAAAAAGGAGAAATATTATACTAAAGTCATTATTCAACAGTAAAGAGGGGAGGGGGTAAGCGGGTATTTAAGCGAGCGATTCGGAATATAATTATTAGTTGTATCATCATGAGCGTCAACAGCAACACATGGGGAAAGGAAATTAACGAAGAGGAGTTGTACGCAATTGCTGAGGCTGCAGAAATGACTGAAGTTTTTAAGATTAATAAGGTTGCGGAGAATGATGCTCAGTCACATCCGCAACAAACTACATCATCGATGCAGTCTACAACGCAGCAACCAAGACCCTATCATGTTATCCTGGAGGAGTATAATGAGGCAATGAGGTACGCCTTTACAAAGTGGTGTGCACAACCGCGTTCTCCTGAACAATGGGAGGAGCACGATGCAGACTTTCGCCTGGTTGGAGACTTAGAACTTGAGCTTCAAAGAGCAAAGGTTGCTCAATAGTGAGAAGATTTATTGTTTACTTTAGAATACAGAGCGGGGAATAGATCAGTTTGCGGTCCAAGTGAGAACCACTTACTGCTCTATTCCCCGTTTTGGCAATTTGTTCAGATGACCTTGGGACTTAGACAATTTTCGTTTGGTAAAAAACAACATTGAAATATATATATATTTCTTACAAAAATATCTCCTCCCTAAAACTTGCACCCCCCCCCCTTATATATGTGGGGGTAAACATATATAAGGCGTACAGCTTTAGAGTATAGTTATTCAGCTATGAATAGCCCAGCAGAGTTGATGCAGCCTACAACATCGACGCAGCCTACAACATCGATGCAGCCTACAACAAATAACAAGGAAAAGAATGATGAGGCAAGAAGAAGAAATGCTAGAGAAAGAGGAAGGATTAAAAAAATAAATCAAACATATAAGTTATTACAATCAAAATTACCGTTTATGGATAAAAAAAGTTCAAGGCATGCCATTTTGATACAGGCGATAAAATACATTAATGCGTTAGAAACGTTGTTAGAAGGTGCATCACTTCAACAAGATCTTCCTGAAGACCTTCTAGCATTCGTAATTGACTAAAGATGTTTTGGAAATACTGAACGGGGGGAAAACAGAACGGGGAATAGATCAGTTTGCGGTCAAAGTGAGAATCGCTTACTGCTCTATTCCCCGTTCTGGTAATAAGTTAAAACGACCTTGACCTACTTACAGGACTTAAACATCCTTGTTTCATAAACATTGTTACATATATTTGATACAATAATACCCATTTCTTATCACTAGTTACCCCCACCACTTAAATCGGGGAATATAAAAAGAGATTTCTCATCAGTGCTTATCTCATTCTGCTACTTGTGTTAGCACTAGAATATATAGCAGCTATGTCACCAAAGGATAATATATTTCCTTCTGCAAAATCAATCGTAGGAATTATAAAACATATTGTGATTGAAAGTGAGGATGAAAATGAAGACGAATTGGAAGATTTTGAATTATTAAGTGATATGGATGCAATGGAAGATTTTGAATTATTAAGTGATATAAACAGTGATGATCTTGAAGCAGGATATATGGAACAAATTGAACCGTTAAGTGACGGGGAATCTGAAACCTATAGAATCTATCAGCATCTTCTCTGTTCTGAAGAAATACATGATGAAACTCCAACCACTAGTAGTAGTAGTTTGGATGGGTTATTTTTAGATAGTGCACGAGGGGTATATCATATTCGTCGACGACTATTTCTTTCCGATGCTTCTGATACAACTGATTCCGATTCATCAAATGAGTCTGATTAAGTGTTGTCTTTTTCTTGTCAACTGACAAACTTTAAATACAGAGCGGGGAATAGATCAGTTTGTATTATAAGACAGAAAATATTTACCAGCTTTCAATTTTTTTTTGTTTTTTTTTGTTTTTTTGCTTTTTTTTGTTTAGAAAAAGTGGGGGTAACTTATAAATTTAATGGTGGGGGAACGTCTATTTAATGTCGATGCAACAGTGTATATTTATCATATCGGCATGATGAACCCACCAGGAAACTCCGTTTGCTACAGCTTTCCCCTCATCGATATCGATGATGTGATAAAACTTACATCAATAACAAAACGGTTTGAACTCGAAAGGCGACTCATAAAAGTCGACGTAATTCCACAAGATCTTCGTTCGGCAATGTTGACCATCGAATATGTTAAAGATGAATCTACAACTGAAGATCCCTATTGTTTTATGAAATTTTTAGTTGATCGAGATGCAATGTGTACAATCCGACTTCACATCCGAGTTTAAAATCTATCAAATGTTCCTGTTGGAGAAAATTGTCTTAGTTAAATACAGAGCGGGGAATAGATCAGTTTATGGTTTGATATGAAATCATTTACTGCTCTATTCCCCGTTTTGGCAAATATGTTCAATGACCTTGACCTAAATACAGAACTTAGTACCCTTCAGCTACAATAGTAAATATAAAATGCAAAAAATAGTAAACTTAACGTAATACGTACCCCCACCACTTTTGCTAGGGTATAAATAGAGGGGTATTTGCAGTGTTTTTCATTATTGCTTTGACCCTTGCGGAGATCGCACCTACATTATGCATCGCTGCGATATTTGCAAGTCTTCATTTAAGGATGAATTTCTTTTAATGATTCATAAAGAATTAAAACATAACAACAACCAAGATGAAAAGTATGAAGAAGAAGAATTGAAAGAAATAGATCGAATGTTAGCTCAACACCAACATTCCAGACCAAGTGTTATTCAATATGCATCATCAACATCGACTTCTACGCCTGCTATGTCTACACTTCACCGTCCTTCAACATCAACACCATCAACATTGACTTCAACGCCTGCTATGTCTACACTTCACCGACCTTCAACATCAACAGCTGTAGATGTGGAACTACACGCTCAAGCACTACCCGGTAAGGTAGTAACACATTTTAAAATTGACAACGTAAAATTACAACTTGAAAACTTTCTACATAACGCCAAAGAATTAGTAACCAAAACATTAAAGAATGAACAAAAAAGATTAAATTTTATCAAGTTTGGACTGTTGCTAGATGCTATATTCACTAACATACAAAACGAAATATCACCAAGAGGTTTTATGACAAAAAACCGAACCATCATGGCTGCGTCAGATATTGAAAAGATTGTAACAGAATGTTTTGAGGAACTTTTGACAAAAATACAAGAGCATGAAGGAAGGGGATCTGGATGGACTTTATTAAGTATAACAAGTCTGGATGTTAGAGTTCATAAACACGGTTATGGAATGAGAGGAAGTAGTTACATTCCTCTTCCGAAAAAAGTAAGTGATACCAAATCCTGTATTAATGTGCAAAATGAAGATAACGAATGTTTTAAATATGCTATGTTGGTAAAATATGTAAACAAAGACCACCAAAAAAGACCAAGTCAAAAATATGAAGAAGTTCAACATAAGTATAATTTCCAGGGAATGACTTACCCTGTTGCAATTACTGATATATCAAAATTTGAAAAGCAAAATCCGTCGGCTTCAGTCAACATATTTGGTTTGGATTCGTCAAATAATGTGTATCCCTTGCGCATAACATCGAATGAGCGCAACAATCATACTGACCTGTTATTAATCAATAAAGGAGAGATATCCCATTACGTGTATATAAAAGATTTTGAAGGGCTTGTATGTAAACAGTTAACAAAACATAAAAGTAAAATCACAACATGTAAGAGATGCTTTTGCCACGTGAGCAAACCATTAAGAAGAGGAGGTTCAGAATGGTTATTAGAACATCAAAGGTTATGTAGTGGGAATTATGAGGTTAGAATTAAATTACCTCATCCTAGCAGAGCATACGTACAATTTGACAAAGTAAATCAACAATACCCTATTCCATTTGTTGTGTACGCGGATTTCGAAGCATCTTTACTTCCAATTGAACAACAAGAAGAGGATATTATAAAAAGAAGCAAATATCAAAAACACGCACCAAACAGTTACTGTATACTAACAAAATCCACGCTGTCTGAAGAACATCTTCAAGAATTTGGACTATCATCTGCTCCGAAGATTTATCGCGGTGAACAAGCAGCGAAACACTTTGTAGACGATTTGTATTATATTGCCTCTAAGGTGGAAGAACTCTACAAAATGAAAATACCGATGCTGCCTATGGAAGAACATCAACTTCAACATCACAATCTGGCAACAACATGTTATCTGTGTAATAACATATTTACACCAGATAACGTTAAAGTTCGTGATCACGACCATCTTACAGGAGTCTACAGAGGTGCAGCCTGTAACGCTTGCAATTTGAATTACAAACTTCCATCTTTTATACCCGTTGTTCTACATAACCTTAGTGGATATGACTCTCACTTTATAATTCCCGAATTGGGAAGAGATGATGGGGCGATAGATGTTTTGGCAACAACAATGGAAAAATGTATAAGCTTCTCTAAAAAGGTTGGCAAAATAAAACTTAGGTTTATTGATTCGTTTAAATTTATGCCTTCTAGCCTAATGAAATTAACTGAGAATTTAAAAAAAGAAGATCTGATAGAAACAAGCAAAATTGTAGCCAGTAATAAAATGGATCTGGTTCTTCGAAAAGGGGTCTTCCCCTACGATTACATCGATGGACTGCATAGATTTAATGAAACATCACTTCCTCCACCAGAACAATTTAACAACAAACTTAATGATTCGGAAATTTCACTTGAAGATTATCAACATGCATGTCGAGTATGGAACGAGTTGGATATGAAGACCTTAGGAGAATACTCAGACTTTTATGTAAAACTTGATGTGACTCTTCTCTGCGATGTTATGGAAGAATTCCGAAGAACCTGTTTTGCAGCATACGGTTTGGACCCTCTACATTCGTATACATCTCCAGGACTAGCTTGGCAAGCAATGTTGAAAGAAACAAAATGCAAACTCCAGCTGTTAACAGATATAGATATGGTTTTAATGGTTGAGTCGGGTGTTAGAGGTGGATTAACTCAAAGCGTGACAAGACATGTTAAAGCCAACAACAAATATCTACCAGACCATGATCAAGAGAAACCTTCAACGTACTTGGGATATTTCGACGCAAATAATCTGTATGGATGGGCCATGTCGAACCCACTTCCATTTGACAACGTTAAATGGGTTGATCCCGATTGTATTGGGGATATATCACAAATTCCAAAACATGGAGATACCGGATATATTTTGGATTGCGACTTTGAATATCCAGAACATTTACACGATCTTCATTATGACCTTCCACTCCTTGCAAGAACAGAAATTTCACCAACTGGAAAACACCCCAAATTAATGATGACCCTTAACAATAAACAACGATACGTAGCTCACTATTGCGTTGTTCAACAAGCTATCGAATTAGGTTTACGTCTTACTAAAATTAATAGAGCCGTGGAATTTTCCCAATCGTGCTGGTTGAAACCGTACATAGACTCGAACACTACCAGAAGAGCAGCCGCTACATCAGCCTTTCAAAAAGACTTTTTTAAATTAATGAACAATGCGATATTCGGTAAAACATTAGAAAACAAAAGAAGACATAAAAACGTTAAACTTGTTACAGATCCGAACAAACTACAGAAACTCGTACAACAGCCTAACTTTAATACATCTATAATTATTAATGAAAATCTTGTAGCTGTATCTATGAAGAAAACAAGTGTGAAGATGGATCGTCCTTTGTATATAGGAATGTCAATCCTGGATATCTCCAAGACTCATATGTACGATTTTCATTACAAAAAGATGGTCACCTTTTATGGACGGGAAAACATCGGCATCTCCTACATGGATACAGACGCTTTTATATATTGGATAATTACTAACGATATGTATGAAGATCTTCGGACATTTGATTACAAAAACGACTTTGACTTTTCCGACTATCCAAAAGATCATCCAAACTACGACAATGACAGAAACAAAAAAGTGCTTGGCAAATTTAAAGATGAAGCCAATGGTGTTATACTTCAAGAAATTGTTGCACTAATGTCAAAATTATATTCTTTACAACTAAATGAAAACCAAGTCATTAAGAAAGCTAAAGGAGTAAAAAGTTTGTATTTAAAGAAGAATGTGCATTTTAATCACTATAAGAAATGTTTATTTGAAGATCAAGATATAATAGCAAAATTTAACACAATCAGAAGTTTCAACCATCAGCTGTACAGCGTGACTGAAGTAAAAAAAGCTCTTTCTTCAAATGATGATAAACGACACATCCTTGCAGACAATATCCACACTCTACCATTCGGCCACTATTCCCTCAACCCTATTGACGAGTAACCCTTTCATCGTCCTACATCCCTTTTCCTTTTCCTTTCCGTATAAAAGGGGGAACACAGCAGTATTTTGCTGTGTTCCCCCTTTTATACATTAGTTTGGAATGACCTTGGCCTATATAAGCAGATTTATACAAAAGAATATTTAATACCATATCAGCTGTCTTCGTGAAACCATCATGTCAGACCTGAAGGAGAAGATTATTAATGAACTACACAAACCTGCAAGAATAAAGTTTCCAAGAAGAAATACTGTTATAAAAGGGATAAATGATCTATATCAAGCGGATTTAATTGAAATGCGACCGCATAGCAGAATAAACAAAGGATTTAAATATATACTCACAATTATTAATTGTTTTACAAAAGTTGCAGACGCTTTGCCTCTAAAGGACAAGACTGGTAAAAGCGTAACAGAAGCCATGGAAATAGCCATAAAAAGAGATAAAAACAAAATTAAACATTTACAAACTGATGATGGAACAGAATACTTTAATACAAACTTTGCACAGTTAATGAATAAATATAAAATAAATCATTATTCTACAAATTCAGAGAAAAAAGCAGCTATTGTAGAAAGATTCAATAGAACCTTAAAAGGAGCACTCTATAAACAATTTTCAAAAAGAGGTTCTTACGTATGGTATGATGTTTTACCACAATTAATAAATGATTATAACAACAGGTTTCATAGAACTATCGGTATGAAACCTAACAAAGTAAATAGAAGAAATGCAAAAGATGTATTAAAACGCATAAAGAAAAATACAAAGCCTAAAGTAGAAAAAATGCAGCCAAGAAAATTTAATGTAAGTGATAAAGTACGGATTAGTAAATATAAGGGAGTGTTTACCAAGAAATACCTTCCCAATTGGACGAATGAAGTTTTTACAGTGTATAAAGTGCAACCGACTGTACCTGAAACGTATATCTTAAAAGATAACAAAGGAGATTTGTTGCAAGGTGCATTTTATGGACATGAAATGTTAAAGTCAACAGTAGGTGATGTATATCTTGTTGAAAAAGTGTTACAAAGAAAAAAGGACGCAGTTAAAGTGCGGTGGTTAGGGTTTAACAAAACTGAGGATTCATGGATACCTATAAAGGACTTGGTGTAATGCAAGCAACTCATTTCATCGTTAACCTTTGAGCAGGATGGAGATTATTCACCATAAAGATCGATTCAATATTAATAACATAGATGATTTAACTGTGGATAACGTTAATATCAACAATGGTAAACACGGTAGTTTATTTCCAAACACTGTTCGATGTATAGTAAGTGGCCCCTCAAACTGTGGAAAGACCAATGTTGTCTTTAATTTGATCACTAATCCGCAGGGATTAAGGTTTAATAACCTATATATTTTTTCAAAGTCCCTACAACAACCAAAGTATCAATTGCTGGATAAAATCCTATCTGATGTGTCCGATGTTAATTTTTACAAATTTAACGCTAGTGATAGCATTATGCAACCAAACGAAGCGAAACCGTATTCTGTATTTATATTTGACGATGTATCTTGTGAAAATCAGGATACTATTAGAAACTACTTTGCCATGGGAAGACATAATAACATCGATAGCATATATATAGGACAAACTTATAGCAAAATCCCAAAACAACTTATCAGAGATAATGCAAATGTTTTAATTGTATTTAAACAAGATGATACTAACCTAAAACATATATATAACGATCATGTAAATGCTGATATGGCATTTGAAAAGTTTAAAGAGCTTTGCGGAAAAGCATGGGCGGAAAAGTATGGATTTCTGGTTATTATGAAAGATCAAGCTATAAAAGACGGCCGTTATAGAATAGGTTTTGATAAATTTGTTTTACTACACTGATTAGCGGTATTACTGTACAAGTCGTCAAGGTGTGAAGATGGTTAACCAGGAAAAGCTACTAAAAGAAATAAAATCACTTAGTGATTCTATTAGACAAAAAAACCGAGCTTTAAAATCAGGTATAAATGAAAGAGAGCAATTTTTAGAAACAACATTTAAACCTGTTACTGAACCTTTAAAGCGATTAGCACAAAATATGGAAAAACCTTCAATTCGCTTCGAAGGAGACAAAATGCTACCAATTTCCAAATATGAAGAAGAATTTCAGAATGATGAAAGTTTTGACCAGTTACAAACATCTGAAGAAAGCGACGAGTATGAAGAAAGCGGAGATATAGGAGATTTAAGGGAAAAGAACATTGCAGGAGATACAAGTACAGAAGATACAAGTGCGGAAGATACAAGAGCAGAAGAAGAGGATATCAACCCATCCAACTTAAGCAAATTAGGCACAGATATTATGTTTAAAGGAACACTTGGAAGAAAATATACATTAAAAATGTTACATGGCACACATGCTAATCGAAATTATCATACATATGGAGCTAGAATAGAGGATAAAGGATTAATGATTGGAGATAGAAAGTTAGATATAAACGAAAATGATGATATAGTTATTGGTGATAAGAAATATAAAGGTACAACAGGTTTGTTTGAACTCATCTTTAAAAATAATCCTGGTAAATATACTAAAAAGGATTTACAATTGTTTAAAAATATACTAGAGTATACAAATGCACATAGAAAAAAATATTCCAAAGACCTACCTATTTATAGAAACAGGTCAATAAAATACACAAACATTATATCTAGTCTTTTCCCCTCGAAATCAAATAAAGCTCCAATTAAAAGAAGAGCTTTATCTTCTGCTGAATTAAATGTTTTGCATAAAAAAAGAAAAACAACTGATCCTACTACATCTGGAAGGGGATTATTAAAAAATTTGTATAAAACCAATATAATATATTACAACGATATAAATAAGTTAGTTGATCGAATGAGGTTATTACATGAAGCTATGGAAGCCGGGCACACTGGTTTAGAAAACGAATGGGTAGCTTTGGTTGATGAACTGCGAAAACGAGAAATAATTGTTCAGTAGACGTATATATATTAAGAACCTAAACGATAGCGATTCAGTTACATCATGAGTGTGGACAAGTTTGGACGGTATTCCGAGTTTGGAGTAAAATCTGGATATAGTGAAAAAAGAGCTGGGTTTCCGTTAACACCTGATGGTAATTATAATTTTGAAGGAAAAGTAATTCAAAATGTTGGTGATCCGCTTTTGTCTTCTGATGCGGTTACGGTACAATACATGGATAAAAGAACCCCGATTGTACACGAAGACCATTGGGGGTTTTCCGGTAAAAGGTTAAGCAATATAAAACATCCCATTTATGATGGTGAAGCAGTAAATTTAGCGACTTTAAAATTGTTAACGATTTACAAAAAGAATGAAACTGATACAAGCTATGATGTAAAAAAATTAAAATTGTCAAATGTAGGTGATTGTGAGCAGGATGGAGACGCTGTAAATAAGAAAATATTTGATATAGTACACAAGAAATGGACTACAGAATATGAAAAACATATGGAAAGGTTTGGTGCAGCTTTATTTAATTATATCCATCGGGCTTCAGGAAGAGCTGTAGCTTCAGATGTTGACAGCCACAATTATTTAGACTGGAAAAAGATACACAATCCAGAAAAACCTAATCAATTAGATAAACCGTCTGAGCCTTCTAAAGTCAAGACATTAGGAAAGGGGGATAAAGTGAATGTGATTAATGAACCAACAGAAAACGATGAAGATTACATAAGAGAAAAAAGAATTTAAATACCCATGATAAGGGATAAAGCATCAGTCATATTCGAGAGATGATACAGAGAGGATGATGGAATCCAATATTACTGCGTGGAGTTTAATATCTCAAGAGCCGAGATTTCCCCAAGGAGTGCTGACAGATGGTTTTGTTCAACGGTTTGATAGATATATGGATTGGGAACAACTTTCCATACACTACCTCTTCACAATGACTATGTTAAGAATTTATTTTCACAGAGTTAACTGGATTCATATTTTACAAAGACAACAGTTTTCAGAAGACTTCCTTGTAGAGATGACATCAAATTTTAATAACTGTTGGGAAGTAATAAGTAAATATCAAAATCTCTCTGAAAATTACATTGACAATTTTAAAGATAAACTAGACTGGAATGTGTTATTTAATTATCAACGATTAAGTGGCAAGTTTCTAAGGGAACATGACAACTATTTAGATTTTATTCATTTTACCGAAAACAACGATACCATCACCAGCGGAGAAACATTTGAAACATCTTCAATTACACCTTATTTCTATTTTTACTACTTTTATTTATTATGTCTACATTTAATTAATTAATCCATTTCTATATAATAAATGGATTTTAAACAGTATATATAATACAAGAAGCCAAGACTAATATTACATTCATTGTAAAACATTTATAGAGTGCACCTACTGATTGTAAGTTTGGCTATAAATAGTCATGCCGAGGGCTAAACGCATCAGTCATAATCGAGAGAGATTACAGAGAGGAAGGGGAATAGCATCAACAGCATTTTCTCTATTAAGTAAACCGGTTGGAGCTATAGTTAACAAGGCGATTGATTTATTACCTGTGGAATTACATTTACCTGGAGGATATCAATATTGTGGTCCTGGAACCAAATTAGAGAAACGGCTTGCTAGAGGAGATCCTGGAATAAATAAGCTTGATCAGGCCTGTAAACAGCACGATATAGCGTATTCCAAATTTGGTGATACAAAAAATAGATCAATAGCGGATAGAGCACTTTCTGAGAAAGCTTGGCAAAGAGTAAAATCTAGTGACGCGAGTATTGGTGAAAAAGCAGCGTCTTTAGCAGTAACAGCAGCAATGAAAGCAAAAACTACGTTTGGAGGAGGAAAGAGAAGAAGGCGTGGGAAAAGACCCGCTAAGAAACAAGGAGGTAATATCAGAAGAAAACGTCGATCTACTAGTGGTAAAGGTAAAAAGAAACCAACAATATGGTCAATGATAAAAAAGGGAGGAGGACTATACCTAAGACCGTATCGTGTGTATTAAATAAGAAAGAGCAATTAATAATTAAAAACAAAGAATTAACCAATGAAGAACTGATTACATATGCTTCTTGTTTGAAAATCCCATTTTTTAGAGGAGTATTTATGAAAGATGAATTACCGGTTAAAATGTGGAAAAATGAGACTGGTATAGTAAATTTGGATAATAGTGAAGGATTAGGCACTCATTGGGTGTGTTACAAGAAACTTGGTGAAACGATTTATTATTTCGACAGTTTTGGAAACCTTCCACCACCGAAAGAACTTCAACAATACTTTCGTGCGGCAGAAAATGTTTTTTACAATTATACAAGAAAACAACCTGATGATACATCCATTTGCGGTCATTTATGTTTAGACTTTTTAGCTAAAAGTGTTAGTCAACTTTAAGATGTCTTCGTATACAGTGTCATTAACCGGTAACTCATGTACTTTGCGCAGTATTCTGTTTCCAGCGCTACGTTTGCAAAAAGGAAGACTATGGGAAGCCGCATTATTGGATTTAACAACATATAACTCTATTCCAAACGTTAGTGAAGGAATTAATAACAAAATACATTATTACAAGACAAAAGATAATAAAGGAAAATATTCAGCTTTGGAAGAATTCAGTTTACCAACAGGAGCTTATGAAATTGATAATATAAATGAAGTTATACAAAAACATATGGGAAAAGAAAATATAACGATAAAAGGCAATAACAATACAATGAAAGCCGAAATTACTTCTAAGTATTATATTGATTTTGGCCAAGAACGTTCAATTGGTAGTTTATTGGGGTTTTCTAAGGAAACAAAGGTATTAGAACCTAATACAACTCATTCTGGGAATAGAACTGTGACGATCATCAAAGTAAACAGCATAGACATTACATGTAACATTATACAAGGATCCTACAGAGATGGAGAAAATCGGCATATATTACACACATTCTACCCATCAGTCGCACCGGGTTTCAAGATAGTAGAAAAGCCTCAAAACCTTGTGTACCTACCGTTAAACACCAGTTTCATTTCAGACATCGTGCTGAACATAGTGGATCAAGACGGAAACCTTATTGACTTTCGAGGAGAAGCTATTACTGTAAGAATACATATAAAATCATCCGCTTAGATAATGGGGTTATCATTTAAAAAGAGAGAGCCAACCAGCAAAGAGGTCAGTAGCTCATCAGCTGTAGAAGGATTAACAAGTGACAACATTCGTTTTCTAGAAGAAATTGGATTAAAGGTCATTAACAATGGATATACTGGATATAGCGCAGGGCCCAACATTCGACGAGACCTTATGGGAAAAGGAATATCACACGCACAACCCTTACGCTTCGTCCAAATTAAACAATAACGATGAAATTAGGATTCCTATACAACAACAAGACATTTATACTCTTCCATGCGAAAGTTATTTATATATTGAAGGAAAAGTAACAAAAGCTGACGGTACTGTTGGAACCACTGTTCCGTTCATAAATAATCCTATGGCATTTTTGTTTGACGAGATTAGATATGAAATTTCAGGAGTTACAGTCGATTCAACAAAAAAGGTTGGAATTTCCAGTACATTAAAAGGATTAGCGTCTTTAACACCAAATGAGAAGAATCTGTTAGCTGTTGCAGGATGGGTTGCACCAGACAAAAGTATAATTACTCCTGACGCTTCGGGAAACTTTGATTTTTACGTACCTTTAAGATTACTTTTAGGATTTGCTGAAGATTACAGAAGAATAATAATAAATGTAAAACAAGAACTAGTTTTATTAAGGTCATCAAACGATAATGATATTATTAAAGCATCTGCTGGAACAACTGAAGCCAATTTAGACTGGAAACTAACATTAGACAAGATTGTTTGGAGAGTACCACATGTGCGACTAAATGATGAACACAGGATTACATTATTAAGAAAGTTAAAATCAGATCGAGACATTGTAATGCCATTCAGAAGCTGGGAGTTTCATGAATACCCCGTTTTACCTTCAACACAACGGCATACATGGACTGTAAAAACTTCTACTCATTTGGAAAAAGCGAGATATGTAATCTTTGGATTACAAACAAAGAAAAAAAGTATATTAACTGAAAATGCTGGTGAATTTGACCATTGTAAATTAACAAACTGTAAAGTGTTCCTGAATTCACAATTCTTTCCCTACGACAACTTTAATATCTCTTTTGATAAAAAAAGGTACAGTGTTTTATACGATATGTACGCTAGGTTCCAAAATTCATATTACGGCAAAACAAACACACCTCTACTATCTCCCGTACAGTTTGAATCGAAAGCTCCGATTGTTGTAATTGATTGCTCCAAACAAAACGAATCTGTAAAATCGTCTACTGTTGATATAAAGATAGAAATGGAATTTCAAGAAAACGTACCTGCAAATACATCTGCGTATTGTTTAATTTTGCACGATAAAATTGTTACATACACACCGTTGACTGGTATCGTAAAGACGGTATTGTAAAACGTTGTACCACCACCGGCACCGCCACTGTCGCTAACCTATAAATAGCGGAGCAACAATGCAGGTCTTCAGTTGATCGTCTATCGTCGCATGGGCAACATCTTCTACAAAATGAGTTCTCCATCTGTTGTACAAGGTGATGCAGAAATAGCACCGTTATTGGAACGTGATAATACCAGCGAAGCAGAAATTATCAAGGAAATAACTGCATTTTTAAAGTTTGGTAAAAGAGATAGAGAGGAGGAAAGTAATGCAGACCCATCAAAGGTAGTACCAAAAAGGAAGAAGAAAGTTGAAGAAAATATTCCTCCTCACATTTTAACTGAAGTGTTTTTGCGAATCTTTTACCCCATCTCAGCATGCATCAGTAAAAGTGTATCAGTTGGATTGATAAAGTCATTGGATTATTCCCCTACAGTAATTCTACACCATGGAACAAAAAAGGTTTTATTTTCGCAAAATGCTTGGGAGTCATTTTTGAAACATGTACATTTAATAGAATGTTATTTAACTAACAGTTTGTGTGGAAGAAAAACACATATTCGACTTTTGGATTGTGACAATGAAATCGATATTGTTAAACATCGCGGACAACTACAAGTGCGAATTAGAGACTTGACTCAACATGAAAATAAGATTCTACTGTCACGTGAAGAATTCTACGTTTTAAACTACGCAACAGAACCTATTACAAGGTACATGAGACAGTTGGTATTTGCAAGCGCTATTATTAAAGAATATTTGGTCGATACTTTGGAAAAACAACCTGATAGCACCATCGTGTACGGACCTGTGGATACATCTATTTTTAATAGAATACCTCATGAAGTTTGCATGTGGAGAAAGTTAAAGGATTTTGAACCACTTGTAGAAATCGCTACAGAAGAAACAACAGAGGAAGAAGAAACGGAGAAAAAAGAAGATGAAGAAAACGAAACACGAGAAGAGGAAGTTAAAAAAGACTAAAGTTTAACTTAGTAAAGAAGAACACACGTGGGGTAGGCCTATTGGGGACGGTGCCCACGTTAAATATACACCAACGCGCCTGCAACTGTACGGCCTGGTATTTAACCTACCGTGGTGTGGAAAACAGTTTAGTTGATCGTTAGGTGTCATGATGAGCGGAGGGGATGAAGAAGTGAGTGTAAAGCCTTGTGTAATAGAATTTCAAGCATTTCGAAATAATGATGATAGGTTTATTATCAAGGAATTAGTAATTTTAGACTTGCTTACATTTGTAGTTTACCCATTCACGTTTGAAGCTCCTTTTTCTTTTAACAACCTTAACGCCAAAGCAAAAAGTACAAACAAATGGATAACAAACTACTTTCATCACATACATTGGTATGAAGGATTTATAAGCTACAGTAATCTGCACAGTATTATGTTTAACTTTTGCAAACAATATTCACATATATACACAAGAGGATTAGAAAAAAGGAACTGGATACAAAAGTACACGCACGGTGATGTTTTCGATATAACTATCGGTAAGGACTTTAACATTAATCTCGGTAATATTTGTGTTGCTGCAAAAGATCCTAAACACGGACAATCAAACTGCGCATTGCACAACGCATATCGTTTGGCTGCTTACTTGGAACAAACGCAGAAATGTGGTGGGGGTAGCAAAGAACCGGAATGTGGTGGGGGTAGCGGGGCCTATAAATACGAGGATCCAACACCGCTCCGGCACGAGTATTATTCGAGACTCCGAAGAGGCAACATCACAGAAGACATCGCAACCACCACTGACGAAGATGGCATCACAACAGTTTCTACAAACACTGGTTGATCAATTCAACACTCATTCAAAATCCGACCTTCTGCTAACTAAAAAGTGTTCAGAATTAAAAGAACAAAAACACTACATTATTCATAACATCAAGAAAGTGGAAACCACACACGGAGAAGCAATTCTAGTTTCATTGAGCGAAGCACCTTTAACTTCAGGAGATGAGCCGAAGTTTCAAGTATTTCTTCCAAAACGATTTGTTCAACTGCTACAGAATGAAGATTTGCGAGATATTCAACCGGGGACGTTGTATTTGGTATCACACGGTGTAAGCGGCAACAACTCAACGGAACTCACTCTGCACATCATGCATCCTTGTACATAATGTCTCTGTTTGTATTTCTCTGTTTGTATTTTATTGTTTGTATTTCTAGTCATCAATGTTAAACTTAAGTTTATTGTATTGTAAAATGTTTGTTTAATAAAGAAAAGAAAAATAAAAAAAATAAAAAAAATATGAAAAAAAAATAAAGAAAACAGCAACACAGCAGTATATTATTTTATATACTGCTGTGTTGCTTTTTTTTAAATTCGAATGGGTGACCTTGAACTTTCATTCAGGGTTAACTTATGAAGAGGTATAAAAGAGAGGGAGCAGTGAAGTTAGTCTCAGTCTTGTCTAACACACGCTGCAGCTAACATGTCGGTGCCACCTATGAACAATTTATTTTTCGATAACAATTTGAAGACATATTGTTGCGAGTTACAATGTTTTAAAATACCAGGCGATCAAGTTGACGGGAAAGCTTGTCGTAAGTGCAAGTGTTTTAGCTATTGCATATGTAGATGTAAAACGTATCAAATGAACCGACAAGATAAAATACAAGAATTACGCCGAAGGATTGCATTACTGTGGCGGCGAATGTAGTAGCAACCATCTGCCTCGCACCAGCTGCCACCTGCCGCCTGCCATCTGCCGCCCGCCATCTGCTCCGCCCCACCACACTTTTACCCCCACCATTTTGTTTGATACCAAAACGCTAGCTGGCGATTAGTCAGTACACCTCCGGCTCTCGACTGGTGAACATCGAGTGCTCTTCACAAACGTAAAACATTATATTAAAATGTCCATTAAAATTAGGTGTATTCATTATGACTCTATTCATCTTGCGACTTACCAAGACCTCGAGGTGTTTAGTGAAGAGCTAAGACTTCTTATTGCGTCCGGTTACGATTTATCTTTGGAACTTTACGCATCAAAAAACAACATGGACTCTGCGCAGGGATCGAAGTATCTACCGTCTTTCTTCAGAAAGCGAAGTGATGGCCGCAACTCGTCCGGATCAACAACATCGATGACAACGAACAACGGGGAACTATTGTAAACATGAATTATTGTAAACATAACTTATTGTAAATAAAATAAAGTAATATTTGTAATTGTACTACCTCGCACTCGTATCATTCGATTGCTTCATTCGATTGTTTCATTCGATATTTATTATCGATTAACTATCGAATCACAATCGTTTTACGAGTGCGAGGTAGATTTTTTTAAAAAAACTTCACCGTGACCTTGAACTTTGAACTTTTACTCATTTCGTCACAAAACCGCCTACGTCACTGGCTCAGCCTCAGATGACGTCTTTCATGACTCAGCGCATCCGGTCACTCACCGGATGTGACGTCACTTCCGCCCCAGCAGCCCCAAATGCACACTACTTATATATAATACGAGACCCCGACTTAAAAGAATCTATGCAAGGAATTCCTTTTAAAACTTATTTTTGTCAAAACAAAATGGCGTTTAATATACTAACAGTAGGGGTGTATAGCCAGTTCTGGCTCACTTTTGCAGCGTGAGGAGCAGTAAAGAGTCCCCCCGTGACGTCATGCCCCCCTGCTTACGTCATCCGTTGTTTACTTTCCTTGTTTGCCACTGTTTTTTCCGCGCGCTCGCTAGAGCTACGTGTTGTTTACTCCGAGCGTCTTCGCTTTCTCTTGCCGATTTCCCCTCGTTTTAATCATTCTTAAGACCAGCACGATGGAGTACAGGTGCATGTTCTGTGACAAGACATACGCACGCAGCGACCACCTACGCCGGCACAAGCTCACGCATGGCGAAGTGTCACTTCACTCCTCCCCATCTGTCAGAAGCAGTTTTGCAGGCGGGACAAAATGGTTCGGCATATTGCCGTTCATGCACGGCAAAATGCCCCGGCTGTTGTTGTCACTGCCCCCACCACCCCCGCTGTCTCCACTGCCCCCACTGTCTCCGATGACTCCACCAGCACCGATGTTCCCGTCCCGAGGTGTTATGTCGACGCCTCCACCCAGACGCCCATCTTCGAGAGACGGGCAGAAGTCCCAGTTGGTGAGTTGGTTTCTATAACTGTGACGATTAGCATGTTCGATTCATCTTCGGTTTCCTATTATAACATTTATTAAACTAATTTTATATTAACAAAAAAATAAAACGAATAATGTAGTTTTGTTGTTTACATCACCTTCCTATTCTAATAAATCTAAATGTTTAACGAAGTAACCTCAAAATTTAACTATTAATACGTTTTATTCATTTCCATTTTAGCGAATTTCCCCTACAGGGAAGAAGCTATTACCGTAGGTCTCATGGTAAGACTTAAGCCCGAGACCATGATAACATTTTGTTTTGAGGTCCCCAGATGCCAAAAACACTATTTGTTCAAATTTATATATATGCATATATATATGTGTGTGTGTGTGTGTGTGTGTGTGTGTGTGTGTGTGTGTGTGTGTGTGTGTGTGTGTGTGTGTGTGTGTGTGTGTGTGTGTGTTTGTGTGTGTCCGTTAACACGATAACTTGAGTAAAAAACGTCCGATTTTGATTAAATTAGGCTCGAACGTGTAAAATGACATTCATGACTGTAAGTTCGAAAACCAGAAAAATCGGACCATGGGAAGGGGGGTTCATGGGGGTTTTAAATTTTCCAAAAATCAGTTTTTTGTATTTTTTACCCAAACATTTTTAAAAAACTTAATTTTGGTTTCAACCATGTTATAGAGCTTAAAAAACAAATAATATAGTATTTTGAATTATTAACCTAGGTTAAGTGGTTGCAAAGAAAATCCAAAAAACCTACTCATAAAATCTCCCATGTTAATCTTATGGGAAAAATGTTGTTGGCTTTTCCTCGTAAACTTCACATTTGCTTTTACCAATCTGTTCATTTCTACAAAACAATCATTTTGGTGTTTAAATTGTGATTCTACGCCCGACCGTTGCAGAGATATTCAAAGTGCTAAACACAGTACGTTGTCCAATGTTATCCTTATGGAGAATAAATAAAATTTGATATCTTGATTATTTATGAATGTATGTTGATGAAATTTGGTACGTGGCTTCACGTAGTACTGGTATATTGATATTTGCACAAAAAAATTATTTTTTATTGATTATTCCCGTAGCAGCAAACCTGCGTACTCAGCCCCAATGTTATTCTTATGGAGAATAAGTAAATCAAATCAAATCAAATTTATTTTCAAATAAAAACAAATACGACATTATGTACACAAACTATATAGCGGACAAAAATTCTCACATAGGCCCATAGGCCTGTGCGTGAGAACGAGTTCTGCCTCAAATTCAGTGCACTTAAAAAATATCAAAAAACATCGTATTATTGCTAAAACAATTACAATTAAATTTTGATGATTAAATAGGCTACAAACACAGATAAAAAATAAAAATCAAACAATATCGGCAATTGTATGTATAGTAATCAAGAACAAAATTAAGATTCGTTTTGCATTTAAATATCAAACACTGATTAAAAAATAAGTAAAAATAGAATGACATTTGATATAATACAAAGATAATAGGCAATGGCGGGAGAGAAGTAGAAGTAGAAGTAGACGGTAGAAGTAGAAGTAAACGGTATTGTTAGCTTTATATTCAGTGACCAGTTGGTGATGTAAAGTTAGTCATTGTAGTACTCAAAACGGATGAGGGACTCAGCATGCTCAGAACCGATCTCCAACAGCCAGTTAAGGACTACCCTTTTGTAAATTTTAGTTGTGACCTGCAGGTCCCTAATCGCAGGAGGAATGTTCCTGTAGATGAAGTTTGCAATAAAATATGAGTTGGAGTGACTGACTGATCTAACTGCTCGGGGCACCTGCAGGCCAACGTTAACGGAGTTCCTTGTCCTATAGTTGTGTCCCACGGGAGTTATGACTAATTCTTTATGGGTGTATGTATAAACCATCAGTGTTTTAATGTATAATTGCCTTACTGTAAGTAATTTTGTTTCGGAAAATAACAGATTTGTGGGATAGCGTTTATGCTTTTTGAATGCAGCTTTAATAATTGATTTTTGTAAACTGTAATAACTCCCTTAATTATGAACATAAATTAATAAAACTTGGTATGTAGCTTCACTTGGTTGAGTTATATTGATAATTATATAAAAATCCATTTTTTTGTTCCTTGTTGCAGCAAACCTGCTTTCTCAGCTCCCATGTTATTCTTATGGAGAATAACTAGAATATTATAAAGCGCTTATTTATGATTGAATATTGATGAAACTTGGTATGTGGCTTCTCCTAGTTAAATTCTATTTATATTTGCATAAAAACAAATTCTTTATGTTCCTTTTTCAGCAAACCTACGTACTCATTACCAATGTTATTCTTATGGAGAATAATTAAAATTGCTTATGTGTGAATATATTTTTATGAAACTTGGTATGCGGCTTTATGTGGTATTAAGACATATATAATGCATTGGAAATTCACTGAGTATGCAGGTTTGCTGCGACGGGGGTATTTCTTATTATAACATTAGATAATGTTATTTGATAAAAAAGGTGTAACGAATACTAATGTTGTTTTGTTATTTACAGCCGCTCTTCAGCCGACGCGTGTACCTCAGGGCTGGTGGACGCCTGAATTAAATTCACCGAATTAAATTTGCATGGCGTCATCACTCAATTTCGAAATTAAATGCTCAATTTCGAGGATTATATGCTCAATTTCGAGGATTAAATGTTCAATTTCAAGGATTAAATGCTCAATTTCAAGGACTGCGGCAGGATGCATGTGATGCATGAGGATGCATGAGGCCAAAGGTCAAAGAGGTTTGAGCTCATCGATGAGAGGTATGAGAGGTACGAGTGGTGTATGAGTGACGTCACGAGGGCATAGGTCAATCTGCGAAAACGACCTCGAAACTGCATCTCATTCTTATATATTCGTTATTTTTATAATTTATAACTGAATTTTACAACTTTAATCGCTTATGTCTCGAAAACAGTAAGAGATATCGCAAAAATAAAATGTTTAAGATAAAATAGCAGAGAACTGTTTACCTATATGGTCTATACGATGACGTAACTCTCATTCCTATGGTACGCGTTTTTAGCCGGACTTAACTATCGACCTTTGCCCGATGCTTAATATCTCCGTTATTATTGAAGATATCGATTTGAGAATTGGTATGCGGGTTCAAAGTGACTACTAGTATACGTTAATATGGGCAAATCCCGGATTCGTGGATAAACCTGCGCGCTACATGCGTTAATTCAGACTTTACAAAGTGACCTCGCGTTTGGTTATTTATCGGCGGATTTGTATGAAATTTGGTATGTATGTTAAGGGCACTAAACGCTATCGACCTACGTGTAGGGATTTTTAAAATAAAATGTATATGCGACTTTGATTTTTTTTCTTGATTCGTCTAAAACGCTTGATTTTTTGTTCGAAATTGGCTGGGGGCACTATAAAATACCAATGGAGGAAATAATAAATATTGAAATCAACGCAGCTTTTGACTTGGACTTGGCCTAGGGACATTAAAAAAAATATAATTTGAAAATTATTCAGACTTGGTTTCTTCACCCCTTAAGGCGATCAGTGTCTATCTTTAAGAGGGTTTATTTCCTATTAAAAAGAATTTATCTGTTGAAGATGGAAACTTTGACGTAGTGATAGAGCTTTTGACTAGTATCCATCGACACTCGAAGAAACATATATTTAAACTAACTGAAAAATATAAAACACCGCAAAAACGCATCCAAACAAGGGGTGCGCGATTCACGCACCCCTTTTGATGTACCAATATCACTTAAAAACATGCACTATCAACATCAAAAAATAAAAGATGTTAATGAAACTTGTCTATAAATCAGACCCGCCAATATGTAGTATAAATTATACATGACCGCCAATAAGTAGTTTAAATTATATGTAATAATCCTAAAATGGGACGCTTCAATACTTCATGTAATAGTCTCAATACTTCATATAATAGTCCTAAAATGGGACGCTTCAATATTTCTTATAATCGTCCTGATTTAGGACGCTCTTGATGACTCTTTAAAAATCAGTCTTGTGCAGTTGCTTTTCATAAAAGCCTCCAATTATATCTCCTATCATGAAGGTAGAGGTGGGAGAACTTTTACCTGAGACTTCATCATCACAGTATGGTATACATTTTATTTTAAAAATCCCTACAGGTAGGTCGATAGCGTTTGGTGCCCTTAATATACATACCAAATTTCATACAAATCCGCCGATAAATAACCAAACGCGAGGTCACTTTGTAAAGTATGGATTAACGCATGTAGCGCGCAGGTTTATCCACTAATCCGGGATTTGCCCATTTTAACGTATACTAGTAGTCACTGCGAACCCGAATACCAGTTCTCAAATCGATATCTTCAATAATAACGGAGATATTAAGCATCAGGCAAAGGTCGATAGTTAAGCCCGGCTAAAAACGCGTACCATAGGAATGACAGTTACGTCATCATATAGACCAAATAGGTACACAGTTCTCTGCTATTTTCTCTTAAAAATTTTGTTATTTTTGCGATATCTCTTACCGTTTTCGAGACATAAGCGATTAAAGTTGTAAAATTCAGTTTTAAATTATAAAAATAACGAATATATAAGAATAAGACGCAGTTTCGAGGTCGTTTTCGCAGATTGACCTTTGCCCTCGTGACGTCACTCATACTGTTGTTGTTTGTGGATATTAATGTTGTGACGGTTGAGGTTGTCCCTTCGTGTAAAGCGTCTACCACAGACGTCGCAGTCATGACGTCTGTCGTTGTGAGCAGACTCTGTGTGCCTCCTCTGGTTTCTGAGCAGGCTGAAGGTGCGACCGCAGACCTCACACAAATGTTGGTTGTTCATCTACAACAACAACAACATCGGATACGCTAAGTAACTTTCAAGAGGAGAAAAAAAGAAAACGTGATGCGCTCAGAGTTGCTCCACTGATTTATTTATGTTTGTCTTACACTTTATAATGTCAGATTTGAAATCAGTTCTATGTGCAACAACAAATTTACCTTTCGTTGAAAACCAAATACAGTTCATATGAAACTGTTTTAAACCAGGGTTTAATTAGTTTTCATCAGAGAATAAAGAGTTATAAGTAAATACTAAGTATAAGTACATTTAAAATGTTTATTTCAATAAAACATTTCTACTTACGTTTAAGTATTGTAGATAATCAAAGGAGGAAGAAATCACTGGCAAAGAGCACACTAATGGGCTTCCACTCGGCAACACATTCACAGAACAACTGAGGAGGGTCATTAGGCACATCTCATTAAGTAGCATTAGTCTACGCGCGGGAAACCACAGGAAGACAAACACTAGCCTCGAGGTGTAACGGAGAGGATGACGTCATGCGGAGGAAGGTTTTGTGTTATCTTTTAATATACATTTTATTTTTTCTTCATTTTTACTTGTTTTTTATTTATTTTTGTATATATTTGTTAAATTCTTAATAATATCTTTATTTTACAAAAACGGTTTTGTAACACGCCTTTCCCCGTATCTATTCCACTCATCCACCACTAAAAGATACTGCTGTTCATACCGGATCCATTCACAGTACTCCTCCTCGGATGGAAGGTCCTCCATGATGTACCTCCTGCCTTCCTCAACCACGTACATCTCGTACTCGTCACGCGGAAAGGTATGGATGTTTGAATACCGCTCCGCTCTCCACAGCAGGTCGCTGTCGTACTTCTCCAAGTCATCGTGGATTCTTGGGACGCACTCCATGGTGAACTTTTTATCGAGGCGCCGAACACGCCTCCTCCATTCGTACTGGCAGTCTAATGGCCTCTATGCAGGTTTGACTCGCCTGATTTTTACAGTCTTTCCCTCCACGCCAACGCTCATCTCAACCCGCTCGGTATCGCTGCTGTCAGCGGACATGGTGCCACGACTCTCGACTGTTAACTTAACTGAAGGGAAGAGAGAAATTGGCGGGAGATAGCGAAGACGCTCGGAGTACACAACACGTAGCTTTAGCGTGCGCGTAGAAAAAAACAGTGACAAACAAGGAATTTAAACAACAGATGACGTAAGCGGGGGGGCAGTTCAAGGTCATGTCGGGGGGGCAGGTCAAGGTCATGTCCGGGGGGGCAGGTCAAGGTCATGTCCAGGGGAGGACTCCTCACTGCTCCTCACGCTGCTAAAGTGAGCCAGAACCGGCTATACATCCCTACTACTAACCTAGGTGTTCAGAAGCAATGATTACTTTACTTCTTATACTCTCCGATGGAGAAGGGGGTTTATTCTGATTTCAACTCATTCTAGATATGTTAAATATTTTATACAAATGTCATTACCATGACATCTAGTGTACATGCTGATCGTCAAAGCCGGAAAGAGACCATCTACAAAATACATTTACGAGACTTTTTGAAAATACATTTTTTTAATAACGTAAAACAGTGATCGAAAATTGAGCATAAAAAATAATTAAATACAAAGTCTTTATAGAGACAGGTACAAAAATTACTACTTCAGCCCCGCAATGCATGCATTGAAAACGCCGTTTTCGAAGCAGAATGGCGAAAATGCTTTTTAGGGCAACTAAAGTCATAAATAATCTAATAAACAAACTTAAATGGATAATATGCACAGTTTTGTTGTAAACTCCGAATTATAAAAATTGTATTAGCTGCGGTCAAATTTAAAAAAAATAATATTATGACTTTTTTATTATAAAACGGTTAATATATTTATAAAGATTCTATCAATAAATAATGCAATGATCTTGTTTGTCCAGTCTAAAGTCGCAGAACCGTTGAGTATACAAATTAAATTTACAATAATATGTAAGAGATAATTTGTATCGTTGTTTGGTTAGTAATCCCCTAAATTAAAACTGTATAGGCTATATTATTCGATTGTTTGTGGCAATACTCTGCTGAGGCATCGGTGAGAAAAAGGAAGTTTAATTATATCAGGCTGATTGAGAAGAAGTTTAATATTACGTCGATATTGGTGCTCTAGCTATTGCTCCTCATAATATTGCATTACCTTTGACCTGACTTTAGTGGAAAGAGTTTAAAATGATCTTGTATTCTTGATCCGAGACGCAAGTAACTTATTATTATTTTAAGACAAATGTGATTAAAATATGATAGGGGTACATTTTGCTTTGAACTTTTTAACTAACTTTTAGACGATAACCTTTTTACTGAGACTGAATCCGTGGTAATTTTACAATCAACTGTTTAATTGTGAAATCAAGCTAGGTGCTGCATATACTTTAAAAGCAATTGCGAACTTCTTTCTCATTAGGGAGGTAATACTTATAAATACATCCGTTATCCGTGAAACGTGTTTATCTTATATTATTAGTTGTTTAATTAAATGTCAATGATTACTACATAAAAACAATTACAACTATATACTTAATCAGTTATTTGTATAGACTGAGGAATTCGATGATATTACATGACAATTATAGTTTATATCTAACAGCAACAATCTCTGGGTGTGTAGATCATTAGTTATATAATCCAGTAACCTGACCAAGTAAGTTCCGTCAATTTTTATCTTGAGAGTTATACCAGCAGCCATAATACGATTATAATGTGAAGTAGATAGCAGATGTTCACGACTCTATAATAACAAAAGTTGGAATTTGAAAAGTGACTCACACGCAGTAGTGGCTTGACGGGACCATAGCCCCTAACCTTGCTCATATACTCTGCCTATCTGATATTTTTACTCTATTATGTGCTGAGGAAATTAAACAACATACAACCGCATGTCAGTTCATAAACGAAGAAGGCACTTAATCACATGTTTTAATGTATTCAAAGCAGGCGTTTTAAATACCCATGCTTTTATTATGGGGAACGTTTGACGATATTTCTCGTTTGCTGATATATTTTTTGAAATACTGTTTTCCAGAGTCCCTGGGATCAAGGCCTTTAACTTGAGCCGTCTCCCATCATCCTGTGATTTGTCAAACAGACAAGTAGACATTAGACAATAGACAATGTTTATTCGTCATTAGGTAATTACACGGTAATTACTATAGATTGCATCACATACAGAACGGAACAGTAACATATCATGTAAAGAAATATAAAAAAATATGCATGCGTTTTCTAAAATTAATCTTGAGAGAAACAAGCTTTGATCATATCAGTTACACCATCAGTTTTCAATTACACGTACACTCAACAGAGTTTTCATTTCGAATGCTCTCACAGGAAGTACAGACGATCCTGTGGATTAATATACAAATTTTACATCAAACTGGAAATGATTTTTAACTAAAATACAGTGCCTCGGTTTTTATAGCAGGTGAAATAACACTCGCGCTTCAGTTAACACGAGTTCTTTTGTAAAAGATTAAAACGGCGAAAGGGAACGTGCTGAAACATGCTCTCTGGTGCAAAAGAACGCGCTTCTGCTGATGTTTTATCAACATCTAGAATTAACGAAAATATATCAAATCTATTTAAATTACGGAAAATAAAATCTACATATTTACAAAAATTCCTGATTTTTGTTCACCCACTTCCTGAAGTTAATACTTAACCGATTTTGATGAGTATTTTTTTATTTCAAAGATAATTTCAAGTTTTAAGTTATTGTCGAGCCAGAATTTTGATTTAGGACTCAGGGCTCTGCCACACGGGACTTCCAAGTTCCCATGTTATTCATATGGGGGAGAGTTTTATTTGGTTTATGTCACATGTGTTTTTCTTGATTCAACAAACAGCTGTTACAAGGATTATATCAGCAAAATTACTGTTGGAAAACAGCTCGTTATATCTTAATTTTGTTCCTTTGACTGGTTCTAATAAACTCTCTGTTCTTAAAATTTATTTTCCAATGAGTTGTCTTCCTCTGATTTTTTATATTTAAACAAAAATTTCCCCAGGTTTTGTTTTAGGTAGATTCACACATACTTGTAATATTTCAGAGAGAAATCACTACAAAACTGTCATAAACATATGATTCATAAACTACAAATTGTTTAACACAACAAAGTAACAATAAACTATTCTGTTGTATCTAACAAACAAAGTTATCTTAAATCACAACTCAACCTTCAAAAGCATGAAGATGTTCGGTTCAAAAGGGCGAGTACTTTAATCAATTTCATCTATAATCTATCTATAATATTATAAAGAAGAGGTGGTTTCTGTCTGTCTGTCTGTCTGATGTTCCGGGTGAACGCAAAAACAACTGAACCGACTGGGCTGAAACTTTACACATAGGTAGATCTTGAACCCATGCAACACATAGGCCTATTCACTTCCTTAAAATCCCCTCGGGCTACGCCCCGTGAACGTTCTAAATTTCAATGTTTACATTTCATAAGAAAGTAAACATGGGATCCCCTCAATCTGGTAACGTTTCAAACTGGTAACGTTACCAATTTGATAATTTGAGGATTTATCAAACTGGTCCCGGCTATGCCTACCACGCCCTTACTTCAGCAGCTGTGATGTTATTGGTTGATAGTTTTTGAGATAAATAAATACATTGTAGGGCGGTACTACCATATGCGGCAGGAAACAGGTGTGCCAACCCAAATACATTTAAACAAAATATATCCCATTAATAGGTAATCCGGGTAATGTAACTATTTTAAATGTTAGTGTGGGGGCATCAATTGGTATAACGAATTACCTAAAAAAAATTGTTTTATCATTTTTTTTAAATTTAACTAAGATATATACAATTCATAAACAAACAATTAATCCTAGACTTCACACTGCCTGCATTTGCAGGACTCTATACACGCTTAGCATCGGCGTGCCGAGGTCGCCTAGGACATTCTGAAGGCATCCTAAACCCCCCAATGTGCCACCATTACTTTACTACCAACAACAGATAGTCAGAGTCTAGTGATTGTTTGTCGTGTGATTAATTACTTATACAAAATTTGTACTAAAATTGGGATCAAACATGCGATTTAAATATTATTCAACAAAGTAGTACAATAAAAGTTGTTAAGTTAGGCAAATCGCACAATCGCAGCTGATTTCGAACTAAAATGTGTTCCTAATTATATCATTGGTCTAATAAACTTAATATGTAATGAGTAAAAAAATCAAATGAGGCAGAGTATTAGAGTAAGATTTGGGGCTCTGGCCCGTTCAAGCTCCAACGTTTGTAATGATAAGCATCTGTTTATTTGTATTACAATTTCTTACCAGGGTTTCATCCAGTTGCACCGAATTTTATCCAATATAGCACCTACGATCGAAATCAAATTAAATTTTCAGATAAACACCCCCGTATTGGAATTTATGACATATGTAACCAAATTATGATTTACCGCGTTATTTCAAACGGCTTACCTTCACAAACCTTTTGTTGTCAATTTTCCCTTTGCATTAATACAGCAGTATTTATGACTAAGTTCGAAAACCATTTTGATCGACCTATCGGAACGGGTATTTTGAGGGGGGGGGTGTTTGAACCCAAAACGTTTATTATTTATTTTTTTACATATAATTACAGGATAACACTATTTTCATATAATTGTTTTAAAAGTCAATTTTAGTTTTCTCCATTGGGTTTAGCATAAAAAGACACCCAATTTGGTGTTTTAATCATTGCTTTGCGTCAATTGGTTCCGGAGATATTGAAAGTGCTAGTACCCAGTACGTCGACCAAATTTTATTCTTATGGAGGATACATTTTATATCTCGCAAGGTTTGCTTGTACGCTTGCTTGCTTGCTTGCGACACTGATCCCAAAAACGACTCAAACGATTTCCTTCAAATGCTCGAAATAACTAATTTCTGGGATAAAAATAAGTCCTAGACCTCATCCCCAGGAAAAATCAAATAATGTAAAAAAACTCAAACGAGTTCGCACGCAGCACGCTGACGTGAGGGAAGTGAATTTCCACATAAAAACTTATAAAACTCAAAATCAGTGTAAAAACATACATTTATTCCAATTTTTATTGAAATCTGAAAACAGTTATTTTTTGGCTATTCTGATGCTCCTGGTTTCATTTATACCTGCAAAGCTTGGAATACAATTTTGCGCATTATAAAGTTAGGAGAAGGTCCAGACAGGCTTGAAAGTAGGTGTGAGGTTGCTGGGGATGATAAAAGTACTCAAACAAAGGAATAACAGGCTCTTTTAGTGTAAAACCCCCATAAGACAACGTACTGTGTTTAGTCTATACCCTACACATTTACTGTGTTTAGTCTATACACATAACTCGGTAAATAAGTATGCTAGAATGACGAGAGAGGACTTGAAACTTTCGCCTCACTAATTCCCATATTGTTACATGCATTAATTTTACATACAAGGTTTTTCTGACCCTTGTTGGGCCCAAAAACTCGAAATTTGAAAGAATAATCCCCAAAAAAGGGGTTTGGAGTTTTCCGATTGTTTTGCCCAACGAACTTGTCCAACTGATTACTGATGTGACTGACAACTGATATATATAATTGTGAACGACCCCCCTGAACACGTTTCACCGTGTGGGTCATGCTAATAGTTCACTTTCCAAAGGAAATTCACTAATCAAAAGTTAAAAAAATAACATCGGGCTTATGGAGTTTCAAATAAAAACAAAAGCATTGTAACAGCTGTTCATAACCAACCAGGGAACTGTCAAAGTAATACTAAAATGTTGTTTATGATTATTAACATGTGGTTTCCTGATAGCAGAGATTAAAATATTTGAGTGAAGATTACATATACAGAGTAATAAAATAAATCAAAGGGACATTGTGCTATAAATAACAACCGGAGTTTTCTTTAAAAATGTAGAAAAGAGTCAAATGAGTTATACAAATCTGATTATCAGTAGGAGAAGTGGTTAAATATGCTCCAAGTCATCAAAACAAACTGACTGGTCTTCCCCCGAGCAAAGCTCGGCCCCCAGGTACTATCTCGCTTATTTATGAATGAATACCAACCAAACTCGGTATCTTCAGCTGGTTGTGGTTGTGGTTATTTGCAAAATAAAAAAAATCACCGATATTTCCTGTAGCAGCAAACCTGCGTACTCACCTCCAAAGTCATTTTTATGCAGAATAAGTAAAATATTACTAGCAGATGTCCCGTTCTCCGTACGGGGATGTATCAGGCATAGAGCCAGAGGTTTTTCAATTTTATTTACATTATAATTAGCTGACGTTATAAAACGTAACTCCATAAGATTAACATTGGAACTTTGAAAGACTATAGGACAAAGCTCTAAAGTTGGAGGTTTTTTCAAAATCCCAAAAGGCACATCTAGAGAGTAAGAGCTTTTCATTGATACCAATCATTTATACAAAATAATCATTTTAGGGGTTGAAATTGCGGAACAAAAATCAAGAAATTCTTTTAATAATATAGATGTCTTCCTTTATAATGAACATAAAGTAATAAAACTTGGTATGTGGCTTTACCAAGTTTAGTTTAAACAAAATTTCATGAAACCCCATATTTTGTGTTCCTTGTTATTGTAATGTATTATTTACTATGCAATTTGGAGACTATGTATAGAACACAAGGCTTGGTAAACAAAGTGATCATAAAAGATTGCCATACAAACAGTGTCTTTAGCCAATTGCAAACGTATAACTGTGTAAATGTAAGAAATCATATTTTTTCATCACCCTTGGCGAAAGGGAAATCTATTGACACCATGCTGAACTTTCTACGTTCAGCAGTTCACTCTCAATTGGTGGTTATATGTTCCTTATACATATGGGGGTGGCGAAAAAGGCCAAAAACTGTTTTTTCCCAATTTCAAACATTTAAATGAGTAATTTACGATATCGTTTTTTTCCATTATCTTTGAGGTAAGGGAAATGTATTAACACCAACCTAAATATAGTTTTTACCAAAGTCAGTATGAGATACATTAATCCAACACTTTGTCAACATGATAACATGCTGAGATCAGCAATTTGATTAAGACATACCATCAATATACCATATAACTTTGTCAATACGAATCTACTATAAAGCTTCTACAAATATTTTTTTACAAACATTTAAATTTGTCATTAATAAACACATAAGTAAATACCCCCGTCGCAGCAAACCTGCATGCATACTAAGCGTATTTCCAATGCATAATTTATGTCTTAATACCACATAAAGCCGCATACCAAGTTGCTTAAAAATATATTCATCAGTAAGCGATATATACCATTTTAATTATTCTCCATAACAATAACATTGAGGATGAGTACGTAGGTTTGCTGAAACAAGGATCACAAACAATTGGTGTTTTTTCAAATATATATATAATTCAATTAAGTGAAGCCACATACCAAGTCTGATCAATATTCATTCATAAATAAGCGATTTATACAATTTTTTCTTATTCTCCATAAGAATAACATTGGACAACGTACTGTGTGCAGCACTTTCAATATCTCTGTAAACAATTGACGTAGATAAATTATTAAAATACCAAATTTTTTAAATCTGAATCCAATGGTGAAAACTAAAATTTGATTTAAATAAATATTACATGTAAAAACGTCAAAAAAAGAATTTTTGAGGTACGAAACCCCACCAAAATACCACTTCGGATGGGGCGATCTGTCTGGTTTTCGAAATTAAAGTCATAAATGCTGCTTTACACGTTTGTACCAATTTTCGTCAAAATCGGAATTTTTGACGAGAGTTATCGCACCCACGGACACATATATAAGCTGCTTTACCTCGTATATGCGTGTAAAGCAGCGTTTATGACTCCACCATTTGCCAATTTTTTTAAAGCTCTTTAAAATGAGGGGTCACTCAAAAGGGGTTATCATTTGAAAATTTTGAGTTGCCCCCAAAATACCCCATTTTTGTGTACACTCTAAATTTCCGATTACGTCAAAAGATACTTTGGGTTAAGTTAGTATCGTTCCCCAAAGGTGATTTGTTTGTTTTCACAAACAAACAAATTGTAGGGGGAATGGCCTTTTTTACACACTGTATATATATATATATTGCTTGACTTGTATATTAGGGCTACTAATATTATTATTTTTAAAATCATTATTAACGAGTACCCTTTTTTTGAAACATTTTTGTTTTGACTGACTAGTTTCAACCATAATGGCCATCTTCAGAGTCACATAACCTCAACAAATTTTCTTTTATATTAATTACAAACATTACAAATTAATTACAAAAATTTGTACAAAATCAAGAACTCAAGCTGCTTTAAGACCCATTGAAACTGCGAAAAAGATTTGGCTTAAAGAAGAAGTCAATTTTCTATATTCAAAATTACATAAAGTGAATGATTCCAAACAATTGATATTTGAAGAAATAAAATCAAAATATCATAATGAAAGTATCGAAGAAATCGAACAAATGATATCACAATGGATAGAACCCATAATACGAAAAAAGAAAGATTTGCATAAAAAGAAACTAAAGTCACTGATTTCTTCCCAAAAACAAACAACCAAGAATACCAACAACTCATTTGAAAAAGACTTCAGTCCCGCAATACAAAATCTCACTTCTATTGATTTTACGAGTGAAGAGACATCGTTTCTGGGAAAATCAATAAAATACAACGTTAACCTAGACCATAAGACAGTTGTAATTGAAAAAGATTTAATAAACATGGAAGTAGCAATAAAGAAAACTAAGACCAACATCCAAGATCCAATAAGGTATACATTTACACATGAATTAAATAAGTTAAACTTAACTTTCATAAAGAAAGATACAATTAAGAAAACAAATCAAGACCTAACAATTTTGAACTCCATAACGAATAAGTTAAAAGAGAACAATTCAATGATAACTAAGGCTGATAAAAGCAACGCAGTAGTTGTAATAAGTAAAGATGAATACAACAACAAGGTTGAATCATTCATCAAGAATAACAACTTTAAGATTTTAACTAAAGACCCTACTGACAATTTTGCTAAAACGATAAACCAAGCTATAACAAAATGCAGAAGTTTGACCCTAGAAATCAAGAAACAACTGAAAACAACAAATTCGAATAGTCCTAAGTTACGTGGTCAACCTAAAACTCACAAACAAGATATTCCAATTCGTCCTGTTCTTAATTTTATTAATTCCCCAACATATAAGCTATCAAAATATCTAAATAATAAAATAAATAATAGCATTAAGTGGGAAATTGAATATAATATCAAGAACACATACGATCTGGTGAGTAAAATAAAAAATATAGACATCCCACCAAATGCATTGCTTATATCTTTTGAAGTGAATAACATGTACTCAAACATCCCCAACAATGAAACATTAACAATACTAAGAAGAGATTTAACCAATAGTAATATTATCACAAAAAATGAAACAGAAGACGTTATGAAATTAACAGAAATAACATTAAAACAGAGCTATTTTAGTTACAATAATTCTTTCTATTTACAAGAAGACGGTTTACCTATGGGTTCTCCATTGTCAGGACTCCTTGCTGATATTTTTATGCACAACATGGAAATATCAAAAATCATGAATGTTTCAAACCCTCTTCATGACAAAATAATATATTGGTTTAGATACGTGGATGATGTTATATGTCTATTTGATGGCACTAAAGAAGAAGCAACAACCTTATTAACATATATCAACTCAATACATAAGTCCATACAATTTACAGAAGAAATAGAAGAAGATACCATAAACTTCTTGGACATTAAGATATCAAAAAATAAGAACAAACATTCTTTCGATATATATAGAAAACCAACCAATACTGACATAATAATCCCATCGAACTCTAACCATCCCTGGCACCAAAAAATGGCTGTATTCCATTCTTTGATACATAGACTAATAAACCTGCCACTAAATAGCTCAAATTTCAAAAAGGAAAAAGAAAAAATACAGTATTTAGCTATAAAAAATGGGTATAAGAAAAAGACAATCGAAAGAATGATAAATCGGAAGATAAGAAAACAAAAAAGAAACAATATGACTACAACGAATGATGACAACAAATATATGTGCGTTCCATTTAATTCAAACATGGAAAAAGCGATACGACATACTTTCAAAAACTCAAACATGAAAATAAGTTATAAAACAAAAAATAATGCATTTAACCTTATCAACTCTAAAGTAACAAAAAATGAAAATATTCAAGAAGATCAATACAGTAAGTCTGGCATATACAGAATTACATGTAGTGAATGTGATAGCTATTACATTGGCCAAACAAGACGAAACTTTAGAGTTCGATTTAAAGAACATTTACAAGCCCTAAAGTCAAGAAATAACACAACTATGAGATCCAATTATGCAGAACACATAATTAATACAGGGCATAAATATAAAAACGTAGAAGAAACCTTATCAGTTTTAGAGTACGAAAAACAGCAAGAACAACTTAACGTCAAAGAAGAGATGCATATATATTTAAATAATAAGAAAGATCCACTAAATATTTTAAATACTTTGCAAGTCAGTCAACAACACCCTATCTTTGAAAAAATTGATGAAATTAGAACTCGGAGAAAGTAAATTTATGTCGTATATACAAATTAATATTTTATTTTATTTTTACCTTTATATTTATATACACAATTTTAGGATTAGTGATCATATATTATTTATTTTTAACATATGTTTGTAATTAATATAAAAGAAAATTTGTTGAGGTTATGTGACTCTGAAGATGGCCATTATGGTTGTAACTAGTCAGTCAAAACAAAAATGTTTCAAAAAAAGGGTACTCGTTAATAATGATTTTAAAAATAATATATATATATATATATATATATATATATATATATATATATATATATATATATACACAGTGTGTACAAAAATTCCGTCCCCCCTTTCATTTTTTTATGTTAAAAAACAATCACCTTTGGGGAACGATTCTAACTTAACCAAAAGTATCTTTTGACGTTATCGAAAATTTTGAGTGTACCCCAAAAATGGGGGATTTAGGGGGCAACTCAAAATTTACAAATGTTAACCCCTTTTGAGTGACCCCTCATTTTAAAGAGCTTTAAAAAAAATTGGCAAATGGTGGAGGTTGGAGGTCTGTAACGTGTTTCTATCCAAAATGGCAGCTTGTCAAAGTTTTGAATTCAACTCATTCTTGAAACCTGGCGTCTAATACTTTGGGAGTTTCAATTTCACCTTTGGTGTCTTAAAACTGGAACGACTCTTGAAGAATTGCTATTAAATGAAGTTGTCTCTTTTGGTAATGTTTAAAATTTTTAGTGTCCTGCAAAATTGGGGAATTTTCTAATGTAAACCCCTTTTGAGTGACCTCATTATAAAGAGCTTTTTAAACCTAGGTGAAGGGTGACTGTTAAAAGTAAATTTTGTGCTATTACAAGCATTACACTATTAGGTATTAAGTTCCAAATTACGTTAATGTTTTCAAAATTGTTATTATTTTAATTTTACTTGTTAGATGGTACATTTATGGTAAATTATTGTTTATTGATATAAAAATATTACTTACGGGCAAGTTGTGTCGTGAAAACATCTGTCACACAAGGAAATAATTAAAACTCACCATCCCTCTACGACTAAAGAGCTCTTTCAATTAAAGGGTTACTCAAAAGGTGTTTACATTGGGAAATTTTTAGTTGCCCCCAAAATCCCCCATTTTTGCGGGTTCCCAAAATTTTAAATATCACCAAAAGAGACAACTTCTCCATAATAACATTCAAGAAAAGTATCTTATTAGTTTGATTTACTTAATTTCTATACACATAAGTTCATCGTTATTAGCGAATTTCCCCTATAGGGAAGAAGCTATTACCGTAGGTCTCATGGTAAGACTTAAGCCCGAGACCATGATAACTTTTCATTTTGAGGTCCCCTGATGCCAAAAACACCATTCGTTCAAATTTGTATATATGTATATATACATATAAAAGGCAAAGCCCTCACTGACTCAATCATCAAGAATTCTCCACCTTCCCATGTAGGTAGAGAGCTGAAATTTTGTACACTGATTCTTTAGGTCTTAAATAGGACAACTAAGCAGTTTACACGCCGGTATCTCCATAGGGCTCCGCCCCACAGACCTTCAAAGTTACCATGTTATTCTTATGGAAGAAAGATTTGTTTTGATGATATCAGATGACTAATTTAAAATATTGTAAACAGCTGTTGCTATTCTACACAGACAGTAAAACCACGGTAGAACGTTGAATTATAATTCTTTTGAACTGGAGTAAGCCAATAATGTTAAAAATGGGCGAGTGTCTTGCAAACTCTACATTACCACCTGTTTCTTTAAAATCTTTTGCAAACAGCTGTTATTATTCATTGGTTTGTTTATGTTTATGATCTTTATTTTGTTGTGGTGTGACAGGTTAAAAGCTAATTTATTGAATTTGTTTATGTTTATGATCTTTATTTTGTGTTGTGGTGTGACAGGTTAAAAGCTAATTTATTGAATTTTATGATATTTTAGTTTTTTTGTTTTTGTCATGAATACACAATCTTAGTAATATTTTTATTTTTATTGGTTTCTTTTATATATATATATTTTTTAATTTTTGATATGGATACAAAATTAACACTATTTGGACAAACAGACTCACAGTTTAGAGCTATTCACATGCCTCCAGATGGTTCGTGCCTCTTTCATTCTATATGCTATTCAGTTTACGGAAATAATTTCTACAGCGATCAAGTAAGAGAGGAAATTGTTAACTATGTTTCGACTAATTGGGCAAAATTCCAAATTTTAACTCATGATGTTAAAGGGGGATAATTACATCTCCCCTGAACACTGCCGTTGCGAGATGTTGAAACCATCAACTTACGGATCAGCATGTGAGATGATTGCCGCATCTGAGCTCTTCCACTGCATATTCAGAGTGTACCATGATGGTCATTTACTCCAGAGCTTTGGTGTAGAGGGAACAGCATCTGATCGTATAAATTCAAACGGGGTGAAGCCCGCGGGTAACTGCTAGTATATCTATATATATATATATATATATATATATATATGTGTGTGTGTGTGTGTGTGTGTGTGTGTGTGTGTCCGTAAGCACGATAACTCTCGTAAAAAAGGTCCGATCTTAATGAAATTTTGTACAAATGTGTAAAGCACCATTTATTTGAACGAGTTCGAAACCCAGACGAATCACACCATCCAAAGGGGGGTTTTGGGGGGTTTTGTACCCCAAAAATGAGTTTTTGGGGTTTCCACATGTAATTTTTATTTAAATCAAATCTTAATTTTCACCATTTAATTCAGCATAAAAAACAAACAATTTGGTATTTTGATCATTGTTCTACGTCCATTGGCTCCTGAGATATTGAAAGTGCTAAACACAGTACGTTGTCTAATGTTATTCTTATGGAGAAAAAGAAAAATTGTATATCTCACTTATTTATGAACATGAACTGACAAAATTTGGTATATGGCTTAATCTGGTTGGAGGTTATCGTTGTTTGCACAAAATACAAAATTTTCACATATGGATCCCATAGCAGCAAACCTAGGTAATCGGTCCCCATGTTATTCTTATGGAGAATAATTAAAATGTTATATATCGCTTACTTATAAATGTATATGAATGAAACTTGGTATGTGGCTTTACTTAGATGAGTTATAATGATATTTTCGTAAAAACCCATTATTTTGTGTTCCTTGTTGCAGCAAACCTGCGTACTCATCCCCAATGTTATTCTTATGGAGAATAATTAATATTTTAAATATCGCTTGTTTGTGAATATATTTCTTATGAATCCTTTTAAGTGTTTTAATGTGTTATGTTATATATTCATTGGAAATTCGCTGAGTATGCAGGTTTGCTGCGACGGGGGTATTGAATATGTAAACAGGGTGTTAAAAAAATTAAAGGACTTCTTTATGTTTCTTTTGGTAAACATCTTAATTGCCGTAATCAATTTATGGTTAAGACTAAATTAAATTGACAGAGTATGTAATGCTAATAATAACTGATTGAATTTTGATTATTTAAATCCTTGAATCTTAAAAAATAATCTTCATCCAATCTTGAAACCACAATATTTTGATTTTTAAATTTATATTATATTTTTATTGTTGCTTTCATTACAAAAATCTTCAATTTTGTATGGACACTTAACGATAAGCTATTGCTTTAATTTATTTTAGCGAATTTCTCCTATAGGGAAGAATCTATTACCGTAGGTCTCATGGTAAGACTTAAGCCCGAGACCATGATAAATTTTCATTTTGAGGTCCCCAGATGCCAAAAACACCATTCGTTCAAATTTTCATATATATATGTGTGTCCATAATCACAATAACTCTCGTAAAAAAGGTCAGATCTTAATGAAATTTGGTACAAACGTGTAAAGTACCATTAATTTGAAAGAGTTCGAAAACCAGACGAATTGCACCATCCAAAGGGGGGTTTTGGGGGGGTTTTGTACCTAAAAAATAGGTTTTTTGAGGTTTCCACATGTAACATTTATTAAGATCAAATTTTAATTTTCACCATTGAATTCAGCATAAAAAACAAACAATTTGGTATCTTGATCATTGCTCTACGTCAATTGGTTACTGAGAAATTGTAAGTGCTAAACACAGTAGGCCTACGTTGTCTAATGTTATTCTTATGGAGAAAAAGAAAAATTGTACATCTAGCTTATTTATGAGCATAAACAGACGAAATTTGGTATATAGCTTCATCTCGTTGTGGTTTATTGTTGTTTGCACAAAAAAAATTCTCGCCTATGGTTCTTGTAGCAGCAAACCTAGGTACTCGGTCCCCATGTTATTCTTATGGAAAATAATTAAAATGTTATATATCGCTTATTTATGAATTTATATGGATGAAACTTGGTATGTGACTTCAATTAGCTGATTTCTATTGATATTTGCATAAAAACATATTATTTTGTGTTCCTTGTTGCAGCAAACCTCCGTACTCATCCCCAATGTTATTCTTATGGAGATTAATTAATATTTTAAATATCGCTTGTTTGTGAATATATTTCTTATGAATCCTATTAAGTGGCTTAATGTGTTATAATTCATTGGAAATTCGCTGAGTATGTAGGTTTGCTGCGACGGGGGTATTTGAATTGTCTTATGTTATTTAAAGATTTTATTTCTGAAGGAATTTTATTGTAAATTTGGATTGATATGTAGTCTGGGCATCTTTGTCGGAATGTTGAATTTGGATGTGGCAAGTCTATATGGCTGAGATTTCTCGTGTTATAATTACGAATGTGTCTTCTGAAGGAAAATTTATCAATGTTCAAATGTACAAAACTTGCTGCTTGTAATATAAAAATTGATGATAATGTTAGATTATTTAACTGTTTGATTAGTTGTTTACACGATGTTCTTCTTGAGACTTGACAAAGTGTTCTTATAGCTTTTTTTGCATTTTAAATACAATTTTGGCATTTGGGCTTGAACCCCATATAATTAGTCCATATGATATATGTGAAAGGATATAAGCATAATATACCATTGTATTTATGTCTAAACTTCGGGATATGATTCCTCATACAAAAAGAAATAAAGACGTTCATATGAAGGTATGTCCTAAAACGATTTGTTTCCCGTTTATTTGTCTGTATGTGTGCTCTACTCAATACGATATGTCTTAGGATTATCAGAAGGTATCAACTTCAAATTTGGTACATGTATTACATTTCATAGGACTAATTTTGGTACAGAATATAAAGTTTATACTTTGAACCATTTAAAAATGCCGGCCACATTGGTTTTTCAAACTAAATATCTTAAAACCCGTAATATTTCGAAAACAATGTAGGGATCAGAAAAGTTGTGTAATTTTGTCCTAAAAAATAATAATATTAAGATTGTAACATTAAGATTATAAATAACTATATAAATAATTTTTTGCCATTTATGGACTAAAATATCACGTTTTAATTAATACAAATCATAATTCCTCAGTTATTTATAATCATATTGTTAAAACTTTCATATAATTATTTTTGGGACAAAAAGACACAACTTTTTATTCCCTACGGGTTTTTCTAAATATTACGGTTGTTAAGATATTTAGCTTTGAAAGACAAATATGGCTGCCATTTTGAAATGTTACAAAGTAGAAACTTGATATTCCATACCAAAATGAGTCTTATTACATGTAATACATGTACCAATTTTAAAGTTGATATCTTCATATATCCATAAGATATAACGTATTAAGTAAAAACACATGCAGACAGATAGACGGAAAACTACGAGTTTTAGGACATACCTTCATATGAACCTTGTTCTTTCTTTTTATATGAGGAACTGTATCCCAAAGTTCTGAAAGGTATTTTTTTCAACCCGTATATAAAGTTAAACAAATTAAAATTACAATAATAACAACCTAGTTGTCCAACTAGGTTGTTATTATTGTAATTTTAATTTGTTTAACTTTATATACGGGTTGAAAAAAATACCTTTCAGAACTTTGGGATACAGTTCCTCATATAAAAAGAAAGAACAAGGTTCATATGAAGGTATGTCCTAAAACTCGTAGTTTTCCGTCTATCTGTCTGCATGTGTTTTTACTTAATACGTTATATCTTAATATGTTATCATCCGTTTAAATATCAGATGTTTCGTTATGTTTGTTTACAACTGAAATAACCTTTCGTTAGGTACAAACTTGCTCGGATTCGAGCAACAGGACTGCTCGAATCCGAGCAAGTTTGTACCTAACGAAAGGTTATTTCAGTTGTAAACAAACATAACGAAACATCTGATATTTAAACGGATGATAACATATGAGAATAATGCGGATAACGTACTTTCAAACAATACGTGGTTTACACTTCCGCCGGCGCCGGCACTGTCGCGTCGGCATCTGTTCCGATAATTCAGCCCTTTAATGTATTTAAGTGAGGCCCTTTCTAACAATTCTGAGACGTATTGGAAAATCTACGTAAAAGTACATTTAATTAGACACCTCAAACTTTAAAATCCGTTACGCCGTTATCGTGTTATGTCTGTGGATAAAAACCCCCTAGAGTATTAATATATACTGTAGGATTGTTATAAAACCAGAACAAATGAGAACAATCTTAGTCCTATCCGTTTTTTAAGTTGTTTAACGCGTACGGGTAATTTCGGATGGGTCGAGGGAATTTTTTGGACCGGGTTGTGGTAAACAGTTGTTCCGTATAGCAACAGATAGTGTGCATCCCTGGGATGCCACGCCCATTTCTCAGAAGGGTGAGGAGGGGGCGGTACTTCTGGTGGGTTTGGGGGTAAGATGGCGGAAAGATGGCGGTCTTCGTTACCAAAATGAAATGGGACCAGTTTGAAACATTACCAAATTGAAGGCCTCCCGTAAACATTCAGAAACTGTAATGCGAACAGCTGAGGGCACTTATATTTGACAGCTTAAAGAGCAGAAGCAAGAGCAACAGCTGTTTCAAGCTAACTAAAATGCAATTTGCATTGACTATAGAACGGTAAGGAAAATCCCTGTGCGAAGAACGTGTACATCAAGTATATACATATATATATATATATTTCAATATACCGTGTAATTAATCTATATAAATAAAATTAGAGTTTTGTCTGTACACTGCTTGGAATTATGACATTTTTGCATATTTTCACGTTTTAAACCCTAGGGAAACCAAAACAAATCTTATCTCAATTTGTCTGTCAGTCTGTCTGCCGGTAACGCTCAAGGACGGGTTTTTGTTCGCTTTTCACTGGAAAACGGGTGCACTGACATTAATGAAACTTTGTTTCTTTGTTCTATATATGCGTGAGAAAGTTTTAGGGCACTATAAACTGTCATACACCTTTTAAAAAAATAATGGCGGCCGCTCAAAAACGTGATTTTGTGCGGTTTTGGTCATGTTTTGTTCGCTTTTCGCAGGAAAACGGGTGCACTGATTTTGATGCAATTTTTTTCCTATGTTCTATATGTGCGTTAGAAGGTTTTAGGCTAATTGGATTGTTTTAAATTACCTTAGGACACTGTCCCATAGGGTTTTAAAGATCCTATGCTATTCTTATGGACAAAGCATTTATTTATATTTAACCAGATGATGGCATAGTTATTCTATAAATAGGTGTAGTTCTTTTTTAAAACCTTGAGTGAAGATTGGTAATAAATAAGATAAGTGGATATATGATCTAAATCTATATTTGTCAGACTCATGCACTCACTGACATAGTGATCACTTTATCTAAGAAACGACAATGTCTATTGAAGATAAAATTTTGGATGGTGGTTCCACTTATGCTGCAGATTCACAATAAGAATACGTTTAAAAAAGTCCTATAGGGCTAATTTACTTTTATGTCAATTTTATGAGTATTAGTATTTACTGGCCCTTTGAAAGTTACATTTCGGTAGGAACATAACTAATTCATCAGAAAAAAACGCAAGCCTATTCCTGTTACGAAAATGTTTAAGGGCTTCGCCCCCCGGAATTTCAAAATACAATATTTTAACAATCTTGCACATACTCTTGGACTGATGGATCTGAAATTCGGTAGGAATGTAGCTGATAGCTCAGTGCAGACATTTACCTACTCCAGACACAAATATACTCAAGGACTCTGGCCCAATGACCTTTAATATAAGCGTGTTTGTCATAACACACCAACTACTCAACCAGTAGAGCTGAAATTTGATGCCTTAAAGGAAATAAGAAACAACATCATGGGGAGTCACGGTGTTGTTCTCTGGAGATTTCACACAGACCCTTTGTCGTAAGTGAGACATGAGTGGACGAGTCTACGCCTCTCTAAAAATATATTTTATGTAGCCGCCCACTGAGCGTCTGAACTTAACAGTAAATATAAAAATGTATTTTTGAGAAGATTAAGGGGTTGAGCAGTTTTCTTATGCGCTTTTAAAAGTTGAGATTGGGAGATTGGAAAACAAATTAAGCCTCAGAAACATCTATCCTTCACTCGGCACTATCGATGAATCACAGGATTTATTGATTGACAGTTTGTTACACCGAGGTCATAAACAGTTTAATCTGGAAAGTGCCTGGCTCTGTGATTGTACCATCCTCACGTCCACCAATGAACAAGCAACGGAGATCAACACAAATGTAGGTCTATTACAAAGGGAGGAACAAACATATACAATATTTAATACCGTTCATTTAACCATGACCACTGTTAGAACAGTTCGTATATATTGATTTACATTTATTTAAATAAAATCAAGTAGTCATATGTTTTTTAAAACATATGATTTTTCCAAGTTTAAATTGTTTATTTACAATTATAATGAAAACAGGACCTGGCAAGAATGGTAATTTTAAAAGTGGTTTGTGAATGTTTTTAAAGTTTAATGTTTCGTTACATTACTGTTAATTTATTGGAATGAAAGATTAATGTATCGAAGTATTTAAAATGTTAAATTAAACAGGGTTAATATTTTTTTGTACTTCAGTTCTTTTATTTCTAAAATCGAATCTAAAGTGTACGATCTTTACGTGTACCGATTTGGAGTCACAAAAACCACACCGTTCACTACCCGACAGAGTTCCTCAACTTGGCAACAGTACCCGAACTATCTGCCATAGTATATTTCGTTAACTTTAATTCTACTTTAAAAGTGTAAAATGTAATTTTAATATTGTAAAATTATGTGGGTTGTTCATTTTTTAGTTAATCTACTACCATTTATATAAAACCCGTACGAAGGACGGGTACACAGCTAGTTACTTATATTTAGATGTTACTGTCTGTGTCTTTGCATGTGTTCTATTTTTAAAGAAACATATCCGCAACATTACTTTGATTGTTTAATGTTGTGTCTGTCTCTGTAATGAAATTTTAGTTGAAACGGACATCTATTGGAAAAATAAAAAGTCATTTATTTTCTAAGGAAAAATGTAAATGGCAATTAGAGTCTAAAGAAACTATAACGGTTTTAAAAGCCTAAATAAACTATACTACCGTTATTGACCCGATGTATATAAGACCTGTGATATAAGGGTAGGTCAATGTGGGGGGGAGGGCGTATTGAGAGTGAAACGGTGGGGGTTCGAGGGGTAAATCGTCTGCGATAACAACTACATAAAATATCCAAACTTTTAGACTGTTGACCCTGTGACCCTTTACACAAAATCGTTGCAGTTTCGATGACCTTTTTATCCTGTAATATATTGGAGGATAGTCATCACAACTAAAGAGAAGTTGATATCTAGGATGTTTTTCTGTGTGTTTATGAAGAGAACGTACTAATTTTCATAATTTATATATTTTGTATTATTTGTATTATTTATTTATTTACTCCAACGGAAAACATCCATTACAAAATTCCATACAGCTAAATGCAACATTTTCAACTCTAAATACATAATAGCAATGCAAAACCCAGCAGAACATGCAATTTAACACTAATACTAGAGTAATACATATAATTCAAGAAAATCAATGAACGAGCTCATACATGCGAAAAACTATATCAATAATCAGTTAAATCAGTCCATAATGATAAGTGAAATAGGCATACAGTAAAAAAGTATCAAAATACAAAGAATAAAAGAAGAAACAGTTCATCAGCACTAAGTCAATCTATGAAGGCATGCCTGGGATATTCTCCTCACAGTGGCCAGATTACTGAAAAAATCTCTTGGCATACAGCTTTCCCGTGCCGGAGAATGCGTGCTAAAGGACCATGATAGGAATAATCTCTAGCATGATGACCCCTGCTGAACATATCATGCAAGCGAGTTCTGAATGGAACACGGCTATGACGGTTATCCACTTCTCTCAGGAGATCAGAGCATTCAACGAAACTATTGAGCTTGAAGAGGAACACTACATCAGCGACAGAGCGTAATACTATATCAGCGTTACAGCGTCTGGTTCTAAGGTCGGCGAGGTTGAGAGCAATAATTCTAGAAAATGATGTATATATATATATATATATATACATATATATATATAGTCATATTACTAATTAATTAATTGCAGTATTATTAACATTGCAACTGATTAGCTTATCAAAAAGTATTCAAACGCGTATTGAAAAGCAGCACATTTACTTAAATCATTGCATTTTAATATAAGTGGATATAAGTGTATTTCAAAATTCGTACCAAACATTATTTTAAGGTTCTTATTATTTCTGAACCCTATTTACGTTTTTATAACTTTATTTTTACGGAAGTGACCTACATACTTTATTTTTTTCCGTTAATCCTTAGTTATGAACCTAAATTAATCAAACTTGATATGTAGCTTCACCTGGTTGAGTTATATTGACAATTGCAAAAAACACATTTCTTAAATTCCTCGTTGCAGCAAACCTGCATGCTCAACCCTAATATTATTCTTATGGAGAATAAATAAAATGCTATAATTTTTGTTATACTTGGTAAGTGGCTCTATGTAGTAGTGAGACACATATATAAGCATTGGAAATTCGCTAAGGACGCAGGTTTGCTGTGACGGGGGATTATTGTTTATATCGTTGGGTATTACTGATCATTCAATTATATTAACATAGGCCACATAACATAACACTTAGTAATAATATACATAAATTAAATTCTTTGTTTCATACAACTAACTAAGAACCGAGCCAATATTCAACAACATTTTATATTCAGGGACAATGAAAACCGTCTCAGAGATAAAATACAATATAAATGAATAAAAATTCCAAACGTCAACATTTCCTAGTCACCGATGACTGAAACTTAGCGCATGCGAGGACTTCTGTAAACAATTAAAACTGTAAAGGGAATCTGCATGCACTGACCCATTATTAGTTTGCGAGTTTTAAATGTACAAAAGTAAAAACAACATTTATTTGATCTTTTACAAACATAGATCAATCATGACCTTTATGAGATAAAACTGTTTGAGTATTTAATCTTAAACTTGAAAAGTTCATTATAACTATTGAAATGAAACATGCCGACATTTTTTATTTGTTAATTTTCTTTTTGTCACTAACTAAATTATAAATAGTGGTTTATTCTTCCCAGTGTTACGTCGTTGCATTAACCATTTCACTAATTGTACGATTCGCGTAACTAATTCTGAGCTTACGTATCTTGATTACAAACTAACATTTCAAAGTATAAATTTTCATATTTTAGTTTTAGCGAATTTCCCCTATAGGGAAGAAGCTATTAGCGTAGTCGGCATGGTAAGACCTAGGCCCGGGACCATGATAACTTTTCGTTTTGAGGTCCCCAGACCCCAAAAACACCATTCGTTCGAAACTATATATATATATATATATATATGTGTGTGTGTGTGTGTGTGTGTGTGTGTGTGTGTGTGTGTGTGTGTGTGTGTGTGTGTGTGTGTGTGTGTGTGTGTGTGTGTGTGTGTGTGTGTGTGTGTGTGTGTGTGTGTGTGTGTGTGTGTGTGTGTGTGTGTGTCCGTGGGTGCGGTAACTCTCGTAAAAATAATCCGATTTTGACGAAATTTGGTATAAGCATGGAAAGCAGCATTTATGACTTTAAGTTCGAAAACCAGACGGATCGGACTATCCGAAGAGGTATTTTGGGGGGGGTTTTGTACCCCAAAAATGGATTTTTTGAGTTTTCTACAAATAATTTTTGAAAAAGTCATATTTTAGTTTCTTCCATTGGAATCAGCGTAAAAAGGCGCACAATTTGGTGTTTTTATCATTGCTCTACGTCAAATGGTTACAGAGATATTGAAAGTGCTAAACACAGTACGTTGTCCAATGCTATTCTTATGGAGAATAAGAAAAAAATTATAGCTCGCTTATTTATGAACGGATTCTAACAAAACTTGGTATATGGTTTCATCTGGTTGTGGTCTATTGTTATTTTTACAAAAAAAAACGATTTTTACCAATAATTCCCGTAGCAGCAAACCTGCGTCCTCAGCCCCATGTTATTCTTATGGAGAATAGGTAAAATGTAATGTATCCCTTAATTATGAACATAAATTAATAAAACTTGGAATGTTGGTTCACCTAGTTGAGTTTTATTGATATTTGCATGAAACCCCATTTTTGTGTTCCTTAATGCAGCAAACCTGCGTACTCATCTCCCATGTGATTCTTATGGAGAATAATCAAAATGGCATATATCGCATGTTTATGAATTTATATTGATGAAACTTGGTATGTGGCTTCACCTAGTTGAGAAATATTGATATTTACAAGAAAACCTATATTTGTTGTTTTTTGTAGCAGCAAACCTGCGTACTCATCCCCAATGTTATTGTTATGGAGAATAATTCAAATTTGATATATCGCTTATTTTTTAATATATTTTTATGAAAATTGGTATGCAGCTTTATGTGTCATTAAGACTTATATTTTGCATTGGAAATTCGCTGAGTACGCAGTTTGCTGCGACGGGGGTAATTATCATTTACGCTTTGAAAACATGTCGTGGAGGAAAAAAGTTCATAAGGATAACTGGAGAAAATACTTGTAACATATCATTAATATTTGTATAATGATGGTTCCATATTTGCAAATATAACATAAAGAAAGCATAAGCCACCATAAATAAAGGAAGGAATCCTGTTTGTGCCATCGTTTAAGCTACACATATAATATTAACCATATAAAAGTTTGAAGATTCTAAATTTGTTATTCTTTTGAACCCTAAATATGTTGTAATAGATGTTTGTAACTGAGCAATTTTCAAAACTACATTACCATGTCATCCCAAAAGAGATTTTTAATATTAATTAATGGCTGATAAATATACATCGTTTATATACATTTAGGCAGAGACATTTTGTTAAGACAGATACCTAAACGCTATTAGCATTGACTATATTAGTGAACGTGGTCCAATTATGTACTGAAGCGGATCTCGGGATTTGAACCCGTGTCCCCGAGAACGTACATGACGCAAACCATTAGGTAAGTGCAACGATCACACTAAGTGAGACACTCCGACCAATAGCATACTAGAATGTAAATACAAGTTTTATTTAGTCTATTAAAACTATTTCCTATCAAAGTTAAAAGTTTTTTTTTCAAAATTAACATTAATTTAAAATATAATTACATGCGAAAGTATAAACAAGTCAACACAAGTTCACTAGCACAGGAAACAATTGTAACTTTTCCTTAGAAAATGTCATAATAAAACTTCGCTTTGCATGGAGGTTAGCTACGAGGGTGGTATTATTATTATTTCATTAATCATTGTGGAATATATCTTGCAAAAACGGAATGTTATCAAAAAGTCCGCTTGAGAGATTAAAAAAAATACCGCCGTCGCAGCAAACCTGCAAACTCAGCGAATTTCCAATGGAGATATAACTGTCTTAATACTACATAAAGCCACTTACCAAGTTTCATGAACATATATTCACAAATAAGCAATATATGCAATTTTAATTATTCTCCGTAAGAATAACATTGGGGCTGAGTACGAAGGTTTGCTGCATCAAGGAACACAAAAAATGGGTTGTTATGCTAATATCAATATAACTCATCTAAGTGAAGTCATATACCAGTTTGTATTCATTTATGTTCATAATTAAGGGAGACATAGCATTTAATTATTAACCATAAGAATAACATGGGGCTGAGTACGCAGGTTTGCTGCCACGGGATCCTTTAGCAAAAGATTCTTTTTTGAGCAAATATCAATGGACCACAGCCAGATGAAGCCGTATACCAAGTTTTATCAGTATACGTTCATAAATAAGCGAGATTTTTTTTATATTTTCCTCCATAAGAATAACATATTAGACAACATACTGTGTTTAGCACTTTCAATATCACGGTAACCAATTGACGTAGAGGAATGATCAAAATACCAAATTGTGTGTTTTTTAAGCTTAATCCAATGCTAAAAACTAAAATTTGACTATTTCCAAAATTATGTGTAACAAATTTTTTAAAAAAGATTTTTGGGGTACAAAACCCCCCCAAAATTAGCCCTTTGGATAGAGCGATCTGGCTGGTTTTCGAACTTTAAGTCATAAATGTTGCTTTACACGTTTATACCAAACTTCATCAAAATCGGATAATTTTTACGAGAGTTATCGTGCTCACGGACACACACACACACACACACATATATATATATATATATATATATATATATATATATATATATATATATATATATAGTTTCGAACGAATGGTGTTTTTGGGGTCTGGGGATCTCAAAACGAAAATTTATCATGGTACCGGGCCTAGGTCTTACCATGCCGACAACGGTAATAGCTTCTTACATATAGGGGAAATTCGCTAAAAAACACTTTAAAAGTGATTTTGTGTTTTTCCTTCCCATTACGTTTTTACTAACTTTACTAAGATAGGGATTAGGAAATAAGAACAACATGATAATATATTTAAATGTTCTCTAAAAACGTGTTTGTTTTGGTGCAATTTTACAGTGTAATCTAATTTTACAGTCAATTCTCGCATTCGTTTGACATTTTTTCATAAAACCAAAAATACTCAATGAAAATTTAACTTAACTTATTTTATTTTTCACCTTCCAACTCCCTACCCACCAGACTGCTCTAAAAACCAATCTCGCCGCCCAATAGGAATCGTGCCCACGCTGACCTCCACTGCTGCTGATGAATTCATACTCCTGCCCCTGAAATATTCCATAGAATTCTAAAAATCTAAACCAAACGATATTAGGCCAAAAACTGGAATTTTATTAATTAGTTTTGATTAAGATCACAATAATTTTAATTTACATCATATTAAACCGGGAAAATTGTCTATCCTTACTAATATATAAAGAGTTCGCACGCAGCACGCTGACGTGAGGGAAGTGAATTTCCACATCAGAACTTTTAAAACTCAAAATCAGTGTAAAAACATAAATTTATTCCAATTTTTATTGAAATCTGAAAACAGTGATTTTTTGGCGGTTCTGATGCTCCTGGTTTCATTTACCTGCAAAGCTGAGAATACAATTTTGCGCATTATAATGTTAGGAGAAGGTCCAGACAGGCTTGAAAATAGGCGTAAGGTTGCTGAGGATAATAAAAGTACTCTAACAAAAAATATCAGGTTTTTCTAGTGTAAAACCCCCATAAGACAACGTACTGTATTTATTCTAAACACATTTTCTTTAATAACTCGGTAAATATGTATGCTAGAATTACGAGAGAGGGCTTAAAGCTTTCGCCTCACTAATTCCCATATTTTTCCATGCATTAATGGTGAATACTACATACAAATCAATCCACAAGAGTGAACAAAATAGACAGACAGTATCATATGATATATTTATTGCAGATGTTTTTAATTTTAACATAACATGTAAATAAACAAATACAATTTTGTGTTGGTCATACCAATCATGTCTTAATTTTATTTCTTTTAGAATTATAGATTTTAATTATTCAACTTCACGCATCATCCATTACTTTTGGTCCTCCTCAAGCGGATAGTAATTGAATTTCAGCAATGGAACAACAGTCCACTCTACTAATAAACTGATATATTATTTATCATTTTTTCAATTCTTGATTTCGTTATATTCACGCATTACAATACCAGCAATTCAAAATGGCACCTCAAAGAACAGGAGACTTCAAACCAGAAACTTACAGAAGGTTGACGGCAATCCTGAAAACAAGACTCATCGCAATCAAAACGGCAGTCAAAACTATACAAGCGCAAGGTGAAGAAATCAGTCCCATTCAGCGGAAAACATTGAAGACCTACACGACAGAAGTTGAGAGGAAACGGGCGGACTTCGAGCAGAACTTCCAACGCGCAATATCACTTGCAGACGGAGATGCATTGTCGGACGAAATTCTCGCAGCCGACCAAAATGAAGTCGAAGGCCTCTGCATTCACATTTCATCAGTGATAGATCTATTACAACCTACGGACGAGTCACAATCACACATAAGTGACAGTATGGTAACTCCAGGTATGTTTATCAATGCTACCCATAGTACAGTACGTTTGCCAAAATTTGAACTTAAAAAATTCAATGGTGATTTATCAAGTTGGACAACGTTCATTAACTTGTTTGATACTTCGATACACCTTAACAACTCATTGTCAAATGTCATCAAGTTTCAGTACTTACTAAGCGTGTTATCTGGCGAACCTTTCAATTTAATTCGCAACCTAAACTTGTCTGATGAAAATTATGTAATCGCTTACAAATTGCTTCGTGATAGGTACCAAAATGACCGACGATTGCAATTGATGCACTTAAATCAGCTTCTTGACCTTCCGGAAATTTCTCTCAGTTATGTGCCAGGAATCAGACAGTTTGTCAATGCATACAATGAGAACACTCAAGCGTTACATGCTATTCAATGTGAAATTCCAGATCACAATCCTTTGTTAATTGCAACCTTATTGCGTAGAATGGATGTAGAACTACGCAAACGCCTAGAATCATCGCGAAACATATCCTCATCCATGAACCATACCTTACCTTCAATTAAAGAAATTTTAGATTTTCTCAATCATGAATGCATTCAACATGAAGATGCCACTTTTTCACTTGGTACCCGGCTTAACGACGTGCAGCTTACTAACATCTGTCCCAAATCCACACCTCAACGTTCAACGTTTCAGAGGAAAAATATGACTTCCATTTATAGTATGAACTCTCCTGATAACAGCACATCTAACCTATGCGCTGCATGCAATCAGTCCAACCACAAAACCTTCTTATGTCCCATTTTTCTCTCAAAAAGCCCACAAGAACGTTTTCAATTGGTGAAAGCTAATCATCATTGCATTTCATGTCTTGGGATGCACGATTTGAGGATATGTAGGTCTCAATCAACTTGCAAAACGTGTCACAAACGACACAACACTTTGTTACACTTCAACTCTAACAAATCGGATGGCATTTCTCATCCATGCACTTCTAACGTTCATACTATCAACCGCAATTCCGTTGATCTTGCAATCAGCAATCCAAACAATGCGGATACATCCGTTATACTAAGTTCGCAAAATCAGTCTACCCAGTCCAATAAACCAACCATGGTTTTACTTGGCACTGTCATGCTTAAAATACGCATATCAAATGGCGTATCTCATACATTCAGGGCATTGCTTGATTCAGGTAGCATGTGCACATTAATTACTGAACATGCAGTCAGTTTACTAAATGCACGACGTCATAGGTGCGACGTTCAAATCTCGGGCATTAATCAACAAATGACTCAAAATAAGGGACAAATATTCGCAACATTGTAAACATTGTCTGGTCTTCAGATCATCGCAGATCACTCTATGGTCATCTTAGACAAACTTACCATCGATCTCCCCCGCATGCCTGTCTCACAAGATATTGTTCAATACACGCAACAGTATAACCTTGCTGATCCTACGTACCACAAACCAAATCGGATTGATATCATTTTGGGAGCCGCACTGTTTCCGTATATTTTCACTGGAAAACAGACCTCTCTAGGCCCTAATATGCCACACATCATTGATACTCCTCTCGGTCATGTTATCATGGGCACTATCCCATGCAATCAGCAATCATCATCACAATCATTATCCACTTCTGCACAAACCAGTACACTCAATGTGTGCCTCCATTCAATTAATGATACTGACATTCATAACTCTATCCAACGTTTTTAGACTCAAGAGGAACCTCCATCATGTTCTATCCAATCTCAAGAAGATATTCTCTGTGAACAACACTTCATTGAGTCACACAGTCGTGACGAAACGGGGCGTTATACTGTACGTTTACCATTCAAAAATTCGGACAAAACATTAGACACGTCTCGCAATGCCGCCGAATTGAGATTAAGGGCTATGGAACGTAAATTCACCACTGACAAACGATTTTTATCACTTTATCATGAATTTATGGACCATTATATCTCCCTCGATCATATGTCAAAATGCGAGGATACTTCTGTATCTGATACACATTACTTTTTACCACATCATGGTGTTCTGAAGGAAGCTAGCTCCACTACAAAATTACGCACAGTTTTTGACGCTAGCTGCAAGATTAGTTCTGGGTTTTCTTTAAATGACTTGCTTTTCACTGGTCAAAAGTTGCAGACTAACATCGCTGACATACTCATACATTTCCGCCGTCATAACGTGGTATTTTGTTGTGACATACGACAAATGTATCGGCAGATTAACATTCATCCTGATGATCGCAATTTTCAGCTATTCTTATGGAGACAAAATACTGATCAACCGGTTAACATTTATCGCCTTAATACTGTAACTTACGGCATGAACAGCTCACCATTTTTAGCCATTCGTACGTTACACCAACTAGCCGATGACGATGGTCATGATTTTCCAAAAGCAGCTCATGCCATACGCAACCACACATACGTGGACGACATCATCACGGGAGCGGATACCGTGGAAGAAGCCGTTGAACTGCAAAATCAACTCACATCATTATTAAATCGTGGATGTTTTGAGTTACGTAAATGGGTATCTAATTCCCCTCAGCTACTACGTAATGTTCCAGACTCCCATATTGAATCTCCTACATTTTTACCTAACTCTCCAGATCCACATTTCACGGTTTTGGGCCTGAAATGGTCACCGGTTACAGACTCATTTTCTTATACCTTTTGTTTACCTGAAACAACGAACACTCATACCAAACGGACGGTTCTTAGCTCTATTGCAAAAATCTATGATCCTTGCGGATTCCTCGCTCCGTTTATTATGCTTGCTAAGTGTTTCATACAACTTATCTGGACAAAAGGTCTAAGCTGGGACACACCATTACCAAAAGACATTCAATCTCAATGGAATTTACTATTAAGTGACACTAAATATCTATCGCAAGTCACGATATCCCGCTCATTAAACCTTAACGCATCACAAAAACTAGAATTGCACGGTTTCTGTGACGTGTCTGAAAGCGCTTACGCAGCTGTTCATCTCGAAGTAGTCACAGATTTAACTACTGACGCTTTCATCGCCGCACTCACCAGATTTATTTCTCGGCGTGGAATATGCACGGACATCTACTCAGACTGTGGAACCAACTTTGTAGGTGCTAATGCAGCTATCCGCAAGATCATCCAATCTACAACACGAACTAAGGATTCCAAACAACGCATTCAAAGTTTTTCATCTAATTTGAGCATTCGTTTTCACTTCAATCCACCGGCATCACCACACCATGGCGGACTTTGGGAAAGCGCAATCAAAAGTGCGAAACATCATCTGCACCGAGTTATGGGAGATACTGTACCGAGTTTACCCGAATTTATGACCTTAACAGTTCGCATTGAAGCTATGCTTAACTCGAGACCATTAACACCATTATCCAGTGATCCATCAGACTTAATGGCGCTAACTCCCGGGCATTTCCTAACTGGCGGTCCTCTCGCATCCCTTCCTGAGAAAGATGTATATCACACTCCTGCAAATCGACTCAAACATTGGCATTTGGTACAACAATTCTACCAACGCATTTGGAACCGCTGGAGTTTAGAGTACCTCCATACGCTCCAACAAAGAACTAAATGGAACATCAAATCATCTAATTTGCAAATCGGAGACTTGGTACTCGTTCAATTAACTTCTAGTTCTCACTCTTGGCCACTGGCTCGCATCATAGAAATATTTCCCGGATCAGATGGTACAGTACGTTTGGTCAAAATCAAGACCAAAGATGGTATCTACGTTCGATCAGCAACAAAGATTTTTCCTCTGCCAATTGGTTGAAAATAAGACATTATTAAGTTGAAGTCCATGCTACTTCAAGGCGGCCGGTATGGTGAATACTACATACAAATCAATCCACAAGAGTGAACAAAATAGACAGACAGTATCATATGATATATTTATTCCAGATGTTTTTAATTTTAACATAACATGTAAATAAACAAATACAATTTTGTGTTGGTCATACCAATCATGTCTTAATTTTATTTCTTTTAGAATTATAGATTTTAATTATTCAACTTCACGCATCATTCAATTAATTTTACATACGGGGCTTTTATGACCTTTTTGGGACCAAAAACTCGAGATTAGAATGATTATAATCCCCAAAAAAGGGGTTTAGATTTTTCCGATTGTTTTTCCCAACGAACTTGTCCAACTTATTATAGAAAGAAACGTCCTTACCAAATTTGAAGTAAATCGGACAAAAAATACGACCACTAGTAGAGTGCAAACATACACACACACACACACACACACACACACACACACACACACACACACACACACACACACATATATATATAAAATTTTCACCGACCCCTCCAAAATTCAGAGGGGTTAAGGGGGTCACGTTCGGAACTTCTATGGTAGTCCCGGGCTTAAGTTTCACCGTGCGGGTCATGCTAATAGTTCACTTTCCAAAGGAAATTCACTAAAAATGGGATGGTATGTGTCTGTCTGCTGTGTGCTCCTCGATCACTCAAAAACTACTGAACCGATTGGCATGACAATTACAGGAATTTTCCTTACATACCAAATAAACCCATAGGCCTATTTTCATTTTGGAAATCCTATTGGCCTCTGCCCCACGGGACTTCCAAGTTCCCATGTATTCCTTATGGACTTTCACTTTAGTTTGAGCTGATGAAAATACAAACAGCTGATCATGATTCACGTGGTAGTTCCACGGGTTAACCACACAATGCAGCACACACAACTGTCATCATAGTTTGTATAAATCCTTTGCGGGGCGAAGCCTGCGGGAAACAGCTAATATGATCATAAACAATAGCCTAGTTAGTATTAGTCAGATTTTTAATTTAAATTTATTTATGTTACATCCTAAAAGTTGTCATGTTTTGCAGACATTTCACACTAAACAGTTTCAGGCGAACTACCATCCATCCTCTATAGGTGGTAAAGATTTACTGAGGATAGACGGTCATTCGTTTAAAATATGTTTAGTATGTTGAAGTCTGCAAAACATTTACACCTGAAGAATGTTACAAAAGTTAATTTAAATACAAAATTGGACTATTACTACTGTGAAGTTTTGGTACTTGTTATTTGTATTAACAAGTAGGCGAGAAGCACTTATATTTTAATAACTTATAATGTTTATAATTATTTATTCATACCAATTAAAACATCGGACTTTTACCCGCAGCATCGCTTGCCTTCTGGCCACTTTCATCCTCCAAGGTTTGGGTAGTGAAAATGTTTATAAAAAAAAATATTGAACTTTCGTTTGTTGGACATTCTCTAGTGGTAACTAAGTTTGGTGTCCACTACTTTAGTACAACTGAGTTTCTGAAAATAACTGTTCGAGGGCTACTAACTCAACCTCGTTTGGCTAGTGAAAAGTTGCGGAATCAAAGTCGGGTAATTCAGTAAACTAACATCTATTGAACAAAATTAAAAATAACAAAATTTACACTCGTTTAACAAACAAAAAGTAAAGAAACTTAATGCGAACACTAACCAGCACTGGAATATAAAGAGTTTAATGAATCACATGATTTAATTTGTTAACGATCCCCAGTTGTCAGATCCATTGGAGTAAAGATTCTTTGATTAATTAATATGAAATTCATATAAAGAGTTACATAAATTACTTCAAGTGGTATTCTCAAAAGGGGAATTGCAAAAGGCATAAATTGAATTTGATATGTTAAAAAAGCTAAAAGATCAAACTAATTTATAACAAATATGAATGATAAGTGATGAAAGAGCTTACTTTGAAAATAATTACAAATTGGAAATAAAATAATCTTACTTCAAATTCTATAAAGGTGGTATATCCAATGAAGGTTGTTTATCCAGTGAAAGTGGTAGCACAACACTTTCACTAAATTCGGAATTTTTTGCCACAGGCCATATTCACTAACACTGACACATTTTACTTTTTAGCGAATTTCCCCTATAGGGAAGAAGCTATTACCGTAGGTCTCATGGTAAGACTTAAGCCCGAGACCATGATAACTTTTTGTTTTGAGGTCCCCAGATGTCCAAAACACTATTCGTTCAAATTTATATATATCTAATATATATACAGCCGCATGTGTAACTGACTCACTGAGGTATACGAATTCTAACCCACTTCTAGATGAGCTAGGGACGTGAAATTTGGCATGCAGGTAGATTTTACCTATTAACCCCCAGAAAAATTACCAAAACTTACTATTTTTAATTATAAAACCTTTAAAAAAGTACTTTAAAATCTATTAGTTACGTAGACTACGTTACCGACATGCATTATTTCGATATTGTAAACTTTTTGCTAATGCAGTTTAAAAAAATCTAAATAGGCTTTCTCGTGTAAGCGTTATGCGGTAATCCACCCACAAAAATGTGTTTCTTTTTAAATATTAATAATTTTAAACTTAACTAAATAAGTTTACATCAACTCATGATTGCTTATTGCTAAGCATCTAAACACATAATTTTAGGTTCTCGCTGGTAAGAAAAGTTGTTGTTTCATAGTATTCCTATATTACAATTAGTATTTATAACCAGTCATCCGCCCAGATTATATCACTTAAAACACCCGAAAGAAAAAAAAGACTTTGAACTCTTGTAAATTTATTTGTGTTTTTTTTTTGTATATTTTTATGTAGCGCTCCAGCAAGGGTAAAAACCCTTATAAATAATGTTATATTTGTTGCGGAATGCTTATTGTTGACCAAATACATAGCAATTTAGGTTGTTAACTTTGTTTTTTCCCCTTATAAGGTTTAGATGACGTCCTATAAAGGCTATATCACAAAATCCAGTGTAGGGTTTCAATTTTCTCTCCAAGCACTTAGGTAATAAATGGAAACTTAATATTTAACATAGAATACTTCTCCATGCCAAGTAGTATTCACCAACTGGCATATGACCAGATTTGATAGGTTAAATCCCTAAAAATAATAAATACCCCCGTCGCAGCAAACCTGCGGACTCAGCGAATTTCCAATGCATAAAATTTGTCTGAATTCCACATAATGCCGCAAACCAAGTTTCATAAAAATATATTCACATATAAGCGATTTTAATTATTCTCCATAAGAATAACATTGGTTTGCTGAAACAAGGAACAGAAACAATTGGTTTTTATGGAAATATAAATATAATTTAACTAGGCGAAGCCACATACTAAGTTTCATCGATATTCAATCATAAATAAGCGATATATGACATTCTAGTTATTCTCCATAAGAATAACATGGGGGCTGAGAAAGCAGGTTTGCTGCAACAAGGAACAGAAAAATGGGTTTTTATATGATTATCAATATAACTCAACCAAGTGAAGCTACATACCAAGTTTTATTAATTTATGTTCATAATTAGGGAGTCAGTACATTTTACTTATTCTCCATAAGAATAACATGGGGCTGAGTACGCAGGTTTGCTGCTACGGGAATAATCAACAAAAAATCAATTTTTTGTGCAAATATCAATATACCAGTACTACTTGAAGCCACATACCAAGTTTCATCAACATACATTCATAAATAATCGAGATATCAAATTTTATTTATTCTCCATAAGGATAACATTGGACAACGTACTGTGTTTAGCACTTCGAATATCTATGCAACGGTTGGGCGTAGAATCACAATTTAAACACCAAAATGATTGTTTTGTGGAACTAAACAGATTGGTAAAAGCAAATATGAAGTTTACATTAAAATAAACTGAGGAAAAGCCAAAAACCTTTTTCCCATAAGATTAACATGGGAGATTTTATGAGTAGGTTTTTTTGGATTTTCTCCACAACCATTTAACCTAGGTTAATAATTCAAAATACTAAATTATTTGTTTTTTAAACTCTATAATATGGTCAAAACCAAAATCAAGTTTTTTTAAAAATTGTAGGGTGAAAAATGCAAAAAACTGATTTTTGGAAAATTTAAAACCCCCATAAACCCCCCTTCCCATGGTCCGATTTTTCTGGTTTTCGAACTTAAAGTCATGAATGTCATTTTACACATTTGAGCCAAATTTCATCAAAATCGGACGTTTTTTACTCAAGTTATCGTGTTAACGGACACACATATATATATATATATACATATATATAAATTTGAACGAATAGTGTTTTTGGCATCTGGGGACCTCAAAACAAAAATTTATCATGGTCTCGGGCTTAAGTCTTACCATGAGACCTACGGTAATAGCTTCTTCCCTATAGGGGAAATTCGCTAAAACCTTGGAATATTTGTAGAGTTCATAGGTCTTAAAGAGAACTAGTAAACCTGTCGCGGCTTCCCTCGCGATCATCATTTATAAATATCGTGTTAACGTTCCAAAGCCGCATGTGTATTTCACTGAGGTATACGAATTCTAGACCACTTCTAGAAGAGCTAAAACCTGAAATTTGGCATGTATGTAGATTGTACCTTGTAACCCCCAGGAAAATCCCAAAAAGTAACAATTTTTTATTTTAACCTCCTCAAAAAAATTCAAAATGGAGGAAATTTTGAACATGTCCAAAATAGTGACTTTTTATTTGAGCTGTAGCGGCCGAACGGTTGGTCCTATCGAGAAACGGAGACTACCATGTGCCACGGATTTTAGACGATCTACAACTTTGGTCCTATGACTTTTTGTCGTATCTCGTCTCCTTCACCCTTAGGTAGCTCTAAATTTTTAAATTTTGGCATATTTTCGAAATATTTTGGCCGTTTTTTATTTCCTATCACATTAATATACTTGATGGAGGCCTAATATTGGGCACGCAGTATGTCTACATCACACTTAGTAAATAGCAGCAGAAATATGACCAGTTTTTATCAATTAAACCTGTCGAAAAATGAAAAAATCTAAATATCTTTAGATATGACCGTTTTCTTAGTATAAGTAGTGGTGTATTGGGGGTTCTGACGAATTTATATTATTGGATATACACGTGACACCAATAATACTTGAGCTAGAGACGTGAGATTTTGCATGCATGTACCTTCAACCTTTTCTTACCAAATTCTACTATTTTTAGTTTGAACTATTTCAATAAAATAAATAATTGTTAATAAAAAAATCAAAATGTAGTATTTTTTTATTTAAGCTCTAGCGGTCGAACGGGTTGTCCTATCGAAAACGAAGACCACCGTGTGCCACGTATTTCAGACGAACTACAACTTTAGTCCTATGACATTTTGCCGAATCTCACCCCTTTCACCCTTAGATAGCGCTAGATTTTTTTAATTTAAACTTTTTTCACAAATTTGTTTGTGGTTTTTAATGGTTTGTCGCTCTAATATAGAACTTAGAGGCCTAATACTTATCACACAGTATTCCTACATTACAATTAGTACTAAGAAATACTCCCACGCCCAGATTAAGTATCTTAAGCACCCAAAAAAATCAAAGTTTTTGAGCTCTTGTAGACTTTTCGTGTTTTTCGGGTACATTTTCTATGTTGCGCACTGTCGAGGGTAAAATCCCTTATAAATCATGTCATATTTGTTGCAGAAGGCTTTTAGTTACCCAAAGTCATAGTATTTCAGGTTGTTAACGGTGGTCGTATCCCTTATAAGGTCCAAAATACGCCTTTTAAAGGCTACATTATACATCAGTTAAGGGTATAATTTACGACAGGGACCTGGGGGCGAAGCCCCCCACAGGAGTCTGGGGGCGGAGCCCCCAGCGAGCGAAGCGAGTCTAATATATATACAGCCGCATGTGTAACTGACTCACTCACTCACTCACTCACTCACTCACTCACTCACTGAGGTATACGAATTCTAGACCACTTCTAGACGAGCTAGAAACCTGAAATTTTGCATGCAGGTAGCTTATAGCTTGTAACCCCCAGGAAAATCGCCAAAACTGACAGTTTTTTATCATAACCCCCCCAAAAAAATATTTAAAACCCCCCCAAAAAAGGCTTATTTTAAAATTACAGTTTTTGAGCTCTAGCGGCCGAACGGATTGACCTATCGAAAGACGGACCCCACCATGTGCCACGGATTTTGCAAGATCTACAACTTTGTTCATATGACATTTTGTCGTATCTCGCTCCCTTCACCCTTAGGTAGCGCTAGATTTTTCAAATTTCAGGCAATTTCGACGGTTATTTTCGATGTTTTTAATTTCCTATCACATTAATTTAGTATATAAAGGCTTGATATTTTGCACACAATATGTTTACACATTACCCTTCATGAATTAGACTATAAACTAACATATTTTAATATGTAAACACCTCAAAAAAATTAAAAACCCTAATTGTTCCATAAAGGACAATCTGTATTATCGACTTACTCAGGTAATTCTAGACAAGCTATAAACGTAGAATTAGGCCTACATGTAGCTTGTCCATTAAAACCACCAGAAATATTGCAAAAAGGTATAATTTTTAATCAGAACCGCATAAAAAAATTAAAAATGGAGGAAAATTTGAATTTATCCAAAATAGTGCATTTTTTTGGGCTGTAGCGGCCAAACGGATTGTCCTATCGAGAAACTGAGACCACCGCGACACACGGATCTTGGACGATCTAAAACTTTGGTCCTATGACTTTTTGCGTATCTTGTTTCCTTCACCCTTAGGTAGCGCTAGATTTTTTAAATTTCGGCATATTTTCGAAATATTTTGTCCGTTTTTTATTTCCTTTCACGTTAATATACTTAATGGAGGCCCAATATTGGGCACGCAGTATGTCTACATCACACTTAGTAAATAGCACGAAAAATATGACCAGTTTTTAGTAATTAAACCTGTCGAAAAATGAAAAACTCTAAATATCTTTAGATATGACCGTTTTCTTAGTATAAGTAGTGGTGTATTGGGGGTTCTGTCTCAATTATTTTATTGGACATACACGTGACACCAATAATACTTGAGCTAGAGACGTGAGATTTGGCATGCATGTGCCTTGCACCTTTTCTTCCCAAATCCTACTATTTTTAGTTTGAACTATCTCAACTAAATAAATAATTGTGAATACAAAAATCAAAATGAAGTATTTTTTTATTTGAGCTCTAGCGGCCAAATGGGTTGTCCTATCAAAAAACGAAGACCACCCCGTGCCACGGATTTCAGACGAACTACAATTTTAGTCCTATGACATTTTGCCGTATCTCACCCCTTTAACCCTTAGATAGCACTAGATTTTTTAAATTTAAACTTTTTTCACAAATTGGTTTGTGGTTTTTAATGGTTTGTCGCTCTAATATAGAACTTAGAGGCCTAATACTTATCACACAGTATTCCTATATTACAATTAGTACCAAGCAATACTACCACGTCCAGATTAAGTATCTTAAAAACCCAAAAAAATCAAAGTTTTTGGGCTCTTGTAGACTTTTCGTTTTTTTTTTGGTACATTTTTTATGTTGCGCTCTGTCGAGGGTGAAATCCTTTATAAATCATGCCATTTTTTTTGCAGAAGGCCTGTAGTTACCCAAAGTCATCAGTTGAGGGTATTATTTTTTTTCAAGCACTTAGGTAATACATGGAGGCTTAAAATTTAACATACTACGTCTCCATGCCAAGTAGTATTCATCAACAGGCAGATGACCGGATTTTATATGTTAAACCTTTAAAAATAATCAAAGCCCTGGAGTAGTTGTAGAATTTAAGTCGTAACTAGAATTTGAACCAATTTACATTAAACATGGCTAAACAGCGACCTGGGGGCGAAGCCCCCCACAGGGGTCTGGGGGCGGAGCCCCCAGCGAGCGAAGCGAGTCTAATATATATACAGCCGCATGTGTAACTGACTCACTGAGGTATACGAATTCTAGACCACTTCTAGACGAGCTAGAAACCTGAAATTTGGCATGCAGGTAGCTTTTACCTTGTAACCCCCAGGAAAATTGCCAAATTTGACAATGTTTTATTTTAACCCCCCTAAAAAAATAAATTTAAATTCCCCCAAAAAAGGCTTATTTTAAAATTCTAGTTTTTGAGCTCTAGCGGTTAAACGGATTGTCCTATAAAAAACAGACACCACCACGTGTCACGGATTTTGCAAGATCTACAACTTTGGTTCTTTGACTTTTTTTCGTATCTCGTCTCCTTAACCCTTAGATAGCTCTAGATTTTTCAAATTTTGAGATTTTGTGGCGGTTTTTTATTTCCTATCACGTTAATATAATTGATGGAGGCCTGATATTGGGCACGCAGTATGTCTACATCACACTTAGTAAATAGCAGTAGAAATATGACCAGTTTTTATTACTTAAACCTGTTGGAGAATCAAAAACTCTTAAAATCTATAGATTTGACCGTTTTCTAAGTATACGTAGTAAGGAAATGCCGGTTCTGGAACAATTGTTATTAATTAGAATACACGCATCACCATTTATCCTTAAACTAGGATCGTGAGATATGGCATGCATGTGCGTTGCACCTTTTCTTCCCAAACCCTACTATTTTTAGTTTGAACTATATAAAAAAATAAATAATTGTAAATAACAAAAATCAAAATGTATTCTTTTTTTATTTAGAATTAAAAAATTTAGAATTTTTCTATCTGAGCTCTAGTGGCCTTGGGTTGTCTTATCGAAAAACGAAGACCCCCACGTGCCACAGATTTTAGACGAACTACAACTTTAGTCCTATGACATTTTACCGTATCTCACCCCCTACCCTTAGGTAGCGCTGGATTTTTTTAATTTTAACATTTTTCCAAGATTTGCTCGTGGTTTTTAATGGTTTTTCACTCTAATATAGAACTAAAAGGCCTAATATTTCTCACACAGTATTCCTACATTACAATTAGTACCAAGCAACACTCCCACGCCCAGATTAAATATCTTACACCCAAAAAAAATAAAATTCTTTGAGCTTTGTAGACTTTTTTGTATTTTCGGGTATATTTTTTATGTTGCGCTATGTCGAGGGTAAAATCCCTTATTAATCATGTCGTATTTGTTGCAGAAGGCTTTTAGTTACCCAAAGTCATAGCATTTCAGGTTGTTACTACGGTGGTCGTATTCCTCACAAGGTTCAAAATACGCCTTATAAAGGCTACATTATACATAAGTTAAGAGTATTAATTTTTTTCAAGCACTTAGGTAATACATGGAGGCTTAAAATTTAACATACTACGTATCCATGCCATGTAGTATTCATCAACAGGCATATGACCGGATTTTATAGGTTAAACCCTTAAAAATAATCAAAGCCTTGGAATAGTTGTAGAATTTAGGTCTTAAATAGAAATTGGACCAATTTACATTAAGCTGTGGCCAAACAGCGACCTGAGGGCGAAGCCCCCGACAGGGGTCTGGGGGCGGAGCCCCCAGCGAGCGAAGCGAGTGTATATATATATATATATATATATATATATATATATATATATATATATATATATATATATATATATGTGTGTCCGTGAATGCGATAACTTGAGTAAAAAACGTCCGATTTCGATGAAATTTGGCTCAAATGTGTAAAATGACATTCATGACTTTAAGTTCGAAAACCAGAAAAATCGGACCATGGGAAGGGGGGTTTATGGGGGTTTTAAATTTTCCAAAAATCAGTTTTTTGCATTTTTTACCCTAAAATTTTTAAAACACTTAATTTTGGTTTTGACCATGTTATAGAGCTTAAAAAACAAATAATATGGTATTTTGAATTATTAACCTAGGTTAAGTGGTTGCGGAAAAAATCCAAAAAACATGCTCATAAAATCTCCCATGTTCCCATGTATTTTTTATGGGAAAAAGGTTTTTGGCTTTTCCTCAGTTAATTTTACTTTAAACTTCACATTTTCTTTTACCAATCACTTCAGCTCCACAAAACAATCATTTTGGTGTTTAAATTGTGATTCTACGTCAAACCGTTGCAGAGATATTCAAAGTGCTAAACACAGTACGTTGTCCAATGTTATCCTTATGGAGAATAAATAAAATTTGATATCTTGATTATTTATGAATGTATATTTATGAAATTTGATATGTGGCTTTATGTTGTACTGGTATATTGATAATTGCACCAAAAATAAATGTTTTGTTGGTTGTCCCCGTAGCAGCTAACCTGCATACTCATCCCTAATGTTATTCTTATGGAGAATAAGTAAAGTTTTATATCTCCCTTAATTATGAACATAAATTAATAAAACATGGTAAGTAGCTTCACATGGTTCAGTTATATTGATAATTGCATAAAAACTCATTTCTTATCTTCCTCGTTGCAGCAAACCTGCGTACTCAGTCCTAATGTTATTCTTATGGGGAATAAATAAAATGTAATAAATCACTTATTTATGAATGTATTTTTGTCAAACTTGGTGAGTGGCTTTATGTACTAGTGAGAAACATATCAATGCATTGGAAATTCGCTGAGTACGCAGGTTTGCTGCGACGGGGGTATTTATACTTTAAAGGATCGGACTTCAACCCTCGGGACGAACTACTGTGCCAGTTCTAAGTCCAGACTCCCCGTCATTCCTCTCTGCTGAAAAGTTCCTTCTTCCTCTTCCCTACTATTTTATAAAATGTTAACCAATCACGTTTATGCGTCAAATGTAGGGGCGATACCAATATTTTCATTGGTCGGAAACGGCAACGTGAGTCCCTTAGCTGAGTAATAAGCTTCTGGTCAGTATCCTGCAGGTTAAATACACGTACGAGGCAAAGCCGAGTACGGGAATAATTGGTCACTTTCGGTACAAGTTATGAACGATACTTTTCATCACGACGCAAACAATGCACACATATATGCCTATTTCTGTTTACATTTAGATTTGTAAACAGTAAAAACAGCTGATTTAAATTGTAAAAATAAATTGTAAAGAATCATTAGTGCGCGTAGTGGACGAATGGAAAACTGATTGGGAGCAAGGGAAAGTAAATTTAGAGCAACGTAATCAGCTGATCGTTTTCCCTTGCTCTAAAACCTTTCTATAGCTTGGGAAACGATAATTTTCTTTGACATCAGCTGTCATCGAAAATAGCTGAAAACGCTATTAAAACGCTATTAAACGCTGAAAAACAGCTGGCATAGTGATGAAAACGTTTATTGTATCAAATCAAAGATGTAATAGCACGTCAATCAAAACACTACAACAGGAGGGACTATTTAAACAGTTTTAATATTCATTTGTTTTTTTAAGGCTTTGCATTCATTTGTTTTGTTGACAGCTGATTCAGTTCGGGTCACGGTGCTTGGCACCTGGGAAATAAGGCGAGACTCTACTGAAATGTTTCGTAATTAAAAGTAGATATTAACAAAAATAACCAAAACAAATTTGTTTTTAATAAATAAGTTATTTTTTCTTTCTGTTGTCAAAAGTAGACTTTAACACTAACGGTGCTAAGCCAAATAGAGGCGAACAATCATTCTAGAGCATACGCTGACCAGATGCCAAGCACTGCGACCCGAACTGTCAATTATCCATACTGTTTTGATTTTCTTTTTACATGAAATTTTCACAAGGATTTTTCCATTGGTAAAATTGCGTTGCTTATGTATTTTATGATTGAACTTAAAATTTATGTACTGCCCCCTCTTTTGTATGTTGTTTTTTAGCGAATTTCTCAAGAGGGAAGAAGCTATTTCCGTACGGCTTTAGCCCAAGACCACGATAATGATTTCTATTAGTTTTGAGACCCCCAGATACCAAAAACGCCATTCGTTATAATGTGGATATATTTATATATTGTGTGTGTATGTGTATGTGGATTCGTAAGCACAACATCAATCTAAAACAGGTCCAATCTTAATGAAATTTGGTCCAGATGTGCAAAGTAGCATTTATTTGAACAAGTTCGAAATCAAGACGGATCGTACCATCCGAAGGGGGATTTTTTTGGGGGGTGGTTTGTACCCAAAAAAGGATGTTTTCACATATAATTTTTAATTAAATCAAACTTTAGTTTGCACCATTAGTTTCGGCATAAAAACAAACAATTTGGTGGTTTGATCATCGCTCTACGTCAATAAGTTACCGAGATACTGTCTTAAAAGTGCTAAACACAGTGAAGCAGCAAACCTGCATACTCAGTCCTATGTGAACCTATGGATATTGTGTTATGCCATGTTATTTTAATGGGAAATAAATAAAATTCTAAATCTTCCTTATTTATGGATCTCGTAATTCGGTGAAACTTTGTATGTGCCTTCATGTGATTGTGGTATATTTTTATATACCGTCATCCTTATTACAGTAAACTAGCGTAATATGTTCAATGTTATGTTATGTTATAGTTGATTAATACAATATTATATCTCACTTATTTATCAATACATTTTGATAATCTGGTTAATGTGATCGTGAGATTCCTTTCATTGTTTTATAGTGAATATATTACATTTACTGAGGATGCAGGTTTGCTGCGAGGGGTGTACTTTTACTATATTATGATGAAGATCTAAAATTAATTCAAGTGTTGTTTCTCCGTTGTGCTCGTAACGTTTTTATAATAGGTACCTATAACTAGTGGCTTGAAGGAGCCATAGCCCCTAACCTTACTCCTTAACTGATTTTTTTTCTCTTTACATGCCGAGGAAAATAAAACATCATATTGGGGAACAAATGTCATTTCGTAAACACGGTAGCCACTTCATCACATGTTTTATTGTAAACAAAGCAAACTGTTTCAAATTCCCATGCTTTTCTTATGGGGGATGTTTTACGTTATTTTTCGTTCGCAGGTAACTTTTTGGAAGTACTGCTAGTTTTCCGGAGCTCCTTGAACCAAAACCTTTAATTTTAGCCGTCTGCCATCATCCTGCGATTTTGCAAACTCCCACAATTTTGACTTAAAAATTTCGCTTACAGAATTATATATAACGATGTGGTGTTGTAATGTATCATAAACGTAAGATTTATATTTTAATATAAACTAATTTGTTATAACTTTCTTTACTACCAAGGCTCATCTTTTAGGATTTTTTTAAGTTATGTGACTCGAACTTACTTGACTCATTGTATTAAACTACCGGTACTCTTTTAACAGACTTAATACATTTACAGCGTAACACGTTTAGCGCTCAGGTTTCAACGAGGTGTACAGTATTATCTACCTTAACTACAACTTGAAATTAACATTTCAGTGGCAATTTATTGATTTTTGACACTTGTTGAACTCGTAAGGGAGCTTGGAATTAGAGACCAAAGTTAGAATCCTGCGGTGATATTGGTAGATAGTTCTAAACACTGAACAGCCAGGATATGAAGCTGTCAGAGCCCTGTTTTGTGATTGATGTGGCGTGATGGTATTTTATGTATTTCTCATGTAGAATTCAGGTTTGAAATATAGGGATTACGTTGAATCATATCACAATATTATTATTAATTTTCTATACTCGCATATTTTACCTGCACGTTAATTAAAAGCAAAACGTTTTAAAATAATATTATTTTAAGTTAACTTATTACTATCGATGTCAACTTCTGACTTTATAGTTTTAAAAATGCATCATGATTGATTATATCTAAGGCTAATTTACATATTACTTTACTAATTTACTTATGTAGGTCGACTTTTTATTCCACCTTAAAGTTTCTTCTTTTTGTGTTTATCAAACAGTCATTTATTTTGTGGTTTTGTGTGTTATTTAATATATTGTTTTACTATCTATTCCAGCCTTTACACTGAGTGTCTTAAATCAAGTACATTTTTGAGCAACCAGGAACTATGATCTATAACATACAATCCTACTCTTTATAATACAAGGAAGTTTGGATGTAAGCAATAAATAAACCAATTGAGTGCACAATTATGCAAAATTTAATATTTTATTGTTGATACATTTTTACTGGTCAAAAATCATTTGTATGCTTTAGATACGTTAAGTTTTAAAATTACCCAGAACACGTCCCAAAACACATTGCTGACATTATATGTTTCAAAAAGGCGAATACCTATGTAATATTAATACTTAAGTCGTATAAGTCGTAAAAAATGTTGTTAATATTGTTAAATTCAACTTTTACCATTAAAAACATTAAAATACCACAGTATAAGAACGTTGCGTGTATGTCCTGTATTATTGATTTATTTCCTTTCAGGCACCTACGTTAATGACTAAATAATTGTACAGTGCACATATCTAACCTTAAATACACAGGTCTTGATCACCCTGAGGTTTAAAGCAGGAACAGTGTTGAAACAGGGTTAATTTATGTTTGGATGACATTTACATATGCAGTATCGAACACACAGAACCAGTAAACAACGCATGTTGTAGTGTTTGTATGCAATACAATGGGTGTCCGAAAAATTATAAACGGGTGGATATGTGTTTAAAAGTGAACATGGGTTTTCCCAAAGCAAGCATTGCATGCCTTACTGATAAATTTGACGGCTACACAAGAATGTCTCTGTAATTTTAGAGGGTGTTTTGTAAATCATATATGAAAGTACAAGTCGACTCATAGCCTACATTGGTTTAAATATTAGTTTTGTTCGATAGTAGTTTTTTATATTTTTTTATTACTCTACTGATTGTTTACATTTATTTTTATTTATTTATTTAAAATAGAAACACGCCTGAAGATTAACACATTTTTATAGAAAACTAAAAATTATCGAACAATTATGTTTATATTTCAGTTTTTCGTCTTCAGAATATATACGTTGTAAACAAAATATATAACAAACAAAAAAGTTAATGATATCAAATGATATGATGTTAGTGTATGCTAACTCACTTTATTTCGAGTTGATCAGGGTTGTTCAATTCTCCTGAGTGATAGGCATACCACGGAAAACTTAATGTTTTGTTGCCTTAACCTTAATGTAATGTTTTTCACGAGAGTCAACGCTGTGTTCTTTTTCAAGAACAAACAGGGGCTTGGTCATATCATCATTTCTGTAGTCATACCGAGTAGTTTCTTAAAAGGTTTCATAAATAGTTTAAGAATCTATTTGTAAATACTCCGCGTTATATAGTTAAATGTTATATGCGAAACATAACATATGAAAATACAATTTAATGACTAAACTAAACGATGTTGATCATTTATATTATAGTTTTATTCTGAAGTTTAATGGCGCTTTGGCTACATCATTAAATTAGACACTTTTCACTTTTATGGTTCAAACTAAGTAAAAACTACAGCAATGTCTAATAAGTATTTTTGTTTTACTGATAACTAAAGGTTTACTCAATTTAAGAATTATACAAATATGTGTTTCAACATTATAAAAAAATAAATATACCCCAAGTGTTTAGCACTAGTTCAGATAACAACAGCACATCGACTCAGCTCAAACATATTGAGTGAGATAGAGACCCAATAAATGGTTCGTATTAGTAAACATAACATTGTCGTTTCCTTGTATTGATCACTTTAGGATTGAATGCTACCTGTTTTCAAAACTTAACTGTAAGCAACATGTAATATTTAATTTTTGATATAATTTGTTTTAATTGTTTTGCAACTCTTATTAAGGCAATAGAAAATTTGTCAGTTTTTATAGTAATTTCTTATTTATGCCTATGACCAGACAATGCGTTTCCAAAGTATGTCTTTTACATTACATCTGACTTACTGTATGTTAGATAATTATAGTTTCACAAAATGAAATAACTTAATTCTCATTCGTATTAGCGAATTTCCTCAATAGGGAAGAAGCTATTATCATAGGTCTCATGGTAGGACTTAAATCCGATACCATGATAACTTTTGTTTTGAGGTCCCCAGGTTCCAAAACACTATTCGTTCAAATGTATATATATATATATATATATATATATATATATATATATATATATATATGTAACCGTGAATGCGATAACTAGAGTAAAAAACTACCGATTTCGATGAAATTTGGCTCATATATGTAAAATGACATTCATGACTTTAAGTTCAAAAACCAGAAAAATCGGACCATGGGAAGTGGGGTTTATGGGGGTTATAAATGTTCCAAAAACCAGTTTTTTGCATTTTTTACCTTAAAATTTTTAAAAAACTTAAATTTGGCTTTGACTACGTAATACAGCTTAAGAAAACAAATAATATAGTATTTTGAATTATCAACCTAGGTTAAGTGGTTGCGGAGAAAATCCAAAAAACCTTCTCATAAAATCTCCCTTGCTAATCTTATGGGAAAATGTTTTTGGCTTCTCCTCAGTTTATTTTAATGTAAACTTCACATTTTCTTGTACCAATCTGTTCAGTTCCACAAAACAATCATTTTTGTGTTTATATTGTGATTCTACTCCCAACCGTTGCACAGATATTCAAAGTGCTAAACACAGTACGTTGTCCAATTTTATCCTTACGGAGAATAAATACAATTTTATATCTCGATTATTTATGAATGTATGTTGATTAAACCTGTTATGTGGCTTTACGTAGTACTGGTATATTGATATTTGCAAAAGAAATTGATTTTTTGGTGATTATTCCCGTAGCAGCAAACGTTCAAACTCAGCCCCCATGTTATTCTTATGGAGAATATGTAAAATGTAATGACTCCCTTAATTATGAACATCAATTAATAATACCCCCGTAGCAGCAAATCTGCGTATTCAGTGAATTTTCAATGCATGTATATGTATCTTAATACAACATAAAACCAAATACCAAGTTTCATCAATATACATTCATAAATAAATGATTTATGACATTTTAATTATTCTCCATAAGAATAACATGGCGGCTGAGTATGCAGGTTTTCTGAAGTAAGGAACACAAAAAATGAGGTTTTATACAAATATCAATATAACTCAATTAGGTAAAGCCACATACCGAATTTTATTAATTTATGTTCTTAATTAAGATAACACGTTACTTATTCCCCATAAGAATAACATTGGACGACGTACTGTGTTTAGCACTTTCGATATCTCTGTAACCATTTGACGTAGAGAAATTATCAAAACACCAAATTGTGAGTCTTTTTAAGCTGATTCCAAAATAAAAAACTAAAATTTAACTTTTTTAAAAATTATATGTACAACACTAAAAAAAACCAATATATCCCTTCGGATAGGTCGATAGGTCCCTTCTGTCTGGTTTTCGAACTTAATACGAAATGCTGCTTTACACGTTTATACAAAATTTTGTCAAAATCGAATTATTTTTACGAGAGTTATCGTGCTCACGGTATATATATATATATATATATATATATATATATATATATATACACACAGTTTTGAACGGATGGTGTTTTTGGCATCTGGGGACCTCAAAACGAAAAGTTATCGTGGTCCCGGGCCTAGGTCTTACCATGCCGACTACGGTAATAGCTTCTTCCCTATAGGGGAAATTCGCTAAAACTTGGTATGTAGCTTCACTTGGTTGAGTTATATTGATAATTGCATAAAAACCCATTTTTTGTTCTTTTTACAGCAAACCTGTTTATTCTTATGGAGAGTAACTAAAATGTTATATAGCACTTATTTATGAATTTATATTGATGAAACTTGTTATGTGGCTTCACCTAGTTGAGTAATATTGATATTTACATGAAACCCCATATTTGTTATTCCTTGTTGCAGCAAATCTACGTACTCATCCCCAATGTTATTCTTATGTAGAATAATTCAAATTTGATACATTATCGCTTTTTTGTGAATATATTTTTATGAAACTTGGTATGCGGCTTTATGTGGTATTAAGACATATATTTTGCATTGAAAATTCGCTGTGTACGCAGGTTTGCTGTGACGAGGGCATTTTTCCTGTTACTGTAGTTTTTTATGACCGCTGTTCCACCAGCGAATTAAAAATTTGTTTCGCTGAGACAAAAATTATAAAACTATGACCAATACCGATTTGATTGTTTCCCTATCCAATAAGGAGCCTTGGTCTGTGCTATCACTACCGTCTTATACTTGGTTCTAGAGTTTTCTATTAAGGTTTCATATCAGTCATATGTGTCCTAAAATCGCCAGAAGGTTTTATTCTTAGAAGTTGACGTATTGGAGAATTAAGAATAAAATAATACCCCCGTCACAGCACACATGCATACTCAGCGAATTTACAATGCATAAATATATCTTAATAGGGCATACAACTACTTACTAAGTGCGTTTAATATACATTTATAAATAAGCAATATATAACATATTGATTATTCTCCATAAGAATAACATAGGGGCTGAGAAGGCAGATTTGCTACAACGGGGATCATGTTTTTTCGTCCAAATAACAAAAGAACACAAATGAAACCATAAACCAAGTTTCATTGATCTAACACTTCTGACATTAGATCATTGTACAAAGCATTATAATCACAGTATCTATAGGATTAACATAACTCCCAAATGCTTTTTGGAACGGAAATACCGATGTGTGTCTTAGGTACATTACCTATCTTCCTACCAAATATCAGTTCAATTGGTTTACTAGTTGGTGAATGAAGGACTAATAAATAAAAAAAATAGTCACACAATAGAACAACTTCAGCAACTTCAGCAAAAGAAACCAACGTTCAGCTTTATAATATTAGGAGACAACAAATCCGTCCTTCACTTAGGAACACATGCAATTTATTGTCAACAGTTTTGAAAACCTCCTAATGTTTGGAACCCCTTGTTACGGGGTATCTGTTGCTTATGACATAACTTTTTCAGGTAATAGTCAGCCTCACTCTGAAGCAAGGGTTAGCAGTAAACTAATCCAAGTTAGCAATCTGCTTATTAATAATGGATGATGAAATAATCCACTCTCAACGTAACCAAAACAAATGAAAAAGCTTAGCTGATGAATATTTAAACTGCTGCTCCGATAATCCCCCTCCCCATCACTTTTGATAATCTAACGTTTTCATCTCTGAGAGAAAACTATATTTTTATTGTGGATCAATATTTTCCTTTTTAAAATGTAATTTTGTATTACAATATCCGTGAGTTTAATCGATTTTATTATTGCTACAATTATTTTCACTGTATTATTAATATCTACAGCTTGCTGGCATTACATCAACAGTTTTGTTTGTTTTATTACCTAGCTATGCCAAAGATGTTTAATACCCCCGTAGCAGCAAACCTGTGTACTCAGCGAATTTACAATGCATATATATGTATATTAATACTACATAAAGCCACATACAATATACATTCATCAATATACATTCATAAATAAACAATTTATGACATTTTAATTATTCTCCATAAGAACAACATGGGAGCTGAGTACGCAGGTTTGCTGCTACTGGAACTATCAGCCAAAAAAAGTTTTTAGTGAAAATATCAATAGACCACAACGATATGAAGCAATATACCAAGTTTCATCAGGATAAGTTGATAAATAAGCAAGATATACAATTTTTTATTCTCCATAAGAATAACATTGGACAACGTACTGTGTTTAGCACTTTCAATAACTCTGTAACCATTTGACGAAGAGCAATGATCAAAACACCAAATTGTGCGTCTTTTTAAGCTGATTCCAATGGAAAAACTAAAATTTGACTTTTTCCAAAATTATATGTAAAAACTCAAAAACCCATTTTTGGGGTACAAAACCCCCCCCAAATTGCCCTTTCGGATAGGTCGATCTGTCTGGTTTTCGAACTTAAAGTCATAAATTCTGCTTTACATGTTTATACCAAATTTCATCAAAATCGGCTAATTTTTACGATAGTTATCGTGCTCACGGACACACACACACACACACACACACACACACACACACACACACACACACACACACATATATATATATACTCGCTTCGCTCGCTGGGGGCTCCGCCCCCAGACCCCTGTGGGAGGCTTCGCCCCCAGGTCGCTGTTTGGCCTCATTTTGAAGTGGCGTCAAATCAAGTGGCCAAGAACCCCCATAAGACTACTACTCATACTAAGAAAACAGACCAATCTTTAGAAATTTAAATATGAGAGCATCTGTATGGCCGTTGGAACTGTTTAAACAACACTAGATTTAGATTGTTTTTATCCGGCATTATTAAGTTATTGAGGTAGTAAAACTGGGAAAAGTAAGGCTTAGGAATTTTCTCTTTGGTTAGAGAGTGCAAAGCACATGAATGCCAAATCTTGAGTTCCTAACTTTAGGAAATGTAACCGAAATACTACTACTATTATTATAATACTACGTGGAAATAAAACCGAAACCAGGTAAATAATAATATTAGTGGTATAATCAGACTCCGGGTATAATTTAAGTTATTCAAATAATTGAATAACTTTGGAACAATTTTTAGTATGACCTGTAAATAACGATTTTTAAATGTTGTGGATGGATACACCGTCATAACATACCATAATAATAATACATGTGGTGTTTATAGGACATGTCCAACTAATCAAAACAAATTTGTACTGGTTTTTACCCACTATGTAAGTCTAACATGCCCAAATATCAATGAAAACACCGGGAAATCTAAAAAACTAGAGGATTTTCAAATTTGTTTAGGGTCCAAACAATTCAAATTGGTCATGCGACTTCTGCCAAATACTTCCTGTGATGTAGAGATATTCCGTGCCAAATATTAGGACTCTAAGTACTATTTTTGATTGTCAAATAAATAAAAACCACCAAGTTTTGGTGGAAAATTACTAAAGATTTAAGAAATCTAGCGCTACCTAAGGGTGAAAGGGGTGAGATACGGCAAAATGTCATATGAATAAAGTTGTAGTTTGTCTAAAATCCGTGGCACGTGGTGGTCTTCGTTTTTCGATAGGACAGCCCGTTCTGCCGCTAGATCCCAAATAAAAAATTTATTGCATTTTGATTTTTTTATTCACAATTATTTATTTCTTTTGAGATAGTTCAAACTAAAAATAGCAGGATTTGGGAAGAAAAGGTGCAACGCACACGCATGCCATATCTCACGATCCTAGTTAAAGTATAAATGGTGATACGTGCATTCTAATTGATAACGATTGTTCCAGAACCGGCATTTCCTTACTACTTATACTTAGAAAACTGTAAAATATATAGATTTTAAGGGTTTTTGATTTTCCGGCAGGTTTAAGTAGTAAAAATGGTTATATTTCTGCTGCTATTTACTAAGTGTGATGTAGACATACTGCGTGCCCAATATTAGGCCTCCGACAAGTATATTAACGTGATAGGAAATAAAAAACGGCCACAAAATATAGAAAATATGCCGAAATTTGAGAAATCTAGCGCTATCTAAGGGTGAAGGAGACGAGATACGACAAAAAGTCATAGGACCAAAGTTATAGATCGCCTAAAGCCCGTGTGTCGTAGTAGTCCCCGTTTCTCGATTGGACCAACCGTTCGGCCGCTACAGCACAAAAGCATGCACTATTTTGGAGATGTTCAAAATTTCCTCCCTTTTGAATTTTTTTGAGGAGGTTAAAATAAAAAATCATACCTTTTTGCAATTTTCCTGGGGTTTTCAATAGACAAGCTACATATAGGCCTAATTCCATGTTTCTAGCTTATCTAGAATTACCTGAGTAAGTCGATAATGCAGTTTGTCATTTGTAGAATAATTAGGGTTTTTAATTTTTTTGTGATGTTTAATTATTAAAATATGTTATTTTATCGAGTGTTTCGTGAAGGGTAATGTGTAAACATATTGAGTGCCAAATATCAAGCCTTTACATACTAAATTAAAGTGATAGGAAATTAAAGACCACAAAAATAACCGTCGAAATTGCCTGAAATTTGAAAAATCTAGCGCTACCTAAGGGTGAAGGGAGCAAGATACAACAAAAGGTCATAGGAACAAAGCTGTAGATCTTGTAAAATTCGTGGCACTTGGTGGTGTCCGTTTTTCGATAGGTCAATCCGTTCGGCCGCTATAGCTCAAAAACTGTAATTTTAAAATAAGCCTTTTTGGGGGGGGGTTTAAATATTTTTTTAGGGGGGTTAAAATAAAAAATTGACAGTTTTGGCACTTTTTCTGGGGGTTACAAGCTATAAGCTACCTGCATGCAAAATTTCAGGTTTCTAGCTAGTCTAGAAGTGGTCTAGAATTCGTATACCTTAGTGAGTGAGTGAGTGAGTGAGTGAGTGAGTTACACATGCTGCTGTATATATTTTAGATATATACAGTTTTGAACGAATGTTTTTTTTGGCATCTGGGAACCTCAAAATGAAAAGTTATCATGGTCCCAGGCCTACCTCTTACCATGCCGACTACGGTAATAGCTTCTTCCCTATAGGGGAAATTTGCTAATTCCCTATAGGGGAAATTCGCTAAAAGAGAGGTGAGTGCATGATCAGCTTATGTGACGTATAGATGGGTTCGCTCTGCTAGCGCAACCAAGGACATGGCTGCAAACTTACTTATTTGGTCTGCTGAAATGTCGTCATTTTTTGTTAAGACAATTTTATTAACAGGATCAGTTTTAAAAAAATATTTTACACTGTAGGGTTAACAACAAAATTAGAACTATATCATATGTATAACAGGCTGAGGAAACACAAACTTGGCACCTCTTAACTAATAATTACACGAATTTCATATCAATAGTTTATTTAGTGGACAGATGTCAGTTTTTTATCGAAGACATTGTTTGTTTACTCATATTGTGAGCCCATCTACGTCACATCAGCTGATCATGCACACACCTCTCTTTAATACATCTTGAGCTATGCCTTCATTAGATGCAGAGTTTATTACAAACAAAGGTTGAACTTATAACTTTAATTTATATATTGAAAGAATTATATTGATCGAATTTGTTATGCTAATGCAGCAGACGCACTGCATTTGATATACTTCAACGCTATCTTAATTGCCCGAACAATATCAGTCTCAGTGGTCATTCTCGTTGTTTATCATAGTAACTGGCTGAACTTGTTAGCCGCGCCGTTATATAATTACTACTAATGTGGACCAAACAAATTATGAAATTAACTTAGCTTGCCTCATTATATTTATAAACTAAGAAATGTTTACTACAATAGTATCCACCACGAAACAAAACTTTGAATACAAATTAAGTCATGAGTTAGTAACTTTATTATAAGTTAGACAAAAAAGAATTTTTAGATTAATAATTGTTATCAGTTTGGAAACAGTCATGGCCAGGATATGAAGTTGTCAGAGACGTTTTTGTGATTTGTGAAGAAAGTTGCGTCAGATGAGTTAGGGTATTTTATTTTTTTGGTGGTGGATTTCAGATGAATAGTGATTACAATTTTTGTCTTTCATTTTGTAAAATTATTTCCTTCACAGAAAAAGGAACTTGTCAATTGTTTTATTATTTTAATTTCGGTACCTTGAATTAAAATATTATCTCGGTTTTCTGATCATACTTTTAATTTTAAATTATTTGTATACAGTAAAATATCCAGCATGACCGCTACTAACCAACGTCATCTTGAGGAACGTTCGAATCAACTTTTATACTTCCGACTTTACATTTGGTATGACAATACTCCTTCGAAATAAAATTTGCGTTCTTTAAAATGCTATTGCAAAAGATGTTATTATTAACTAAATTAATTGCTAAATGACATTTTTACTGATACTGTTTAAAGATTGCCATGAGATGTCATATAATTTTTGCAGTGGTCTTATTTATTAATTGAAATTAAAACCACACTGTCCAAAAATACCTCTGCTCACAAAATAGACAAAGAGACCTTTGGTATGCTCCATAAAGCTTCATTATTTAAAATATTGGGTCATTTAGGGCATTTGTTATATAGACACTTAATATAAAGGACTTTTATGGAAATTACACACTTCTGCTAACTCACCCTCGAATACGCGGTTCTTTTTAAAACAATACTACTAAAAAGTTTTGATTATTGTGTTTTAAATCATTTTTGAGTTGCTACCATTTCTTTAACAATTAATTGTTTTAGCTCAGGTTTGCGGCTTTACACTCAACTAACACAGATATCCAATTTGGTTTTCAGATACTTTCAATCTAATTTGTTTTTGCTCCTTTCGTATCTCTGAATAATAGCATAGGCTAACTACATATATGGTCTTTGGTAATAGGGATGCAGTGTAAGTGATAATCCTTAAAACAGTATTTACCTCCAATGTGGATTTTAGAATTGTAGCTATTTTAAATATTTTTCTTTTAAGAATATTAAGTCGTTTGCGGACTTTTGTGACACGCTTTATCTTTCACTTTCAGTTTATCGAGCTATCATTGGATTCAACTATTCCATTAAAACTCCTACTTTTCACTATTAACTCCACACTTAGTACTTATTGCTAGTTTTTTTAATAGTAATACCTCTTTAACACATGATAATTCACGTAAAAGCAATTAAGTCAGATGTTGTTCTTCATTTTACAGTAACAGTATGTTCAAATAACATTGTTATACACATATATTGTTTATGTGTAACTTGATGGCCTGTACGCAGCTTATGTTAACCCGACTCAGGGTAGAGCTCTAATTTCGAGGTTTTGTGTTAATTCGTGGTTTCCACCATCACATGGTTTCACACCTTTGCCCACATCTACTCTTTATATCCTATTCAAATTATTGCCAATGTTTCCATTTAGTTGATCTTGTAGCTGTAAGTTGATCGGTAGGCCTACGTTAGAAAATAAATAAGAAACACTTTAAAAACATTTTATGGTAAATAAATGTTAAATTACATTTCGTCAATATTTGAGGATCCAAGTTTTAAACGGTATTTACCGAATTTGGTTACGTATGAAGGCAGAAGATGGTAAAGGAAAAACAGCATTTATAAATAATAAATATGGTTATACTTATAATGATTTAACATACATGTAATTGGAAAAAGGAAAGGGTTTTAAACTAACAACGATGATAGGGCATGATTACGATGTAAAGTGACCGTTTGACGTCATCATAGCGCGGCAATCGAGGTCCTTTGAGCTCCTGAATATGCAGACATTAAACTATAATAAAGATAAAGAAGAAATTATTGTCTACAGGATGTTTGGCATTGCCTTTAGTAACAGAGGTAGAGATACGAGTTCTATAATACCTATTCCCTATGATTGCTGTTATACTTTCCTAATATTAACAAAAAATAACCTTTGAACTGAAATTCGAAGAACTGCTACCCTGGATAATACCTTCAAGGAACACAGAATTGTGAGTCCAAATACCAGGGAAAAATGCAGTTCCCTGATATGTATTTATTATTTAGTGTATTCGAGTCCAAATATGTAGTATGCAAATTATATCTTATATTTATTAAAATAATTTACTTTAAGTGCAAATTAGCTTTGCAATGAAAAATCCAATAGAGGGTGTTCTGAGATCTAAAAGATACTTGAGATGAATAAAAAACTTGTTAAACTATGTTTGAAAAAGTTATTTGTAATAGGCATCCAAAATCATATTATTTATATAACAGTCGCCCTTCCAACAATATTGCTCTTTAATTACAAGCAAATGAGGCAAATTAATAAATGAAAACAGCTTAGTTTCTATTCAAACATTTGCATTACAGTAAATAAGCTATGATTAATTCCAGAGTAACACGTGCTTGTAATGGCCTGATAGCGAGTTCTGCGGGAAACCGATGACTGTGAACCTGTATTTTGTTATGATTGTGCAATTTGTCTAACATCATTGGATTTTAACATCTAATAAAAGGGCTACTGACTACTGGAATGGTAACGCCCTTCTGCTATCCGTTTTAACTCCTCATAAACAAATTAAACCTGTTTGTGAGGGGGGAGGAGAGATTAGTAGGCTTACAAGTATTAAATAGCCAAAAAATAATAATTCGAATATACACAAATGTATTATTATCGCTGAAATGTTGTTAAATAGTCTTTGACATTCATTAGGAGGAATTCAAAACAATGTTTATTGTTTTATTAAACCTGAACGTAATATAAACTTGAAACTTTCGTTCGTACGTTTCACTGACAGGATTGTGCTTTACTTTACAAGTTTGAGAAACTCTTGCTTACGAAGTATTAATAAGTCTTTGAGGCAAAGTAACATCGTGTTACAGTGTATGGGTGAAATTGGTTAGATGAAGAATCCAGGTAGTCACAAATTATATCTTTAATTTACAACCGAAATATATTTGTATACATTTTTATACTTAAATCGCTGACCTTGGAATTTGATCAAATGTAAAATAAAAATTTGAAGATTTTTATCGTGACAAACCTCTAACATATTAAAAATCAAGATGATCAAATCTTATGATTAGGGGCCTACTATATGTTTCAAAACTCAGAAAATGTCAAAAATGTTAACAAGGTTTTACCTCATTTGTTAATTATACTACAATTATTACAACAACATACCCTTTTTCAGTTTCGTAATTTATATTTACGTAAATAGTTTTGATATTTTGATCCGCTTTAGACAACCCAAATAATACAAATAAAAACCTGCAAACAATGTAAAACGCTATACTGGAAGATTGTATCTGATTGAATACTGGATTAGATTTTATGTTTTTTTTTAGTTTTATTACATACTGTTATTTCATTTAATGATTGAAAGTTCATAAGTTTCTCGATAGATTGCAGCGAAGACGACAGCTTTTTGCTCTTCATGCATCTTCTCGGTGTGACTGGGATCATCGGACCTAGTGTATATATTAATAGAATAAAATTATTAAATATAGTCATTTTATATTTCAACAACTAACATTTTAAGACTCGTATAATTCAAATTATAGGGCCTATTGATGTCAAAATATTTGTTCGATATAATATGTTATTATAAATTTCAAATACTGGAAATAAAATATTTAACGGACAAGGTGGACTGAGCTTAGCAAACATCTCTTCGTGTAAAACATTCAGCGAGTTTGGCCTAGGAGAACACGCACATTCCAAGAAGAGCTCGGAGGTATAAAATATGGTCAGCAAGCTCTCGAATAATTGACTTTTTTTGCCGCTGTTCGATTATTTGTTTAAGTTTTAGACACGTTTAATTTTTATTAAGTTATATCAAGAGTGGAAAATTACCAAGGAACGGCACTTTTAACATAATCTAAACAACGAATGTGGCGATAATTTATACTCATCCGTGCGCGTCATGAAGAAAACTACAAATTCAACGTAATAAATTAGGCCTAATGTATCACCAAAATTAGTAGCCTTGAAATGAGCGATTATTGACATTATAGAGGAGGCCACAAATGTTAAAAGTTATTGCGAATTCTCTTATATAGCTGTACAAGTAATCTATTATAATTACGTACGCTATATCCTATTTATCTAATGCAATGTTTCTAAAATAGGAAATCGAAAAGCTAACGATAAAAGCATTTGAAATCAAAAAACTATTAATCTAAAAACATTTAGCATGTCTTGTATCCTTAATTATATTCATAAGTTGTGCGTAGCTATGTAACATGGACAGCCCTAGCCATTATGGAAATTTATGCGTAGTATCGTTGGCTCAATACGTTAATTACGACAGTTACTGAACTATACAGAGCAATTGATGATCACAATGGATCATTGTGAAATATGCGGTTATGTTTACTGCAAATGGAGATGTAGTCTATAGAGTTTTCTTATGCAATTATCAAGATAACACAACCAGGTGAAGTAACAAACCAAGTTTTATTAATTTAAGTTCATAATTAAGAGAGATATCAAACTTTACTTACTCTACAAAAGATTAAAATTCGGGCTGAGTATGCAAAATTGCTGCTACGGGTATGATCAACAAAAAATTGTTTGAACAAATATGAAGACCACAACCATGTAAAGTTACACACCAATATTCAACAATTTGCATATTTGCATGTTTTTTGTTTTTTTTCATCAATAAATAATAAAGATATCAAAATAATGTATTACCCAAAAGAATAACATTAGACAACGAATGTAATTTAGTACTCTGAATATCTCTGCTACGGTTGGACGTAGAACAACAATTTAAACACCATCAGGATTGATTTTTAGAGCGAAACTTATCGGTAAAACAAATGATCAGTTTTTAGTAAAACGAACTGAGGAAAATCTAAAAACTGTTTTCCCATAAGAATATCATGGGATTTTTTAAATTTACTCCGCAACCACTTAACCTTGCTCCAAAATTCTTGAGGTTTTTATTTAAGTTTTAAAACGAAAAATGCAAAAAACTGATTTTTGGAAAATGTTAAACCCCCATAAACCCCCTTCCCGTATTCAAAATAGTTTTCGAAAAGTCGTGAATGTTACTTTTTACATATTTGTGCCTGTATAAACGGATTTCATCAAAATCGGACTTTTTTAAGCTATCGCGTTTACAGACACATATTATATAAACACATGAGGTACAACACCCCCTAAAACTCCCCTTCTGATAATGTGATCAATCTGGTATTGTAACTCGTTTAAATAAATGCTACTTTATATATCTGTGCCAAATTTCATCAAAATTGGACCATTGTTACTAAAGTTATCGCTCTACAAACACAGAAAACTGTTTCCCATATAAACACATGTAAAAAATTATAAAATACCCCCGTAGCAGCAAACCTGCATAATCAGCGAATTTCAAATGGTACTTCAATAAGTCATCAAGCCACTTATCAACTTTCATGAAGGCATATTCATAAATAAACCAGATATGACATTTTATTTAATCTCCTTAAGAAAAACATTAACTCAGTCTCCATAAGACTGAGTATGCAGGTTTGCTGCATCAAGGACCAAACAAATCTGGATTTCATGCAAATACCTTTGGATCACCACTAGATGAAGCAACATATCAAGTTTTACCAATTTATATTCAAAAACAAGCAAGATATCACATGTTTCTTATTCCCCATAAAATAACATTATAGCTGCTGAGTACGCACGTTTTCTGCAATGGGGAACTCAAAAAACTTTTTTGTATACAAATATCAGTAAATCCTAACCATATGAAGCCACATACCAAGTTAATGAATGTTCCATATGAAGCCACATACCAAGTTTCATTAATGAATGTTCATTAATAAGCAAGATAAACAATTTTACTTATCCTCCATAAGATTAACATTGGACAACGTACTGTGTTTACCACTTTCAATATCTCAGTAACCAAGAGCGATGATCAAAACCCCAATTTTTTTAAGCTGAATCCGATAGTGTAAACTCAAGTTTGGTTTTAAAAATTATTATTTGTAAAAAGTTCTAAAAACCCATTTTTTGGGTACAAAATCCCCTCAAAACCACCCTTAAAATGATGCAATCTGTCTGGTTTTCGAACTCATGAAAATAGATGCTTCTTTACACTTTTATATCAAAATTCATCGAGATCGGACTATTTTTACAAAAGTTATCGATCCTACGGACACACACACACACACACACACACACACACACACACACACACACACACACACACACACACACACACACACACACTTATATATGTGTGTGTGTGTGTGTGTGTGTGTGTGTGTGAATTTGAACGAATGGTGTTTTTGGCATCTGGGGGCCTCAAAACAAAAATTTATCATGGTCCCGGGCATGGGTCTTACCATGCAACCTACGGTAATAGCTTCTTCCCTGTAAGGAAAATTCGCTGAAAATAGTGTTTAGTGCAGTTACATATGAGTTTCCGACAAAAAATGTTTTACATCGGGAACCTACAAATAAAAATAAATCAGTTACAATAAAAAAGTTATATGTTTGCGAACTGCACCGCTATACTGCACTTTTACCCTTCCAAGATTTTAACCCACGGTAATAGTTTCTTTTCCATAGAGAAAATTCGCTAATCTCCCATAAAGGAAATTCGCTAAAACCACTCATACGGAATGTGTTATCGTATGTTTTCTAAGAAGACCACGAAATTAAATAATTTTTTTTTATTTAATTAAAATTGTATTAAATTTTATTTTATCAATTTTATTATTATTATAATACCCATGTTTATAATAATAGGTAATAAGCATTAAATACATTTACACGTGATCAAGTAACACAGAACAGTAGCTATCAAAGTAAATGGAACGTCACACGTGTGTCGATCCTGCACTTTGTTAATGTACAATAATGCAACTTTCGTCCAAGTTCCGTATAGAGTAGTTACGATGACTTGCTAAGAGCACATTATATGGTTGTTATTATACTTTTACCCCATTCACTCACATGTTATAGAAAATAATAACAGATAGACCTTAGTAACAATAACATAGGCTAAATCTGAGAATCACTTTTTTATTTTGTATGTACAGTGTACACTTTTATTAAATGTACTAGTTGTTATGTTGTAGTACAGTTGATACTAATCAACAGAGTAAGTCGATTTACCATCAACAATACGCGCTTAATATAAGTGATGATTGGGGATAAATTTGGGGCGTTGGGGCCTTTTTCCCTTTGTGATTTTCAGGTTGTTTACAATTATTTTGAAATACCTAATACCTAATGCCTATTTGATTGCTCCAGCCGGCTCATGATGATCTCAAGGTCATGTTGGTATTTCTGCGTGGCTGTAGTACAAATAATACTAATAGTGTAAGTTTAAAGAACTTTTTTGTTCACTTGTAATATTACAATTTCGAATAAGGCCAAATATGTTCACTTTAAAAGGTCAGGGTGGTGAGGATGAAATTAAGCTGCTTTAAAAAGATTAAGATACTTCAGTAAAGGAAGGATGAGAGTAGGTTCATTGCCTTGAGGTAGGTGGTTCATTGGCTTGAGGTAGGTGGTTCATTGGATTGAGGTAGGTGGTTCATTGGATTGAGGTAGGTGGTTCATTGGATTGAGGTAGGTGGTTCATTGGATTGAGGTAGGTGGTTCATTGGCTTGAGGTAGGTGGTTCATTGGCTTGAGGTAGGTGGTTCATTGGATTGAGGTAGGTGGTTCATTGGATTGAGGTAGGTGGTTCATTGGATTGAGGTAGGTGGTTCATTGGATTGAGGTAGGTGGTTCATTGGATTCACTAGGAGGCCCCTTAAGCAGTTCTAAACTTTATAATCTAAAAGTGTGTTTTTGTTGTTAATTAACTAGGTAAAATACCTGACTCTAACCAAATATAAATTTCACTTGCATACAATTTTGAGTTAATGAGTTTATAAATAAAAAAGAAAACTTTTATTCCCCTAAATGTGGAACAACACGTTGAGATATTGTGAAATATACAACACGTTTCATCGAGGCTTCGAGGAGAAAGGTAGCTTCTTTTTAAAAAAAAAGCGTAATGATCTTTCTTGCATACGTTTACGGCCATTATCAGATTTAAAAACTTATTTCTTACAAAGGGTTTAGGATTTTATTCCTGCTGCTATTATTTGTAATCTGTACGATATAATTATTGCTTAACACGTCTTTTCATCATTTATCTACAGGAACTAATTTTTGATCAGTCTAAACCTAAATGGCGTAGTATTTAATCGCAACGCAGTATTTTACATTGACCAATCACATCACAGCGTACAGATGGTAACGTAGGCTAACCATGACGGCCCTAAGAATTATACAACTGCATACCCTTAGTCCTGCGATAGCTCTATAACAAATGTTTATGTTTTATATTTTATGTTTACATGAGGTTTAATCCGCGAAAAGTCATGCCCGGGACTATTAAAGTTTAGGTTTTGAGACATAATGAAAACGCCATTCGTTTACATCGCAGGTACAATATATCAGGTTAGCAAAAACAAGGTAACAATACCTGGTATAGTTGAAAGTCAGTGAGTACTCAGAGAAATGTAGAATCAATAGACTGGACTGTGCTATTGAACGTTGCTTCCCCTGTAAAGGATTCATCGCTTCGGGCCTCTAGAGTAGAGTATTGGGGCCCCGTATCCAACGTCTGATCTCTACCTCAAATAGCCACTCGTGTTTTGAGAGCAATCATCAATATGACTTGCTACTAATGTTAAGTATTGTCGTTATTATACTATTTTTTTAATCCACAAAAATAGCAATTTTTTTATTATTATTGTTCGGGAAAACAAACTATTTTTCAAGTAAATTGTGTATTCTAATTAAGGAGGCTTTAACCTCTTAAATAAATAAGCTAGTAGTTAACAAGCCCTTAAAGTATGAAAAAGTCAAGATGACTAAATCAACAATTTACTAAAAATAAAATTATGACTGCTCAAGAGAGGTGAGGTGGTTGGGTAAAATAAGTACTAAGCAATTAGGACATGTCCGTTATCTGAAGGCTTACCCAGTCTACGTACGGAAAATATGATTCCGTTTAAACTATATTAAATAAGGTCAGCTGCGATTCATATTTCCTTAAATTATAGAATATTTTTCTTATATTATTATTAGTATAATTTGCAAATTGTACTGACTTATTGGCAAATATTAGCAGAATAACGACTGCAACAAAAACTACTTTTATTTATTTTCAATTTGGTAGAGAGGATATTTTATACCTTATCTAATATGTAATTACCAAAGCTGTACGTAAATAATACTTTAAAGAAATGTTAAATAAAATTACTCTAGCGTTTCTTGAATTATAAACTGCTCAACTTAAACGCGGTTACTTTTGCAACCGTCAGGAAGTTTTGCATATTCATATACCTCAGGCGGGACGCTGCAGGCAGTATTCCATTATTCTGCATCATCTCTTGGTCTATGGAATACTTTTTTAAGGACACATTTTATGTTGCTCGAGGAAAAATTAATCCTCCCAGACTTTATTTCAAGATTTCTTTGAAAATGATTTATAACTAAACTTGATATAAAACAATTCTGGTGGACTTGCGTTGTGAAAATTGGTGTGAATTTGTGAACGATGAAAAGTTGTATTCTCAATGCAGTCTCTTTGTACTTCACTTTGCTTATTCGCCTTTCGGTCGTAAATATTAGGATGTTTACGTGAATAAATCGGTCAAATATTCTCTTGTTTACGTGACACGTGTAGTAGTTACGCTTATTTTTTTCTTTTACTAAAGTGATGCTGGATACTTTTTTGTCCTCTTGTCTAGACATCAAAGGGTCATTTTTATTCCTCAATTACATTATACAGTACAAACTATCTTAACACTAAAACAACCAAAAATCAAGATACTGTCAAAATAGCACATTACACAAATGGAAATTCAACCACTATAAAAGTTAACTGTAAATTATTTTAAATCGTACACAATATATAACATTATATTAATTTGCTAGATTTCCTCAATAAATAAGTAAAACAGTTTTCCGTCATTTTGACCAATAGGCCAATAGTACTAATATGTCACAGTCAACTTTTCAGCTGATACATAGACTAAATACAAGTCCAAGACGTGAACCCCAGCTAGAGAACGGTAAGGAAATTCTGTACTAAGGTCAGCAGAGGAACTTTGACAGCCAATGAGGCTCAAAAATGGACAAATCAGCCAATATGATGATTTCGATCATTATAGTACATTACATATAGTACACAGTAATATAGTTTATCATATTTCCTGAAACGGAAATACTTATAATTTACATATAGGGCTAGTAGCACACAAACCTACTTCGATTTCATCTCATAATATTATGTTTCATTTTGCTAATTTGCAGTTATTCTAATATCGTAATTTCTGGATAAAAATTTAAAACCTCTTCCGATTGGACCTTTATTCTTGTTAGTAATTTTAGTGCAAGCGGGATAACAAATCAAAACATTTATGATTTTTGTAGTAAAAAATAAGACTTATTGAATCCAGGATTTAATCAACGGAGGGTAGGCTTGCGCTTTATAAAAAATGTCAGTCAAGTTGAAGTTTGGAAGTGAAACAGCTTGGGAACTTAAGAAGCGTTTGATCAATTACATAATTCTTATTTTCTTATAATTATCATATTTCTTCAAGTTTCCTTCTTAAATTTCCATAAGAAAATTGACTAAAGAAAATATTTCTTTTTCAAAATTATTTTTCTCTCAACCATATTTTGAACATTTTTACTTTCTCCCTCTATACATAGTATATGGAGAAAGTATTGTTTTCGTCAAAATTTTCGAATTTGAGTTGTTAGTGGAAATATTCATTTTGGTGCTCCCTGAACCCAAAAAATTGGTTTTTACGTGATGTCTGTCTGTGTGTGTGTGTGTGTGTGTGTCCGTGTGTGTGTGTGTGTGTGTGTGTGTGTGTGTGTGTGTGTGTGTGTGTGTGTGTGTGTGTGTGTGTGTGTGTGTGTGTGTGTGTGTGTGTGTGTGTGTGTGTGTGTGTGTGTGTGTGTGTGTGTGTGTGTGTGTGTGTGTGTGTGTGTGTGTGTGTGTGTGTGTGTGTGTGTGTGTGTGTGTGTGTGTGTGTGTGTGTGTGTGTGTGTGTGTGTGTGTGTGTGTGTGTGTGTGTGTGTGTGTGTGTGTGTGTGTGTCTGTGTGGATGTGTACAGAGCTAGAGCCATAACCAATGGGCCGATTTTTATGAAATTTGGTATGTAGGTAATAATCCACGATATCTCCAGTTGTTTTTTTATTTTTTTGAATTTTTGATTTTTAAGGGTAATTATCCCCCAAAAACCGCCAAAAAACATGAAAAATCCAAATTTCTCAAAAACGGCTCTAACGATTTTGATTAAACTTTAGTCGTTTGTAGAACTTTAGTTTTCAAACAAAATGACACCAACCGCATTCCTGTAAAAATTCGGGTTCATAAATTACAGGACTTAAAACATTAAAAATTCAGTTTTTTTGGATTTTTCATAAAAAGATATAAATATAAAAAATATTACTATTCACCATTAAAAAGAGCTCAAAAAACTAAATAATTTAGGATTTTCAATTACTATTCTACGATTGCTGTTTTCGGAGAAAATTGAAATTTTCATTTTGCGGTAAACGCAGTACGTTGTCCAATGTTATTCTTATGGGGAATAAAAAATTACTATTTCTCTCTTATTTATTGATCAATTTCATTCAAACTTGATATGCTTGTCAAGTTAGCATTGACCAACAGAGGAAATTCGAAATATATTGCCCCTTTAACAACCCTGGGGGGGAATAGGGGGCAATTCCCCTCCTAAAACCACGAGTTTAGCAATGGATTCTGTAGTGCCTCCAAAGCAGGGATTTGGGTGGATGTTTTTTTTTTAAAAACTTGTTTACAAGATTTTATGTACATTCGACCGTGCTTTGTATTCTATATTTAGTAAATAAAAAGTAATTTATTCATTAAAATTGGGCTAAAAGGGAGAAAGTATGTGTCAGTTTCCTGATACCGTTTATTTAAATCTAGTTTTAACAAATTAGGTTCGTCATCTATATAAATAAAATTAGAGTTTTGTCTGTACATTGTTTGGAATTATGAAATTTTTGCATATTTTTACGTTTCATACCATAGGAAAGCAGAAACGCGTCTTATCTCAATTTCTGTCTGTCTGTTTGTCTGTCTGTCGGTGACGCTCAAAACGGCATTTTACGCAGCCTTCTCCGGGAAAACGGGTTCACTGACATTTATGAAACTTTGTTTCCTTGTCCTATACATGACTGAGAAGGTTTTAGGCCACTTTAAGCCGGCATACGCCTTTTGGAAAAATAATGGTGGCCGCTCAAAAACGTGATTATGTGCGATTTTGGACACGTTTTGTTCGCTTTTCACAGGGAAACGGGTAAACTGATTTCGATTAAACTTTTTTTCTAGGTTCTATATGTGTGTTGGGAGGTTTTAGGATCATTGGATTTTTGGAAATCACCTTAGGACTCTGCCCTACGGTTTTTAAAGATCCTATGTTATTCTTATGGACAAAGTATTTATTTATATTGAACCAGATGATGAATTAACAGTTATATCTACAAATACCCCCGTCGCAGCAAACCTGCATACTCAGCGAATTTCCAATGAATTATAACATAACACATTAAGCCACTTAACAGGATTCATAATAAATATATTCACAAACAAGCGATATTTAAAATATTAATTATTCTCTATAAGAATAACATTGGGGATGAGTACGCAGGTTTGCTGCAACAAGGCACACAAAATAATGGTTTTTTATACAAATATCAATAGAACTCATCTTAGTGAAGTCACATACCAAGTTTCATCCATATACATTCATAAATAAGCGATATATAACATTTTAAGTATTTTCCATAAGAATAACATGAGGACCGAGTACCTAGGTTTGCTGCTACAGGAAACATTGGCGAAAAATTGTTTTTTTGTCCAAACAACAATAAACCACAACCAGATGAAGCCATATACCAAATTTCGTCAGTTTATGTTCATAAATAAGCGAGATATACAATTTTTCTTTTTCTCCATAAGAATAACATTAGACAACGTACTGTGTTTAGCACTTTAAATATCTCAGTAACCAATTGACGTAGGGCAATGATCAAGATACCAAATTATTTGTTTTTTTATGCTGAATTCAATGGTAAAAATTAAAATTTGATTTAAATTAAAATTACATGTGAAATCCCCAAAAAACACATTTTTGGGGTACAAAACCCCCCAAAAACCCCCCTTCGGATGGTGCGATTCGTCTGGTTTTCGAACTCGTTCAAATAAATGGTACTTTACACGTTTGTACCAAATTTCATTAAGATCGGACCTTTTTTACGAGAGTTATCGTGCTTACGGACACACACATATATATATATATATATATATATATATATATATATATATATATAAAAATTTGAACGAATGGTGTTTTTGGCATCTGGGGACCTCAAAATGAAAAGTTATCATGGTCTCGGGCTTAAGTCTTACCATGAGACCTACGGTAATAGCTTCTTCCCTATAGGGGAAATTCGCTAAAAGTAGACTTCTCACTGCCATTATAAAATGTGTCCCTAGTTTTGTGTATGCCAGGATTGAAAGAGGTCGTAGTTTACACCAATCACCAACAGAGTATACTGCTGTCAACTATTACTTATCCTCTCAAGGAGGGGATAGTATAACAGTTGGTGTGTCAAAAAGCAAACATAAGTTGATTATTACTTGCTTTCTGGGGTGGAGATATTTGAAAAGGTAACGTAAATAACTAAAATAATTAGTTGACAGCAGAATAATCCGTCGGTGACCTAATCAAACTACTTCAATTTTAAATTCTAGCATACACTAGAAGTGGGACAACTGAACCATATGAATGGGATGTCTCCTTCAATATTTATAGTCAATGCTATAATCTAAAATATTATAAACAGCTGTTTTCATTATAAAAATAAAAAAAACCTACTTGAATGGCAACTCTCATGATGGAAATTAAAAAACGACTTGAATGGTAACTCAAACTCTTTTTCCGATAGGCGAGAGTAGGGTGTATAGGGGAACTCTGCGCACTCCCCCCCCCCCGATCTTAATGACCCCCCGATTTTATATTTTTGCCCCTCCCCCTCGTCGATGTTATAATTTTATTATTTTATGTCCCTCCTATTTTATATTTTTGCTCCCCCCGATTTTTAATTTTGACCCCCCCCCCACCTCTTTGATATTTGTTTATTTTTTCAATTTGAGACATCGCGTGTCAGCATTACATTTCCAGGAATTCTCGCCGACCTGAGCGCATGTGTCACTCCCTCCACCTCCTTCCCCCACCACATTCTCCCATTACTACTCCATCAAAATTCTACCATAACAAATTATATCTAAACATACTTGAAAGGCATAAATATATGTTCATAATGGAAATAAAAAATTACTTGAATGGCAACTCAAACTCTTTTTTTCGGTAGGGGGTATTGGGGAACTCTGCGTGCTCCCCCTTCCCGATCTTAATAACCCCCCCATTTTATATATCCCCGATTTTATATATTTTTGCCCGCCCGATTTTATATTTTTGCCCCCCCGATTTTTATTTTTGCCCCCTCCGATTTTATATTTTGCTCCCCCCCCTCGATTTTATATTTATGCCCCTCCACACCCTACCCGATATTTATTTATTTTTTTTTACTTGAGTTCTTTTAATTCTAAAAGCGAATCCAAAGTGTTAAGTGTACCGAGCAAACCACACGCCGTTTACTACCCGACAGAGTTCCTCGACTTAGCAACAGTACCTGAACTATCTGCCAGTATATTTCGTTAACTTTGATTTAATAGTATATTAATGTATTTTTAATATTGTAAAATCATGTTTATTAGCGAATTTCCCCTATAGGGAAGAAGCTATTACCGTAGTCGGCATGGTAAGACCTAGGCCCGGGACCATGATAACTTTTCGTTTTGAGGTCCCCAGACCCCAAAAACACCATTCGTTCGAAACTGTATATATATATATATATATATATATATATATATATATATATATATATATATATATATATATATATATATAGATATATATATATATATATATGTGTCCGTGGGTGCGATAACTCTCGTAAAAATGATCCATTTTGATGAAATTTGGTCCAACGTGTAAAGCAGCATTTATGACTTTAAGTTCGAAAACCAGACGGATCGAGCTATCCGAAGAGGTATTTTGGGGGGTTTTGTACCCCAAAAATGGGTTTTTTGAGTTTTTTATATACAATTTTTGAAAAAGTAAAATTTTATTTTTTTCCATTGGAATCAGCTTAAAAATACGCACAATTTGATGTTTTAATCATTGCTCTACGTCAATTGGTTATTGAGATATTGAAAGTGCTAAACACAGTACGTTGTCCAATGTTATTCTTATGGAGGATAAGAAAAATTGTATATCTCGCTTATTTATCAACTTATCCTGACAAAACTTGGTATATTGCTTCATTTCATTGTGGTCTATTGATATTTGCACAAAAACCCATTTTTTGGCCGATAGTCCCGGTAGCAGCAAACCTGCATACTCAGCCCCATGTTATTCTTATGAGGAATAATTAACGTGTTATCTCCTTTAATTATGAACATAAATTAATAGAACTTGGTATGTGGCTTTACCTAGTTGAGTTTTATTGATATTTGTATAAAAGCCCATTTTTAGTGTTCCTTATTTCAGCAAACCTGCATACTCAGCCGCCATGTTATTCTTATGGAGAATAATTAAAATGTCATAAATCGTTTATTTATGAATGTATATTGATGAAACTTGGTATGTGGCTTTATGTGGTATTAAGATAAATTATTATGCATTGGAAATTCGCTGAGTATGCAGGTTTGCTGCTACGGGGGTATTTTTATTTGCTTTACTTAATCTAACATTTATATACAACCCGTACGAAGGACGGGTACACAGCTAATTGAAAATATATTTTACGATCCTCCTCAGTCTTGTCCATTGCTTGTGAATTTCCTGCAGTTATTGTAATCAAAACAACACAATATAAATCAAAGTGTATTAAGAATGTATAAACGATTTGGAGAAAAATGATCATTATGGGTCTTTAAATAGAATGAAGGACATGCTTAGTTTTGGGTTTATTAATTTCTTCTAATAGATAAAGAATTTTTAAGGAGGGAATGGCGATAATAATTATTAGTACAGGAAAAACTATAATCATTATATATATATATAACGATAAAACAAATTAATAAATGAAGTGGTAAATAAATATTAACTTTATTTTTAAAAGTCATTTATAATTGTTTATAAGGATCTTTAATACCTTATATTTATTAGCGAATTTCCCCTATAGGGAAGAAGCTATTACCGTAGTCGGCATGGTAAGACCTAGGCCCGGGACCATGATAACTTTTCGTTTTGAGGTCCCCAGACCCCAAAAACACCATTCGTTCGAAACTGTATATATATATATAGATCCGTGAGCACAATCTGTTATCGTGTCCGTGAGCACGATAACTCTCGTAAAAATTATCCGATTTTGATGAAATTTGGTATAAACGTGTAAAGCAACATTTATGACTTTAAGTTCGAAAACCAGCCAGATCGCTTTATCCGAAGGGGTATTTTGGGGGGGTTTTGTACCCCAAAAATGGGTTTTTTGAATTTTTTACATATAATTTTTGAAATAGTCAAATTTTAGTTTTTACCATTGGATTCAGCTTAAAAAAACACACAATTTGGTATTTTGATCATTTCTCTACGTCAATTGGTTACCGAGATATTGAAAGTGCTAAACACAGTACGTTGTCTAATGTTATTCTTATGGAGGAAAAGAAAAATTTTACATCTCGCTTATTTATGAACGTATACTGACGAAACTTGGTATACGGCTTCATCTGGTTGTGGACCACTGATATTTGCTCAAAAAAACATTTTTTGCCAAAGGCTCCCGTAGCAGCAAACCTGCGTACTCAGCCCCATGTTATTCTTATGGAGAATAAATAACGTGTTATCTCCCTTAATTATGAAAATAAATTAATGAAATTTGGTATGTGGCTTTACCTAAATGAGTTGTATTGATATTTGTATAAAACCCCATTTTTTGTTTTCCTTCCTTCAGCAAACCTGCATACTCAGCCGCCATGTTATTCTTATGGAGAATAATTAAAATGTCATAAATCGTTTATTTATGAATGTATATTGATGAAAATTGGTATGTGGCTTTATGTGGTATTAAGATACGTATATATTCATTGGAAATTCGCTGAGTATGCAGGTTTGCTGCTACGGGGGTATCTTATTTATTATCTTTAATAAATTATCCTCTTAATGACCTACTGTATTTGAGTATTTCTTATGCCCATTGTTTTGAATCCAATTTAAACCAACTGAACAATAAGTTAACCAAGTGAACATCATATTGGCTCCTGCCCAACCCTGTTCATAATTTACCTTTGACACTGTGCTGTTTACTGTTAAACAGCTTTTCAGTCTCGAAACTGGGGTCGTGTCAAACGAATTGTCCAATTTCCTTGACTTCTAGTATCCAATCTACTTTAATCTAGCATAGTTATAGTTTTGGTTGGATTGTTCCAAACGAGGCGACTATACCCAAAAGACTATTTTAGCCGATTTGACAAAAAATAACTATTTTATATACATAATCATTTTTTTAAATAGGCCAATCGATATCTATGTAGACATTTTCAAATTTCACTTCGTTTCAAGATATCTGACACCAACCAAATAAAAGTCTGTTAATATAAAGTCTATTTAACAGCTAAAATATTTACTGTGTCATGTTAGTGTATTAGTCAAAATGACGAAAAATAGTTTATTTATTTAAGCTAAAAACTATTTATTTCCCAATAATTTTGACAATGGACAAATCATTAACATTCTAAAAGCGTTTGATGTTAAAAATTGTCTTAACTTATAAAAAATATACCATAAATTAAACAAAAAAGGTACGCTATGTTTTGGCTAATTTCCCCTATAGGGAAGAAGCTATTACCGTAGGTCTCATGGTAAGACTTAAGCCCGAGATCATGATAACTTTTTGTTTTGAGGTCCCCAGATGACAAAAACACTATTTGTTCAAATTTATATGTATGTTTATGTGTGTGTGTGTGTCTCCGTGAATGCGATAACTTGAGTAAAATACGTCCGATTTCGATTAAATTTGGCTCAAATGTGTAAAGTAACATTTATGACTTTAATTTCGAAAACCATAACAATCGGACCGTGGGAAGGGGGATTTATGGGGGTTTTCAATTTTCCAAAAATCAGTTTTATTTTTATTTTTCACCCTACAATTTTTAAAACACTTAATTTTGGTTTTGACCATGTTGTAGAGCTAAAAGAAAAGAAAATAATAGTATTTTGAATTATTAACCTAGGTTAAGTGGTAGCGGAGGAAATTAAAAAAACTGCTAATAAAATCTCCCATGTTAATTATGGGAAAAATGGTTTTGCCTTTTCCTCGGTTAATTTTAATGTAAACTTCACATTTGCTTTTACCAATCAACTCAGCTCCACAAAACAATAATTTTGGTGTTTAAATTGTGATTCTAAGTCCAACCGTTGGATACTCAAAGTGCTAAACACAGTACGTTGTCCAATGTTATCCTTATGGAGGATAAATCAAATTTGATATCTCCATTGTTTATGAATGTATATTGATGAAACTTGGTATGTGGCTTCAAGTAGTATTGTTATATTGATATTTGCACAAAAATTGATTTTTTTTATCATCCCCGTAGCAGCAAACCTGCATACTCAGCCCTAATTTTATTCTTATGGAGATTAAGTAAAGTTGTATATCTCCCTTAATTATGAACATAAATTAATAAAACTTAGTATGTAGCTTCACCTGGTTGAGTTACATTGATAATTGTACACAACAATATTTTTTCTCTTTTGTTTGCAGTAAGCCTGCGTACTCAGCCCTAATATTATTCTTATGGAGAATAAATAAAATGCTATAGATCACTTATTTACTTATGTATTTTTATGAAACTTGGTAAGTGACTTTATGTGGTAGTGAGAAACATATGCATGTATTGGAAATTAGCTGAGTATGCAGGTTTGCTGATATAGGGGTATTTGTCTATGCCAATGGAATTATATTTCAAACGTTGTTAAAGGTCAATTAACGGTTCAAACGTTTCAAGGTTTTTTATTTAAATTATTGAACTAGATGAATTAGTTATCACGTACTTGTAGTTTTCATAATGTAAATATATTTCCTGTACCGGTAAGTCAAGATTTTTCAGTCACAGTACGCAGGCTAACCCGTTGAGAGCCAACCACAGCAGTGTAGCGTTGCTGGGAGGGGAATATTGGCAGTAAAAAAATTCTCGCCTTATCGAGGCTTCACAGCTCCGAGCAATGAACGGTTTGCGAGGGAAGTCGTAACATTAAGCAGGCTTAAGTGGACCATTTACTCTAGGTTTTAAGCATTAATATAATACATTTAAAACATACATATTTACAATTTGTATCATTCTATACTTTATTGTTTGATAACGGTAGAACTACATTTAATTTTAAAAATTGTGAATTGTGAAAAATTGTGAATTGTGAACCATTTAAATTATCAAGTTAAATATAATGTCCTTTCTTCATGCAACACTTCTACATATACTATCCTCTTTACTACTTATTTATTTAATGCTCTGCTCAATTTGTTTTATCTTGTTTGGCAATTATTCACTGCAATCTGAGCCCTAAAAAATAAATCTATATTTAATACCCTTTAATTAAATAATAACAAAACCTGTAAAATGGAATAGGTAAGACTTGCTTATATAGTACATTTAAAATTTGCAAATTAAAATCAACTAATTAAATTACACATTAAAACTTACCCGATTTCTGGGGTAACTGAATCTCAAATAATATGACAAACTACTTTGCACAAAGTCACAACTGAGAAAGACCGCAAAACTCCAAAATTAAGTATTTATACTTAAGTAAGTAGACTCGCGTTCTGATTGGCTTACAGACAGCGTTTCCCCAATGCAGCAGCTAGGCGTCCACCAATCACACAGTCTTACCTTCCCTCACAATTCGTGTTTTAGACTGATTTTAAAACATCTGGAACATTCTCTTAGCAATCAGGAAATTAAGCAAGATTTGGCATGATGTCTAATTCTATTACAATATTGTTATTGAGCAGAGTTTCTAATAATTTAATCATTCATCAGAATTACTACTTTAATTTTTTTTGTTTACTTCAAACAAAAAATTACAAAATTGTATTTAAATATACTAAAAATGTATAAGAGAACCAGCGCTGCTCTGCAGCATCAGTCAATGTTACAACTTGAGTTTATGAGTTAAAGCTAGTCAAGTTAAAATAACGTAGGTTTGTTATGGTAAAGTATAAAAATACATTTTGGCTACCGCTAATTCTTTCAAAAGTTGCACTCAATGTTTTTCACTGAAAACACTCTCCATTTTTAACTATATAAAAGTAATGTTCTCCTTATCCTTGAAATCGTTAGACCTAAAATATTTGTCCCGCTAGGTTTCAGCAGCAGGGTTTTTATTTATTTTAACAGCTGTGATTCTTACTGCCAGTTTATCTGCTTAAAACAGTTATAGGGAGATAATCTATGACCATACTATGATAGTTAATTTTTAAAAAAGTAATCACTATATTTTTCATATGTATAAAAGTAGTTTAAGAATAATATAATATTCTTAGGTTATCTCTCCCAATGCTGACCGACTGGAGTATTTATTTTTAACAACGCTGTGTCTGAAAGTCCATACTTTCGTCATAATGGCGTTTGTAAGCTCATGCCATTACACGATACACGTTAAAATATATATAACAATTTAAAAAAATTGTGTTGGCATCTGTGGACCTTAAAACTAAAAGTTATTATCGTCCACAGACTGGTTGTTAGCTGAGGTTGTTGAAGGAGCCCTAAAGTTGATAGTAAAACCTCAACTCATGAAATGTTCCTATTCAAATACACATAGCAAGCCTTTTTAGCTCATGTAGCAGATTTTCTCAACCTATCGTCGTTCAATAATAACTGGATTACGTGTACAGTACATTCTTGAATTTAAAAACACCCGCAAATAAAGTATTTGCATTACGTGCTCCTGCATTATTCTTTGGCAAACCAAATTAACTCTCTTACTTAATTAACATATATTTTAAGATAAACAAAATTCCTCCATAACATTAACATAGGAACTTTAAGAGCCACTGGGGCAAAGCCCATTAAAGATATGTTAGTTTGGATGAGTGATGTCATATCTAGACATAATTACCTATCAGTTAACAAAAGAATCATGAAAATCGGCCCAAAAGAACGGTCTGACGGACTGGCCAAAGTTTTCCATTTTTTTTAATATATATGATGATGATGATGATTGGTAAAGAATAATAAAAAATGTAGTAGTAAAGTTTTCAATTTTAGAGCACAGTTTATTGTACTTTGAGTAGCAGTAGCTTAAATGTTCAAATACAAGTCTTTGTTAGAAGCTGTTAGTTTATTTTATTACAGTAATTTAATAGCACAAACTGCATGTGGTTAAGTACAATATATAATAATGAAAGACCAGGGAAAATAATTTTTCTTAGTGGATATAAGCCCTCACACTAAAGGAATAAACACTAAATAATTGTTTTTTCTTCATTAAGGTTTTACCCCGTTCCTGGAGACACTTTTGCTTAAAAACATATTGTGGCTGCAAATAATAATCAAATTTAATTTTTTGTAAGTTTTGTTTAATTTGGGAAATATGTTGACACCTTGGCTCCCGGCCATCACACACACAGTGGGGTTGGTGGGGAATAAGTTGACACCTTGACAACTAACCATCACAATCATCCTAATACAGAGTCACCCCAATGATGAGCCGAATATGTTAATCCTTGAATGATAATTTGAATATGTAGGTAGTGAAACTGTAACTATTACTAGGCCTTGCACTGTTTGCATCATTAGTTTGACTTATTCACTGCAAAACGGAACATAAGGCTGCCCAAAAATGTGATTTACAACATTAAAAATATTTTATTCAAATTATTAATTTAAAACTAGTGGCTTGAAGTCTTATGTAATTATTACAGGATTTTGAGTAAGATAATAAGAGATTGCTCACATAACAGTTTTGATTTTTATACTTTCCAAATGATTTGTTTGGTAAAAGTGAGATAACTTTACAATAACGTCTATAGTATAGGTTCTTCTTATCTATATTATTATTACAAGAATTTATTATTTTTGTTCGGAGATTTTCGAATCTTAACCCCAAAGCAAGGAATATTTTTTAAATATTTTTAAAACCTACCCCAAAAATATGTTTAAAAAACATATCCTAGTTTCCTCTCTAAATGTATTAAAAACATCCCAAAAATATGTTTAGAAATATTTTTTAAACATTTTAAAAATGACTCGAAAAATATTTTTAGGAAAACATTTTTTAATGTTTTAAAAAAATGTCCTACATATATTGTGTCAATATTTTGAGAATGTTTTAAAAATACGTATACAAATAGTTTTTGGATATCTGCCTAAAATATAAGAATACCCCCGTCGCAGCAAACCTGCGTACTCAGCGAATTTCCAATGCATATATAACACAGATATTTCTCACTACTACACAGAGCCACTTACCAAGTTTCACAAAAATACATTCATAAATAAGTGATATATACCATTTTATTTATCCTCCATAAGAATAACATTTGGGCTAAGTACGCAGGTTTGCTGAAACAAGGAAGATAAAAATGTGTATTTTTGCAATTATCAATATAACTCAACCAGGTGAAGCTACATATCAAGTTTTATTAATTTAGGTTCATAATTAAGAGAGATATACAACTTTACTTGTTCTCCATATGAATAGCGAGGGGGCCGAGTATGCAGGTTTGCTGCTACGGGGAAAATCAACAAAAACCTTTTTTGTGCAAATATCAATATACCACAACTAGTTGAAGCCACATACCAAGTTTCATCAATATACATTCATAAATAATCGAGATATCACATTTTATTTATCCACCATAAGGATAACATTGGACAACGTACTGTGTTTAGCACTTTGAATATCTCCGCAACGGTTGGACCTAGAACAAAAATTAAAAAACAAAAATGATTGTTTTGTAGAGCTAAACTGATTGGGAAAAATAAATGTGAAGTTGATAGTAAAATGATCTGGGGAAAATCCAAAAACCTTTTTCCCATAATATTAACATGGGAAATTGTATGGACACGTTTTTTTTTACTTTTCTCTACAACCACTTAACCTAGGTTAATGATTCAAAATACCAAATTATTTGTTTTTTAAGTCTATAAATGGCTATAACCAAAATTAAGTGTTTTTAAAATTCTAGGGGGATAAGTTCAAAAACTGATTTTTGGAAAATTTAAAACCCCCTTAAAACCTCCTTCCCACTGTTCGATCGATTTGGTTTTCGAACTTAAAGTCATAAATGTTACTCTACACATTTTTGCCAAATTTCATCAAAATCGGGCGTTTCCTTCAAAAGTTATTGTGGTAACGGACACACATATATATATATATATATATATATATATATATATAAATTTGAACGAATAGTGTTTTTGGCTTTTGGGGATCTCAAAACAAAAAGTTGTCATGGTCTCGGGCTTAAGTCTTACCATGCCATGCTACGGTAATAGCTTCTTCCCTATAGGGGAAATTCGCTATAAATGATTAAGAAATATTATTAAAATATTTCTATAAACTTGACTTGAACTATAAATATTACTATTTTTAAAAAAATTGTAAATATATGTATTGCAAAAATAATTTTAAGAAAGATTCCATATATTTTTAATTTTGAACAAAAAACCAAGGATAAATCAAAATGGAGCCAATAAATCTGTTAAACAGGACTTAATGCAAAAAAACAGGCTCAACAATATTTAAAACTACACTCATAAATTTTTCTAAGAAGGAGATCGGATGAATCTTCTGACTCTCATGTTTCATGGGCGGTGCTTGTCTCCTTCTACAGTGAGGTTCTTCTTAGCAGACCTGCAAACCACAAATTGTTGTAAAAAATGTCTCAGAACCTAATGTGATGTAAAAAGATTTAAAAAAAAGGCAATGAAGTTTGTTACACAGCTTGTCTAGTTTGTTTAGCGGTGATTACTTATACTTTACATTTTTGTATAAACTGCAGATTATACTTCTTTGCTGATTCACTTACCATTTTCCAATCGTTGTAAAAGGCAGGGTAGTGAAAATAAGTCTTCTTCATATTAAAAGGTTAATCACAAGTTCAAATCCCTTTATTTATTGTCAAAATTAAGATTTGTTTCACTACCCAGCCTTTTGCTATGTGAGTAGAAAAACTGGGGAAAGGTAATTGTATACACCTGTGTTGTTGGCCAATTAGGTATATGAATTTTAATTTTTATATAGCTTTACAGTTAGCTTGGCAACGTGGTTAGGAAGTCAAATAATATATGAAATCCAACATTTCAAATCACAAATATATATTTAACAAATTTCAAAATAATAAAATCCTTTGGGCTAGGAACATATATTACAAGTGGTTTATCGACTCTATTAATTATTTTCTAATCAGAGTATGGTACCTTACTGACTTTTCTGAGGGCGTACGGGCACTGGCATCTAATTACTGGAACTCGTCTGTAAATAATACAGACTTGAATAATAAAAGGTAAATAAATTCAAACATAAATTACAAATATAGAAAAATGGATACATTGTCTCGACTTGCAAAAAGACTAAAATTTCCTTCATGCTCATAATATATAAATAGTTCATTTAAATGAAGTTATACATTGAAATACAAATTGATTTATATTAACAAACATTTACAAATCTCTGGACTTTTACATGAGTATTTAAATGGCATGAAAATATGATTTTTAGAATGATTATTTTATTAATTTAACTTACTTTTTCACGAGTAGTAATTTACGTTAGTGCCGCCCTTTTCTATACTAATAACTGTCGTTTTCGAATTTCTATTAGCTAATTTACAGGTATACCAACCGAAGAAAATGAAATCTCTCTGGACTTAACCTAAGGTAGTTTATCATATATATATATATATATTTTTTATAAATACAAATCGGTACAAATTCTCCCTTACTTGGGGTAAAAAATATATATATTTCGTATAAACTATACATTTAAAGTTTTAAACTTCCTTATGTTTCTTTATATCAATTAAATAGTGCTGTACGTGATTTTAAAGGATAATTACTTCCTTACAAATGAATAAAATAACGTTTAGTAATTATATAAATCAAAATAAACTAACATTAATCTCCGTACATTTGAAGTTGGCTCGTATCGAGTAATTTCTGTCAAAGACAAGTGTAATTTAAGTAGTTCGAACTTTCTCCGCTAGAGTTCACTACCAGATGGATTACCGACTTCATGTATTTTATTTCATCAAAATCAATTATTTTGCGTACAATAATTAAGTATTTAATAAATATTACATTTACAACTAAATAAATCCCTTGGTACATGCATAACTTAACTAATTCAACCGATATTATATTTACATTTTTCTTTTCGTTATAGTTTTAAGTCTGCAAAATGAACAGCAACATATGTGCATTGTTATCGGTTCCAAGCGGAAATCCCGAATTCCTACTTTTCCTTTTAAGATAACTGCTGTCTCAGATTTATTCTTGTTCAGTCGTTCTCGAGATTTTAACGTGTTTGCATGTTGTGTTCGTGTGTCGTGTTCAGTTGTTCGTCCGTGTGTGTGTTCGTGCGTGTGCGTGTGTAATTAATGTTTAATGTGTTACAGTGTTTGCGATCGCGTGTGTTTAATAGTGTTGTGAATTGTGAAGTGTACTCGAGTATCCTTTTCCAAAAAGATTCATTCACCATCCGTACACTTTCAAAGGGCCCTTACATTTATTCTCAGATACATACTCATTCACTCCTTTAATTTACTTAGTCATTCACTCTACTTTCGCTAATAAATTTGAGACAAGATTATTATTTTTTTACATAACTAATATTTTATAACAAAAACATTTTCCCTTTTAGTTAATAATTCTTCCGCTCATTTTGCCGATATAAAACTATCTCAAAATTGTACCTTTAAATCAAATTATTTCATATTTTAACACATTTTGAATCAAAACTGATTTAATAAAATAAATAATTTTTATTTAAATTTGGCAATTATAAAACTAAATAAACCTCTTCTTTGTTCTTCGGATAAATACTAATTAGTTAAAACCTTTTTTTATTGTTTGTGCAGTTTTAAATCAATAATATGAACCTTTTTGACGTCAGATAAATTATTTACATGCTGGATCAAAACGCTGACATCCGTAATAAACCATAATATCTTGTAGGGTCCGCAGAATTTTGTTGCAAGTTTTCTTGAAAACTTCTTCGCCTTGTCGCTTAAGTAGTGGGTCTTGTAGAAAACAATAGAATTCTTCCTAAAGGGATGTCGTCTTTTGGCAGGCGAATATCTCTCACGTTTCCGGTTTCTAAAAACACTTCTCTTGACGTTATTTACAGCTCGTTGAAGTTGAATTTTTTTCTCATCGTTTGATAAATCGTGGGATATTAAATCATGTAGATTCCAAGTGTTTGATAGTGCATTATTTGCTTCGTGATTGAACATTAGCTGGAATGCCGTATATCCGGTCGAACTATTTTTTGCGGTATTCAAGCTCATTTGGACTGCATCTAAGTCCTGGTCCCAATTTGTTTGATTATCGTGATAAAAACATCTCAATAGTGTTGACACATCGCGGATAGTCCTTTCGCTTCTATTTCCTGAGGCACGGTAAATAGGAATTTTTCGGCCTTGTATACAATTTCTAAATAGATATGCTTGAAATTCATTCGAAGTAAAACATTTTGCATTATCTGATACAATAATCCGGGGTATAGAGAAGTTTGCAAATGTAAGCTTTAATTTGTTTATTATTTGTTTCGATGTGGCTTCTCTCAATGCGTTTAACCATATATAACGGCTAAATCCATCTACCATAACCAAAATATATTTATTGCCGGTTTTTGATAACGGCAATGGACCAAATAGATCGATAAATATGGTATTCATGCTTTTTTCGATCGGAATAGAAATTAATTTACCTTCATATTTCCGCTGAGCTGATTTGAACATAGCGCAAGTTTGACATTCTTTAACCTTTTCTTTTATCTTGCGTTCCAGGTCGGGATGAAAAAAATATTCATTTATCTTGGCGATAGTGCGAGCAATACCTAAGTGGCCGCCAATTAAACTATTATGATAAAATGTGAACACAAGATTTATCAGCAGTGATGGCAAATAAATTCTGGCTTTTCCTTGTTGTTTTTTATACATTAGAATTTCGTTATTTAGATAAAAACATTGTTGGTTGCTCTTGGTTTTTATGCTCTCAATTATTTCAATACATTCTTTATCTTGTTTCTGATGCTTTTTAATATCGTCCATGGCCATTGGAATTTCTGAGATCACATTATACAAATATTTGGTATTTCTTTCGTCCAATTTAAGTTTACTATTTACATTTTTTACATTTTCCTGTTGGGATTTTATCAGATTAATTTTAATCTCCTTTATTTCCTGATTTAAATCATCGGATTCCGCCTTATCCTGGTCTTCAATTGGCTCCTGGTCATATAATCTGGATAGGGCGTCTGCAACCAAATTTTCGGATCCTTTTTTGTGAATTACATTGAATGGTAGATTTAATAATCGTTCAACCCATTTGGCAAGACGACCCAGTTTTCGGCCAGACTGTAATATAAAATAAAGACTTTTGTTGTCTGTTACTAATGTAAATGGCTGAACTTCCAAGAATTGATGCCATTTTTCTATAGCTAAAATTGCGCTATATGCCTCTTTTTCATAGATACTATACTTTAATTCCGCATCTGTGAATTTTTTTGAGTAGAAGGCTATTGGCATTAAATCACCCTTATCGTTGTATTGCAATAAAGTTGACCCACAGCCATATTGGGATGCGTCACATTCAACGACAAAAGGTTTCTTAAAGTCTGCCAGTTGTAGTACGGGCGGATTTCCTATCTTGGCCTTTAGAGTGTCGAAGGCTGCCTGGCAATCGGGTGTCCACTTAAATTTAGCCCCTTTTTTCTTCAAGGCGTGAAGAGGTCTACAGATGTCGGCATAGTTAGGGATATATTTAGACCAATAACCGCACATACCAGTAAATTGCCTAACTTGCTTAACGTTTTTCGGCTCCGGGAATTTCATCACACTTACAGTTCTTTCAGGGTCTATGGTAATACTATTATTCTTTATCAGGTGTCCTAAGAAACTTATTTCCTTACAGAAAAATTTCGCTTTTTGGACATTTACGGTCAATCTATTTTTGGCTAGCCGGTGAATGACTTCCTTAACATGTTCTAGGTGCGATTTCTTATCAGGGCTGTATATAACGATGTCGTCACAAAAATTTATAACAAACTTGAATTTTATGTCGTGGAAAATTTTATCCAAGTAGCTCGACAATACAGAGCTGCCAACTTGTAGTCCAAAGCAAACTCTCTTCATGCGATATTTTCCAAATATTGTGCTGAATGACGTCATGTCCCTAGATTCAGGTGCTAATTTACATTGTAGGAAGGTTTTATTTAAATCTATGATAGAGTAATAGGAGGCTCCTTGGAGATGTTGATGCATGTTTTGCAGGTCACCAATAGGGTAGTCCATCTTCACAATTTTCTTATTTAACTCTGAATAGTTAACGACTAAGCGGTCCTTGTTGGTGAGAAACGCAGGGCTGCTATAACAACTTGTGGACGGCTCGATGATGTCCTGTTCCAGCCACTCGTCGATAATCTTCTTCATTTTGGTTATAGCTGGAGGGCTCAAGTAATAAGGTCGAATGCAGACTGGAGTAGGGTCGTTTAGTTCCAACTTAACTTCCAAATCGAGAGCTTCCCCTATTCTATCAGTAAATACACCAGGGTATTGTTTTACGAGCTTTTCAATTTCTTCGGACATTTCAGGGCTATCAGTTTTTATATCTTTTATCACTGAAATTTGCTTGCTGTAGTCCCCACATAATTTTATCTTATTTTCAGGTTTGAATTTAAAATGACAAGTTTTATGGGCGAAATCAATAGTAAAACCCTTTTTGTGAAGGAATGGTATTCCTAGAATCATATCATAACATCTCTCCTTTATGACTAAGAAATTTTCAGTCCATGAATATGCGTCAACTTTTATATTTAATTTACATTCACATAAAATTTCAATTTCCCCTTCATTTGCCGCCTTAATTATACCTTCCCATTTTCTGGTCCGTTTAACTACTTTTAGTTCCTTTAGTCTCTCATATAGATGTAGACTAATAAAATTTTGACAGGATCCAGTATCAATCAGTGAATTTACCTTTATCTTATCATGTAATTTTACTTCTATACAAGGTAAAGTTTCAGTAATTTTCCCTTTGATTTTCATAAGGTTAGGCGTGTTTATCTTATTCCATTGTCTTGTTATTTTCCTATACTCCTTTTTAAATTCAGGACTATGATTTGTTTCGTATTGACACTTAATATTTTCCCTGATAGGTTAGGTTGAGTTGGAGTAGTTTTTTCAGTTTTCCCGGGAGCATGAGGGTGATATTTAGAGTGGCTCAAAACTCCCGTGTTTACCAGTTTTTTTTAGGTCTATAACAGTTTCGGGCTACATGTCCGGGTTTATTGCAATTATAGCAACGTTTTTCATAGTAATTTTGATTTCTGTTTGGTGTGTGGTTTTGTGTGTTTTTTCTAGCATAGGTTAGGTTAGGTTCTGTTGTTTTAGTTTGGTTTGATCCGTGTGCTGTTGAAAACATTGTTGTTCTTAAGTAGTCATTATAACGAACATTGTTTACATTTATACATAGCTGCTCTAGGTCTTGAAAAGTGGAGGGGTTATTTTCGAAAATGAGTTTGTTGCGGATTTCTGGATTTAAGCCATTTTTATGAAGGTCACCACTTCTTTTTCGGTTAATGGAGTTTTCAGAATTTCATGGTGCATTCTTATTTCACTAATGTAAATCGATAGGGGTTCTTCTGGTTTCTGTGGGCGGTATACTAGGTCTTGTTTAAGTTTTTCTCTCAATGTTATCGGTATAAATGTGTTCAGGATTTCAGTGTGCAATTCTTCCAGGGATCTAGATGTTTTCTTAAAGTCAAGAATTTTGTTTATTAATGGAGGGGTTGCGTATCCCGGCAAAATTTGATATATTTCATCTGGTGTCAGGTTAGTCTCATGCTGAATTTTAATAAAGTTTCCTAGGAATTTCAAGAGTGGGTTTATTTCTAATCCACTGCAGGTAGGAAACTTTTCAAGGCATTTTTCTATGGGATTTTGCAATTTGTTAAAAATAGTAAGCTTTGAGGTGTCAGGCAATTGCATTTGCATCTGTCTAGCTGTTGAAGTAGGAAGATAAGTTTTCTGGAGCTCGCTTACTGGATTTAGGGAAACTGGCATATGAGTTTCTGGATCTGGGATTTTGCTAGGCGTAGACGTATGTAGGGTTTTCTCTTGTAGTCTCTGTTCTGTTAGGAGATTTTCCTCGTCCTCTTGGATTAGCGATTTGTTTAACTTTTCTTCAAATTTGTTTAATTCATCGGGTGATATTCCTGTCTTAATTTCTTCATATCCGGTAGCAAGAGTATCTACTAGCTCCTTAATTAGCTTTACATTTTCCTCGTAAGTTTGAGTAAGTTCACATTTGCATAAATTGTCTAGTCTTAACTGTAAATGACTGAATTTTGCATTTATCTTAGCTATAAGTAAAGGGGTTGGGTTTTCTTTACAGTTGTCGATTTGAACTTGTAAAACATCGACTTTCTCCTGTAATAATTCAAGTTCAGATTTTAGGCTGATTTTCCCCGTTAGGTATTTCACCTGAGGAGTTACATTTATACAGGACCTAAGTTGTTTTCTTAAAGCTTCGACATTTGAATCTGTGATTTCCAGATTTCTGTTTAGTAGTTCGTATGTTAGTTCTTCTTTATTTAAATAATTTATATTGAACTTAGTCATTTTGGATAGCTGTTACTAACTGGTAGGAAATTTTAATTTTACATATACTTTGGTTTAGTCACCATATAATAAAATTAGGTTATTTCCAAGTAATTAATTTCAGCTAATTGAATCGTATTTAACTTCACATAACCACTTAATGTTGCCATAGGCTATTTGATGATGGTGATAGCCTTGATTTATGAATGGATACAGTTGGTTAAAACTTTTAATGTGCTGTACTGATGTTTGCTATACTAGCAGAGTCGCGCAAATATTCTATACACCTGTGTTGTTGGCCAATTAGGTATATGAATTTTAATTTTTATATAGCTTTACAGTTAGCTTGGCAACGTGGTTAGGAAGTCAAATAATATATGAAATCCAACATTTCAAATCACAAATATATATTTAACAAATTTCAAAATAATAAAATCCTTTGGGCTAGGAACATATATTACAAGTGGTTTATCGACTCTATTAATTATTTTCTAATCAGAGTATGGTACCTTACTGACTTTTCTGAGGGCGTACGGGCACTGGCATCTAATTACTGGAACTCGTCTGTAAATAATACAGACTTGAATAATAAAAGGTAAATAAATTCAAACATAAATTACAAATATAGAAAAATGGATACATTGTCTCGACTTGCAAAAAGACTAAAATTTCCTTCATGCTCATAATATATAAATAGTTCATTTAAATGAAGTTATACATTGAAATACAAATTGATTTATATTAACAAACATTTACAAATCTCTGGACTTTTACATGAGTATTTAAATGGCATGAAAATATGATTTTTAGAATGATTATTTTATTAATTTAACTTACTTTTTCACGAGTAGTAATTTACGTTAGTGCCGCCCTTTTCTATACTAATAACTGTCGTTTTCGAATTTCTATTAGCTAATTTACAGGTATACCAACCGAAGAAAATGAAATCTCTCTGGACTTAACCTAAGGTAGTTTATCATATATATATATATATATATATATATATATATATATATATATATATATATATATTTTTTATAAATACAAATCGGTACAATTGAATCAGCTAAGAAGTGCAAAATATAATTTATACACAAATTTAGAATATAAATATTTTATGAAAAAATTGGAAACCTATATATTAGATAGGAGTTTTTCTTCACAGTCATAACTCGATAAAGGCTGGACTGATTTTAACGTTTGGAAAGTCAAATTAACAGAATTTTTACGTAGATTTACTAAAAAGTCTCAGAATTTTAAGACAGGGCATCACCTAAATACAGTTTGGGACTGAATTTTCGAAACAGTGGCGCTATCCGACGGCGAAAGTCTGAACTACGTGTTGATTGAAAGTGCATTATCCGCATTATAGTCAGATTTTGTCATCCGTTTTAAATCAGAGGTTTTGTTATGTTTGTTTGAAACTGAAGTAACCTTTCTTAGAGTACAAGCTTGCTCAGATTCGAGCAATAGGACAACTAGTAATGTGTTGTCGGAGTGAGTAAGACGACCCCTGGAATCTGGCCTATACAAAAATTGCAGGCTTGCGGCATTCATTGTTAGCATTAGGTAAGTTCCTTCTGACACCATGATACTGTAACAAAACTTACTTGCATTGAGTATTGAAACATAAGAACCATAGAACTATAAACATGTAACACTGACGAGGGGGCGACTTTCCTCTCACATAAGAACAAAAAAAGTGTTCAGGGGGTCACGTTAGGAACTTCTATGGTGGTCCCGGGCTTAAGTTTCACCGTGCGGGAAACTACCCCCCCGCACGAGCGGGTACTACCCGTTGTGCGGGTTTAGTTTTAAGTGCTAATAGTTCACTTTCCATAGGAAATTCACTAATAATCCATCAACATTTTTAAATTGCATTTTTTAATTGCATTTTAAAAACGTTTCTTAGCCGAAGCTTCAACAATATTTTCTTTGTATTCTCCTCAAAACATTTTAGGAATGATTATTTTCACAAAAGTAAAAATTTGTCAGAAAGATAAAAGGAAAATATTTTAAACTCAAGTTTACAAAAGGTATAAATTAAAAATATTTTTAAAAGATTTACTTTTTAAAGCTTGAAAATGTTGTATTAACAATATTTGTAAAACGATTTATAAATATCTATTTCCACCACGGTAAAAATATTTTAAAAAACACCTAATGAAAACATTTTAAACATGTTTCAACAAAATATTTCAAGTAATTCATTTTTAAAATGTAAAGAAAACATTTTCCAACCCATAATATAAAATATTTTACAGAAATATTTTGAAACCATTTTTGGAATGTTTTTAAACGTTGGAAATATTTTGGAAACGATGGAACATTAAAAACGTTTTTAAATATATCTGGCTATCTGGTAAAACTAGTCAATGCTGTTATTTATATACATATTTGGTATCAATACATGCCTTTTTGGGTTTCCATAAACTCTCGGCAACGGGGCTTTGCCCCACGAGCTCTTAAAGTTTCAATGTTAATCTTATGGTGTTGCATTTTATTTTATTATTCAGTTGATTGTAATGTAAATACACTTTTAAAACGTCTGGCTCTATGCCTGCTAGATCCCCGTACGGAGAACGGGACATCTGCTAGTTTGCCTTAAAAAATCACTGTCTTTTGATTTTTTTTTATCTTGATACAACTAATTGTGTCCCATTAAGGTGCTCTCTTCCTCAGGTGTTCAGCTTATGTGTGATCTTAGTTTGCCTTATCGAAATATAATAACTAAATGAATTGAGATAAATCGGCGTTTGACTTATTACCAAAGCCTGACATAAATCTTGTGATAGATATTGATGATTCTTATAATTTTTTGCTATGCTAAACGACTTTTAAAGTTAGCGTTAAATTGTTGTCATTCCTTGTATTAAATGTATTTTAAAATTAAGGCCTATATTAGTATGTTTGATATGTTTTATATAACATGAATATTTAATAAACTAAAATTTGTCTTTATAATGGCAAAACCTAAACAACACTATTCAACTGATTTTTAAGCTTGAGATTTTTTTGATTGAAAGAGGTAATTTTTATGATTCAATAAGATCTCTTATAATTTATATTCGTCTTTAGGGCTCCGCCCACAGGTAATCTAGGCTTTAATATAAGTCTTAGGGAAGAATATAAATCAATAGACTCAATAGATTCCATTATATAGCTGTTAATATACTTTAACCGGCATTTTTATAAAAATCTTTCCATTTTTAAAATGATAACATATGCATTTGATTGTTTGATACACTGTTAACAGTTACATATATTATATCAACATTGAATAAATAATAATTTGATGTGCAATAATCGCCCCAAAGGATAAACTAATGTAAAATGCAAACTTGGATTTGTATTTGACGTTCACAACATCAGAAAAAAATACCCCCCGTCGCAGCAAACCTGTGTACTCAGCGAATTTCCAATGCATGTATAAGTTTCTTTTTACCACATAAAGCCACTTACCAAGTTTCATAAAATTGCATGTATAAATAACTAAATAAGTGATATATAGCAATTTAATTCTGCATAAGAATTGCATTAAAGGTTGAGTACGCACGCAGGTTTGTTGCAACAAGAAAAACGAGTTTGCACGCAGGACGCTGACGTGAGGGAAGTGAATTTCCACTTAAAAACTTTTAAAACTCAAAATCAGTGTAAAAACATATATTTGTCCAATTTTTATTGAAATCTGAAAACATTGATTTTTTGGCTGTTCTGATACTCCTGGTTTCATTTACTTGCAAAGCTGGGAATACAATGTTGCGCATTATAAGGTTAGGAGAAGGTCCAGACAGGCTTGAAAGTAGGCGTGAGGTTGCTGGGGATAATAAAAGTACTCTAACAAAGGAATAACATGCGTTTCTAGTGTAAAACCCCCATAAGACAACGTACTGTGTTTAGCCGATATACATTTTCTTTAATAACTCGGTAAATATTTATGCTAGAATGATGAGAGAGGGCTTAAAACTTTCGCCTCTCTAATTTCCATCTTTTTACATGCATTAATTTTACATCTGGGGCTTTTCTGACCCTTTTTGGGCCCAAAAACTCTAAATTTGAAAGATTAATCCCAAAAAAGGGGTTTAGAGTTTACCGATTGTTTTGCCCAACGAACTTGTACAACAGATTATAGAAAGGAACGTCCCTACCAAATTTTAAGTAAATCGGACAAAAAATGCGACCGCTAGAGTGCATACACATATATATATATATATATATATATATATATATATATATATATATATACATATATATATATAAAATTTTGAACGACCCCCCAAAACGTGTTCAGGGGGTCACGTTAGGAACTTCTATGGTGGTCCCGGGCTTAAGTTTCACCGTGCGGGTCATGCTAATAGTTCACTTTCCAAAGAAAATTCACTAATAAGAAATGTGTTTTTATGCAATCATCAATATAACTTAACCAGGTGAAGCTACATTTCAAGTTGTATTAGTTTATGCTCATAACTAAGCGCAATTTAACAGTTTACTTATTCTTCATAGGAATCAAATTAGGGCTGAGTATGCAGGTTTGCTGCTACGGGGACAATCAACAAACAATGTTTGTTGCAAATATCAATATACAAGTACGAGGTGAAGCTACATGCCAAGTTTCATCAAAATGTACATTCATGAATAATCGAGATATCAAATTTGTATTATTCTCCATAAGAAACACATTGGACAACGTACTGTATTTAGCACTTTGAATATCTCTGCAACGGTTTGACCGAGCTGATCTGATTGGTAAAAACAAATGTGAAGTTAACTGTAAAATTAACTGAGGAAAAGCTAATAATCTTTTTCCCAAAAGATTAACATGGGGAATTTTATGAACACGTTTTAGTATTTTCTACACAACCACTTAACCTGATTCAATGTACTATATTATTGTTTTTTTTAAGCTCCACAAAATGGTCAAAACCAAAATTGAGTATTTTAAAAATCAGGGTGAAAAATGCAAAAAATACTTGTTTTTAGCAAATTTCCTCTATAGGGAAGAAGCTATTAACATAGGTCTCATAAGCCCGAGATCATGATAACTTTTTGTTTCTAGGTCCCCAGATGCCAAAAACACAATTCGTTCAAATGTGTATATTTGGTAAAAATATGTAAAGTACTATTTATTTGAACGATTTCGAAAACCAGACGAATCACATCATCCGAAGGAGGGTTTTGTACCCCAAAAATGAATTTTTGGTGTTTTCACATATAATTTTTTTTTAAATCAAATTTTAATTTAAACCATTGAATTCAACTTAAAAAAATTGGTATTTTGATCATTGCTCTACGTCAACTGGTTACTGAGATATTGAAAGTGCTAAACACAGTACGTTGTCTTGTGCTATTCTTATGGAGAAAAATGAAAATATTGTATCTCGCTTATTTGGGAACATAAACTGACGGAACTTGGTATATGGCTTCATCTGGTTGTGGTTTGTTGGCTGTTGTTGGTTGTGGTTGTGGTCTGGTTGTGGTTGTGGTAATATTTTTGTGTTTAATTTGTCGTGAATGAAGCTGTGTGGGTAACAGCTCGTATAGTATAATTTCAAAAATATTAAAATTGTTATTAAAATTATGAGAAATAGTCTCAGTATAAGTCACATGATAAACTGCATCCTGTAACAGTGGCTTAACTGCCAGACCTACGGTGGCGGGGGGCCCACGAACCTATAGGAGGCGCGCGGACGAGGTAAAAGCTCTGGCAGGCCCAGATGGTGAGATGAAATTGTAATATTTAATTTTCAAAATGACAATACTGTTGTTGGTAAACTTTAAAAATTTATTTATTTTTAGCCTAGAAGGCCTAATCTTTCATTCTTTGTGCTTATAGTGTTTATTAAATGAGACAATTTAAAACTGCAATGTAAGTTTTATTATTTTAACTTCCCTCAACTCTTATACCTTTAAAAGTAACCAATAAAGTGAGCTATTTTAACAAATATTTCACTATTTTGTTTAACAATTTTAAAGCAGTGGAGTTAGTAAAGTTTTTGAACTGTTTAGTGAAAACTCTATGATGTAGACTTACTTTCAAGGGTGAATCAGTATAAGTACGGGATAGTGATAAATGATAAATCAGCAGCTCATGATAGGATCCGTTTCAAAAACTCATGGTACAACCCAAACGCTATAGTGGCGATTTCACTCGAAACTGTAGTGAACGAGTCACATAACACACGGTACAATTGCGAACATTTAAAATTCCGACCAGGTCGATAGTTTTATATGTTTTAAATGACATTGTACCGTGTGTTATATGTGACTCGTAAACTGTGTTTTGTATGTTTTTGAATTATGTTTGTTTTAACTTTGACGACAATCACGGATATGTGACCATAGTATTTAATGTCAAGAAGTGTGGCTGCTGATGATGACTCGTAATTGAGTTGAAACCAGTTCCACTAAAGAAATAAATTGTGACACCATAGGCTGAAGAAATAGGTGAGTTTTTTAAAACATAAGGTGTCAAGGCTTTGAAAGATAAGATTTATTAGTATTAAATATTTGTACCTATTTTCGTATGTTGCTAGACAACTACTGGCAATAATATTTACAAATAAATTTCTTATAAGGAGTCTTGTTAAGATTTTGCAAACGTGGAAGGATTCCTAATTAGAAGAACTGGACATAGCATCAGACCCGATAATCTGGTTAAAGTATTTGTACACTTCACTTTTGGGGCTAATATTGGGATTTTCATTAAACCTCTCAAATCTGGAGGCAAGCAAGACAGCATTGTAAAGCGTAGTTGATATCTTGAGGTAGAGAGTCTTAGTAACACCCTGTAGCGTGTAGTCTGGAGTGAACGGAGACCCTCTCCTCAACGCCTCAATGCCAAAGTATCTAAATGCTCCAACCTCGAATATCATCTCCTCATTACCAATCTTCACATCCATTTGGCCTGCCACAATCATCACAAAGTAATCCGCTGGAACTCCACGAACATAAACGGTATCTTGGGGCAGTTTATTACCACTCGTTGTGTAGAATATGTCCAAGTTAAGCAAACTAATGAGTACTTTTGGTGACACAAGTTTTAAGGAAAACTCGTCCACTTCTGACAAAAAACAATAAGTTGATAGTTTAACATTCTCAGACGGTGCATTAGCTTTTGTAGGTTTTAAAAGTAATGAAATAATATCTGTCTTTTGACTGAATGAAATCCTTCTCTTTCCCCGATTGTCAAATATAGTATCCGTTTCATCTAAAATTTCCATTTGAAAGATTTCCTCTATTATGTCTTCAAAAGTTACCAAGCCGATAACACACATATCTTTCATCCCATCCGATACATTTTCATAGTCTGTAACAAAAAAAATGTGAAGCCTGCTGTCTTTGAATTGTTCGAGCACTTTATCTAAAGATGTCCCTTTTGGAACATAATGACAAGAGGATTTTGCTTTCTGGACAAGAACTTTTACTGGAACGTTTTCGTCCGGGTCAAGCAAGGCGAGATCTTTGGTCAATATAACATATCGGATATTGGATTTTTCCCCGACATAGATTGGTACCCTAGAATATCCTGATGCTAAAATTGCAGCTATTGTTTCAAAATTCATGACGGCCGTAATAGGTAATTTAAAAATATCGTCAAGAACCGTCATAATTTCTTCAACATTTTTACTACTGAAATCCAATATCCCAGAGATGATTTTCTCTTCGTGGGTCGGTAAGTGGGTCTTTCTCAATAGTTCTTTTAGTCTTTCCTTGTTGTACCTCTTAGTCAAATCTTTTCCCACGATACAGTTTAAGATTTTACTGAGAGGATATGAGACAGGGAAGGTTAAGATCATGCACGCCCTAATGATGTAGATGGTTCGAGCACCTATATACAGTGGAAAGGCTGAACAGATGGATTGCGGCAGGATTTCACAAAACAAGACAATTACTATCGTGGTAATTATCACTGTCATAAGATTAGAAAAAAATGCATCTGTAGCAACAGTAGAGGCAGCGTTGCACAGAGTCGCAGTGATGACAACACTACAAACCAAGAAGTTTCCGTTCCTACGGACTGGTATTATCTTCCCCGCATATTTTTTCTCCTTTGGTGTTCCGGCCTTCCTGAGTAGCTGAAGCTCACTTATGTCAAGAGACATGAGTCCAAGGTTCAGACCCGACATGAGTGAAGACATTGCGTAGCACAAGATAATTAGGACAATATACATCCAAGGAGAGTACATCGGCTCGACAACGTATATTGACACATGTTTCCCTGTACCTTGGTGTCGCCAGGCAGTTTCCTCGAGGCCCTCATCCTTCAGACAGGCGTAGTACTTGGTCATGGACCAAGAGCTAAGGGTCGTAGGAGTGAAAGTCACCACACCTCTATAACTGCTCTTCGTGTTACTAAGTTTCAACACGGAATGAATTGGATAGTCACAGTTATTTTCATTTGTAAAACCAATCTCTGAAGTTGATGTAAGCTTATTTCCAAATACATATAACTTTGATGTGAGTCCTGTATATATAATTGGAATACCATCTGAATATTCAGGGCTTTCACAATTTATTGGCCTTATACCAAAAATGTAGCTCCTATTGCTCGAGTGTTCATAAACTTCTGCAAAACAGCAAAGATAATGGTAAAACATGAGAAATTTTATAATCCACATTTCAAAATCACTACTAAGAGAGTGTAGATGATTTTGAACTTAATACATTTTTGAACAACAATTTTCTTATAAGCAAAGAAGAAAAATAATTAATAATTTATAGTTAACTGTTAATTGCAACATGTGATATGCATTATATCAAATGATAATAATATCCAGGCTAGTGGCATTTATAACGTTAGTAGTTTTAAAATATAATAGAATCACTGACTATATTTATTATGTGACATACATATAAACAAATGAGTCAAGCTTACAGCCCATTTGTTACAGGATTGCTATTTTTGTTTCGGCCAGCCGCCGCAAGAGTCGTCTTATGATGGCTTCAAATATTAACAAGCCTGTATATATCTATTCTGTATACAAATCTGCCATTTGTGCCATCTGGGCATGACAAGACAAATTCCTCAAATCAACTGTGTGCCAAATACTTATCTACATTAGAAAATCATCCAAAAAATCTGGCTTTAAATCTTTTGGACAATAGCAACTTTGTGTACAGACTGGAAAGATGCCATGTTTTAGATTTGAGTACATGATTTAGTTTTTTTAACTAAATACATCTTTTTTAGTTTAAATTTGTATTATGTTGTAAATTTGTTTGTGTTAGCTTTTCAGAGGATGAATTAATGTTTTGTAATTTGTCAAATTTACTTAATTCAATATTCCAGAACAGATTAAGCCAATATTTTACAGAACAGACAGTAAATAAAATAAAAAATCAACTGTGACTGGTTTTAGAAATCTGCTACAGTTCAGTTAGGGGCATAAAGGGTGTATCAATCACAAGGAAGGTGCCTGGACATTCATTTTCAGATGCAAAATCTAAGCTTTAATATATTTTTTTTACTTTTAGCAAATTTCCCCTATAGGGAAGAAGCTATTGCTGTAGGTGGCATGGTAATACTTAAGCCCGAGACCATGATAAATTTTTGTTTTGAGGTCCCCAGATGCCAAAAACACTATTCGTTCAAATATATATATATATTTATATATGTATATATACATGTGTGTGTCCGTTACCGCGGTAACTTTTAAAAGAAGCGCCAGATTTTGATGAATTTTGGCACAAATGTGGAGATTAACATTTATGACTTTTAAGTTCGAAAACCAGATTGATCGGTTTATAGGAAGGGGGTTTTATGGGGGTTTAAAATTTTCCAAACATAAGTTTTTTGAACTTTTTACCCTAAAACTTTAAAAATATTAGATTTTGGTTATAGCCATTTTATAGAGCTTAAAAACCAAACAATTTGGTATTTTGAATCATTAAGCTAGGTTTAGTGGTTGTGGAGAAAAGTAAAAAAATGTGTCCATAAAATTTCCTATGTTAACCTTATGGGAATACGGTTTTTAGATTTTCCTCAGATAATTGCACTAAAAACTCCACATTTCTTTCTACCAATCAGTTTAGCTCTACAAAACAATCATTTTGGCGTTTTAATTGTTGTTTTACGTCCAACCATTGCAGTGATATTCAAAGTGCTAAACACAGTACGTTGTCCAATGTTATCCTTATGGAGAATAAATAATACCCCCGTCGCAGAAAACCTGTGTACTCAGCGAATTTCCAGTGCATAATAATATCTTAAAACCACATAAAGCTGGATAGTAAGTTTCATAAACACATATTCACAAATAAGCAATACATACAATTTTAATTATTCTCCATAAGCATAACATTGGGGATGAGTTCGTAGGTTTGCTGCAACAAGGAACACAAAATATGGGTTTTCATTCAAATATCAATATAAATCACCTAGGTGAAACCACATCCCAAGTTTTATCAATATACAATCATAAATAAGCGATATATACCATTTTGATTTTGCTCCATAAGAATAACATGGGGGATGAGCACGCAGGTTTGCTGCAACAAGGAACACAAAAAATGGTTGTTTTTATAAATATTAATATAACTCAACAAGGTGAAGCCACATACCAAGTTTTATTAAATTATGTTCATAACTAAGGGAGACATTACATTTTACTTATTCTCTATAAGAATAACATGGGGGCTGAGTACGCAGGTTTGCTGCTACGGGAATAATCGGTAAAAATTGCTGTTTTGTGGAAATAACAATAGAACACAACCAGATGAAGCCGTATACCAAGTTTCATTAGTATCCGTTCATAAATAAGCGAGATATAAAATTGTTCTTATTCTCCATAAGAATAACATTGGACAATGTACTGTGTTTACCACTTTCAATATCTCTGTAACCATTTGACGTAGAGATCAAAACACCAAATTGTGTATTTTTTTAAGCTGAATCTAATGGTGAAAACTAAAATTATATTTTTTTAAATATTACATGTAAAAACTTCAAAAAACCCATTTTCGGGGTACAAAACACCCCCAAAATACCACTTTGGATAGGGCGATCAGTCTGGTTTTCGAACTTAGAGTCATAAATGATGCTTTACACGTTTGTACCAAATTTCATCCAAATCGGACCATTTTTTTGAGAGTTATCGCACCCACAGATATACACACATACATATATATATATATATATATATATATACATATTTATACAGTTTCGAACGAAAGGTGTTTTTGGGGTCTGGGGACCTCAAAACGGAAAGTTATGCCGTCTACGGTAATACCTTCTTCCCTATAGGGGAAATTCGCTAAAACGTTATATTTTGATTATTTATGAATGCATATTGATGAAACTTGGTATGTGGCTTCAACTAGTTGTGGTATATTGATATTAGCACAAAAAAAGTTTTTGTTGATTCTTCCCGGTAGCAGAAAACCTGCATACTCGGCCCCCATGTTGTTCATCCTATCCTATCCTATACTCTAATATGAATAAGGTTTGCTTGCTTGCGACACTGATCTCAAAAACCGCTCCAACGATTTCCTTCAAATGTTCTAAATAACTAATTTCTGGGATAAAAATAAGTTCTAGACAAGCCTTATCCCCAGGAAATATCAAATAATGTAAATAAACTAAATTGAAAAGTTAAAAAAATTAACATTGGGCTTATGGAGTTTCAAATCAAAACAAAAGAATTGTAACAGCTGTTCATAATCAACCAGGGAACTGTCAAAGTAACATTGGAATCTTCACTCAAATATTTTAATCTCTGCTCTTAGGAAACCACTTGTTTATGATTATTAACATGTGGTTTCCTGAGAGCAGAGAGTGAAGATATAATATTTATATATATATATTTTTTATATATATATATATATAATATTTGAGTGAAGATTACATATATAGAGTAGTAAATTAATCAAAGGGACATTGAGCTATAAATAACAACTGGAGTGACCTTAAAAATGTAGAAAAGAGGTAAATGAGTTATACAAATCTGATTATCAGTAAGGGGAAGTGGTGAGATAAGTCATCTAAACAAACTGACTGGCCTTCCCCCGAGCAAAGCTCGGCCCCCCAGGTACGATGGATAATAAGTAAAGTTTTATATCTCCCTTAGTTATGAACCTAAATTAATAAAACTTGGTATGTACCTTCACGTGGTTGAGTTATATTGATAATTGCAAAAATACACATTTTTTATCCTCCTTGTTGCAGCAAACCTGCTTACTCAGCCCTAATGTTATTCTGATGGAGAATAAATAAAATGCTATGTATCACTTATTTATGAATGGTTTTTGTGAAACTTGGCAAGTGGCTCTAGGTAGTAGTGAGACATGTATTATATGCATTGGAAATTCACTGAGCATGCAGGTTTGGTGCGACGGGGGTATTTGTTTTGCGTTAGTCTTTTTTTGCGAATTTCCCCTAAAGGGAAGAAGCTATTACCGTAGGTGGCATGGTAAGACTTAAGCCCGAGGCCATGATAACTTTTTGTTTTGAGGTCCCCAGATGCCAAAAACACTATTCGTTCAAATTTATATATATGTGAGGTGGAAAGCGAAAAGGGACCTCTTGTCGGCAAAGTAAAATTTTCAGTACAGCTAAATACAGCAATTTCGGTCCAAATCATCGATTTTCGGTTTTTTATCGATTATTATTCGATATTTTGAGTAGAAAAGGCGTGTATCGGTTAAAAAGTCGAATCAAAGCTTAAACAAGTCGATATAAATCATTTTGTTAGTCACTGCATGCCCTGAGAAAAGGTACCTCTTGTCGCTTATGGGAAAATAACATGGCCGACAAGAGGTCCCTTTTCCACAACACACTTCGTAAAGAAACATTGGTTCAAAAAGTAGTCTCTCCTGAATTCTAGCGGACACTTAGAGAACTAGGACGAAGTTCTAGTAAAAGCAGAACATCGTCTGATTATTTTAATACGGCCCCGACAAGAGGTACCTTTTCTATAACCGAGGTTTTGGTTAAAAAACGTTGACTTTCCTATACAGTCCTTTAAACAGTGGACTATCGATATTATTTTCTAATTAGGATGTTAATTATACTTCATTTTGACTATATTAAACTAATTATTGGATAAAACACTTAAACAACAATGTGGCAGCAGTAAATGTTCAGCCTTGAAAAGGTATCTCTTGTCGTTATGGAGATATAACACGGGGCCGACAAGAGGTCCCTTTTCAGAAAATACCCTTGTGTACTACATGTTGCAATAAACACAGTATAAGCCTAAATTCTAGCGTTAGTTAAGGAAACTACTAGTGTTCTTCCTAAAGAGGACATTATAAGCTTTGCATTGATACCAAAAGCATCGCTTAAATATGAAAAATATAGATTCTGAGTTTATTTAAACTTTTTGAGGGCGTTTTCCTGAAAATGCCCTTCACCCTTCGAGAAAGTTCAAACGTCCATAACTCAAACAAAAAAAATCGTAGAGACATGAAATTTGCACCAAACTGTTAGGAATTTTAAGGTGATAATAAAAATATCAATAACTCAAAATCGGAAATTGCCGACAAGAGGTCCCTTTTCGCATTCCACCTCACATATGTAAAAAACACCCCCAAAAAAACAACACCATAACAATTATGCATCATCAGAAACATGAGAACAACTGTTCCGTACTGTACTGTTTCGTCAGTATTTCGGCGTACGTATTAGTTACGTATGGGGTGTTTTCTATTAGTTACATTGTTTGGGGTTTTGGTTGGGGGGATGTGTGTGTCCCTTACCGCGATAACTTTTGAAAGAAATGCCCGATGTTGATGGAATTTGGCACAATTGTGTAGAGTAACATTTATGACTTAAGTTCGAAAACCAGATTGATCGGACTATGGGAAGGGGGTTTTAAATTTTTCAAAAATCAATTTTTTGAATTTTCCCCCCTAAAATTTAAAAAATTTTAATTTTGGTTATATCCATCTTATAGAGCTTAAAAAACAAATAATTTGGTATTTTGAATCATTAACCTAGGTAAAGTGGTTGCAGAGAAAAGTAAAAAAATGTGTCCATAAAATTTCCCATGTTAATCTTATGGGAAAAAGGTTTTTTGATTTTCCTCAGATAATTTTACTAAAAACTTCACATTTTGTTTTACCAATCAGTTTAGCTCTACAAAACAATCATTTTGGTGTTTTAGTTGCTGTTCTACGTCTAACCTTTGCAGAGATATTCAAAGTGCTAAACTGTGAACTGTGTTGATTGTATCTGCATGGTGTTTAAAATATTGTGACTGTCATTTTTATGGCTCTGATATATATGGAATTCTTCTTTTACATTTAATTTTTGGCCTTTCTTCATTATTTCTAGAATAGACATATTATGTCTATTTAATTTTTGGCCTTTCATTATTTCTAGAATAGACATATTATGTCTATTCTAGAAATAATGAAGAAAGGCCAAAAATTAAATGTAAAAGAAGAATTCCATATATATCAGAGCCATAAAAATGACAGTCACAATATTTTAAACACCATGCAGATACAATCAAGTAATCCAGTTTTTAACACAATTATAAATATAAAGACAAATATATAACACTTACACCAGTAGAGATCGCAATCAGCTGTCTGTTATCAAATTTTATTTATTTACATTTTGTGATTGATAATGAAAATAAGGTTATGTATTTAGCAAATCAGCACGTGATCATGGCTTTTATAAGTCGAAACATGTTGTGTTAATTAATTAAAATGTTTTCTCCAGGGTACTCATGTTACTTATTTTTCATCTATCATATAGTAGCCCTTCTATGTGAATTTAATTTAATATATATATATATATATATATATATATATATATATATCTAATATATATACAGCCGCATGTGTAACTGACTCACTGAGGTATACAAATTCTAGACCACTTTTAGACGAGCTAGAAACCTGAAATTTTGCACGCAGGTAGCTTTTACCTTGTAACCCCCAGGAAAATTACCAAATTTGACAATTTTTTTATTTTAACCCCCCTAAAAAAATATTTAAATTCCCCCCAAAAGGCTTATTTTAAAATTACAGTTTATGAGCTCTAGCGGCCGAACGGATGGTCCTATCAAAAAACGGATACCACCACGTGCCACGGATTTTGCAAGATCTACAACTTGGTTCCTATGACTTTTTGTCGTATCTCGTCTCCTTCACCCTTAGATAGATCTATATTCTTCAAATTTTGAGATTTTATGGAGGGTTTTTATTTCCCATCACGTTAATATACTTGATGGAGGCCTAATATTGGGCACGCAGTATGTCTACATCACACTTAGTAAATAACAGCAGAAGGATGACCAGTTTTTATTAATTAAACCTGTCGAAAATGGAAAACTCTAAATATCTTTAGATATGACTGTTTTCTTAGTATAAGTAGTGGTGTATTGGGGGTTCTGGGCCAATTTATATTATTGGACATACACGTGACACCAATAATACTTGAGCAAGAGACGTGACATTTGGCATGCAGGTGCCTTGCACCTTTTCTCCCCAAATCCTACTATTTTTAGTTTGAACTAGCTCAACAAAATAAATAATTGTGAATACAAAGATCATAATGTAGAATTTTTTATTTAAGCTCTAGTAGCCGAACGTGTTGTCCTATCGAAAAACAAAGACTACCACGTGCCACGGATTTTAAACTCTCTACAACTTTAGTCCTATGACATTTTGCCGTATCTCACCCCCTTCACCCTTAGATAGCGCAAGATTTTTTAAATTTAAACTTTTTTCTTAGATTTTTTCGTGGTTTTTAATGGTTTGTCGCTCTAATATAGAACTTAGAGGCCTAATACTTATCAAACAGTATTCCTACATTACAATTAGTACTAAGCAATACCCCCACGCCCAGATTAAGTATCTTAAACACCCCAAAAAAATCAAAGTTTCTGAGCTCTTGTAGTTTTTGTGTTTTTCGGGTACATTTTTTTTGTTGCGCTCTGTCGAGGGTAAAATCCCTTATAAATCATGTCATATTTGTTGCAGAAGGCTTGTAGTTACCCAAAGTCATAGTATTTAAGGTAGTTAACGGTGGTCGCATCCCTTATAAGGTTCAAAATACGCCTTTTAAAGACTACATTATACTGTACATCGGTTAAGGGTATAATTTTTTTCAAGCACTTAGGTAATACATGGAGGCTTAAAATTTAACATACTACGTCTCCATACCAAGTAGTATTCATCAGCAGGCATATGGCCAGATTTTATAGGTTAAACCCTTAAATATAATCAAAGCCTTCGAATAGTTGTAGAATTTAGGTCTTAAATAGAATTTGGACCAATTTACGTTAAACTGTGGTCAAACAGCGACATGGGGCCGAAGCCCCCCACAGGGGCCTAGGGGTGGAGACGGAGCGATTTTGAAATTGTTATATACTCTAATACTGTACTGCTAGGGCTAAATTTGTTCACTCAATAAGTCTACTTTATATTTTGAGTATACATAGGACCTCGGATTATTAGCGTAATTAAACTATGGGCCATAGGTACTACGACAGGGACCTGGGGCCGAAGCCCCCCACAGGGGTCTGGGGGCGGAGCCCCCAGCGAGCGAAGCGAGTATATATATATACAGTTTCGAACGAATGGTGTTTTTGGGATCTGGGGATCTCAAAACGAAAAGTTATCATGGTCCCGGGCCTAAGTCTTACCATGCCGACTACGGTAATAGCTTCTTCCCTATGGGGGAAATTCGCTAAAACTCCACATTTATTTCTACCAATCAGTTTAGCTCTACAAAACAATCATTTTGGTGTTTTAATTGTTGTTTTACGTCCAACTGTTGCAGTCATATTCAAAGTGCTAAACACAGTACGTTGTCCAGTGTTATCCTTATGGAGAATAAATAAAATGTTATATTTAGATTATTTATGTATGTATATTGATGAAACTTGGTATGTGGCTTCAATTAGTTGTGATATATTGATATTAGCACAAAACAAGTTTTTTGTTTATTTTTCCCGGTAGCAGCAAACCTGCACACTCAGCCCCCATGTTATTCATAGGGATAATAAGTAAACTTTTATATCTCCCTTAGTTATGAACCTAAATTAATAAAACTTGGTATGTAGCTTCACCTGGTTGAGTTAAATTGATAATTGCAAAAAACCACATTTATTATCTTCCTTGTTGCAGCAAACCTGCATACTTAGCCCTAATGTTATTCTTATGGAGAATAAATGAAATGCTAAGTATCACTTATTTATTAATGTATTTGTGAAACTTGGCAAGTGGCTCTAGCTAGTAGTGATACCCATATATATGCACTGGAAATTCGCTGAGTACGCAGGTTTGCTGCGACGGGGGTATACTTCTTATATGACTACTTTGGTTTAATTTAATTTCATTTACTGGTTTTTTATGGCTCAAAGAAATTGGTTTGACCACTTTTGGCTAATTCAGTACTGTGAATATATAGATCATCTAACACTGCATAACCCACATTAATTAAAACCCTAAAACTGTACCACTAATAGCTGACTCTATTTGGATTTCTGCACAAAAAACAATTTTTTTCCGATAGTTCCCGTAGCAGCAAACCTACGTCCTCAGCCCCCATGTTAATCTTATGGAGAATAAGTAAAATGTTATATTTCCGGTTTATAGCAGAACTAACTGAAAATAATCACAGTTAGACAAATGTATATGAAAAAGTTGTGTATATTTTGAAATAAGTCATAAATTTACAGTATATTTAAAAACACTAATTTTGGTATGCATGTAATGAAGAGAGAAATCTACAATCTGTTGTACCAAATTTGTAGGTGCTATCATTTCAAACTCCTAGCCTAAATCATATCAAAATATTCATTATGATTCCAATATGTGTCAAAACAATTCTTTAGGGCTTCCCCTACTTGGCATTTAAAGTTTCAGTGTTAATTATTCCAGAAAAGATTTAATTTGGTAAGGTGACTGTTTAAACATATAAGTTTACTAGTGGCTTGAAGGGGTGATAGCCCCTCTACCCTTGCTCCAATACTCTGCCTCATATGATATTTGTACTCTTTACATGCTGAGGAAAATAAATGTCAGTTTGAAAACAAAGTAGACACATAACTACATGTTTTAATGTAAACAATGCATACATTTTTAAATCAACATGCTTTTCTTATGGGGAAGGTTTTATGTTATTTCTCGTTTAATGGCAACATTTTGGAAATACTGATATTTTTCCCGAGTCCCTGGGATAAAGACGTTCAATGTTAGCCGTCTCCCATCATCCTGCAATTTGCCAAACTCCCACAATTTTGACTTAAAAATTTTGCTTACAGAATTATATATACAGATATTCCCAGTAAAAACTATAGGATTGTTGCCAAGCCTGCTCTATATTTGAAATGCTATAGTTTTGAAATACATGTAATCAAAAGGCAAATTCACCAAACCACATTTGATGAAACCTAGAATTATAAAAAGGATTTGACACTATTCGACGTACACATGATGTATTATTTGAAAGAATAAAGAGATTTATGATCTGATTTGGTGTTATTGTGACAAAAACCTATGTGTATTCCTTCCTACATGTGTAAAAACTTAGATAATACATACAAATCTTAGGACTTTGTACAATTGGCCTTTTGAAAATTCAATGCAATGTATACATAACCCTATAAGTAGGGACACGCTAATGGAAAAACGATTTCTAGATTTCTAGTTATAACTCCGCCCACCAAACACAGATAGAGTCACAATTGCAAATTTGACTATTCGGGCTGGATTTATGTGTTTATGGATACAGTTAATATTTTTAATTCTTACAGCTGGCTGAAATTTATTGAAAGAAACTTGTTATTTATTAGTTTGTTTACAAAAAAACATACACATTTGGACGTTTTAAAGGTAAACAGTAGCGTGCGACCAAGGAGAATTAGCAGGGATAGTCAGCACTATATTCTCCTCTTAACTTGGGGGGGGGGGGCAAAACGAAAATAAAATAACATGGGGTGTCCTTACTTGTAAGGTTATGTTTACATTGTTCAATGTTTACGTATTGAAGACAACTATTTGTTCAGCTGCCAGGAACCATAATATGGTAAGTAGAGGTAGTGCGAGAGAGGTAGTGAATACCCCCACCCCGATTCACCATCTTCAATGTTGTAATGATTATTGTTTATGGTCAATTAAATTAAACTTTACAACTAATTGTAAACAGTGACAGACAGTTAAAGTTCTAGTTTTATTAAGTGTTCACAAATAGTTTCAATACCTTGAATTTTAATTTAAAGTACACAGCTCCAGTTAAGTATTTTAAAAATCTTCAAAATTAGAAGATTGATTCAGAAAAGCCAAGACAAAGTTATAGAAATTACAATCAGGAAGATTGTCTGAGGTTGGCAATACAAAATGCGAAATAGTTTCTGAAATAGCAGTACAATCAATATAAGTTATGAAAAATTTCATTATAAATTACAAATATCACATAACAGTATCGGGGGACCGAGCCATGCTCTGTGTTTGATTCCGCAGAAGAGGCATTGAACTTGTTTTATTTCAAATACTCATACATTTTCAATATGAGCTCGTTCGCTTCGCTCACTCGCCTATCGAAAAAAGAGTTTGAGTTGCCATTCAAGTAGTTTTTAATTTCCATTATGAGAGTTGCCATTCAAGTAGGTTTTAGCGAATTTCCCCAATAGGGAAGAAGCTATTACCATTTTTTAATTAATTATTAAACCTTTAAAAAAGTATCTAAAAATCTATTAGTTACGTAGACTACGTTACCGACATGCATTATTTAGGTATTTCAAACGGTAATGCAGTGTACAAAAATCTATAAAGGCTGTCACGTGCAAGCGTTTTGTGGCAATCCAATCACAAAATATGTCTTTCCTACTAAATATTTATAATTTTAAACTTAATTAAATATCTTTCCATGACCTCACAATTGCATTTACCAATAAACCTGCTACTCATTCCTTAACATACAAAATATAATTGTAGGTACTGGCTAGTAAGAAAATTCATTGTTTTAACCACGCCCTTAGATGATTCGGTTTACAATTTTCTGAAACCTTATAGACTTTAACCTTACGGTGATGAATTGTCTTTGTAGCCATGACATTTCTTGCGTTGTCCGTTTTTTTAATAATATTTGAACACAATTTGTTGTAACCTTTAGAAAAAATCTATGAGTTACATAAACTACGTTTTCGATATGCATTATTTTGATTCCAAATCTTTTCGGTAATATATTTAATATAGTAAGTAGCTTCTGCTGTACTAACATTTTAACTCTTTTTAACAATCGTTTAACAATGATCTTAAAAAATTGGGACCGGCTTTTTTTGTTGGCAGAGGCTACGTACACGTCCGACGTGAGCCGTTACTGTTCACGTCCGTTCCAAATTATGCACCGTACGTTACTTATCCTGTGATTTTTAAAACAAATTGAGAGCCAGAAAACCTCCTAACCTAACCTAACGTAACCTAACCTATCCTAACCTAACCTAACGTAACGTAACATAAACTAACCTAACCTAACCTAAGCGGTAGCGAAGTGAATTTGCCCTTACATTGGACGTGTACGTAGTCACTTCATTTTTTGTTTCAAGATCATCAGTTTATTCTGGAGGCCTTTATTTTAACATTCAATACATCTACATACCAAGTAGTATTTGGCAGCATGTACATGACCAATTTGGATTATGTAACCAACTATAAATAGAAAATCCTTCAAATATTTGTACTTTTAATATCTTTATCTCACTTAATAGATCCTTGATTAACTATGCATTTAATTTGTTCAAGGTTCTATGACGATTTTTTTTATCTCTTAAATTTAGTCCTTAGAGGATTTATATTTGGCACACAATATATTCACATTTTTTTCAAGAAGCATTAGTTAAACTATCATAGTTTACTATTTAAATACATACATACATCCTTTTAAGGTTCAAAAGACGTCTTATAAAGGTTATATTACAATAACCGGGTAGGGTTTTAATTTTTGTCCAAGCACTTAGGTTATACCATTGACTATAGATACTGAAGATCTATAGTCAATGGTTATACATACAATACCTCCCAAGCCACGTAGTATTTGTACTCAGCAACAAGAATATGACTAATTTTGATAATTTAAACCCCTAAGAAAATCAAAGACTTCGAACTTTTTTGGTTTTTAGGTCTTAAATTCAATTTGGCCCAAGATAGATCTTTGAGGGACTCCATATTTAATTTGTCAAAGATTAAATTACACTATTTCTTTAATAAAACTGTTTACCGGTTTTAGGTTTTATTTCCACGTACTATTAGGATGAGTAGTAGTAATATGTCTGCTGATTATCTGCTTTCTCAGTATGACACCACTTCTACTAGAGCTACGACTGTAAAATTTAGCATGCATGTTCCTTGTACTCTCAAATATCCATAAACAATTCCAAAACCTACTATTTAAATGCACTTAGAGGGGTTATATTTTGCACACAACATATCTACGCATTTATCTTCACGAATCAGTAGATAAACCAACTTATTTTACAATTTAAACCCTTCAAAAAATGTAAAACTTAAAAACTGTTTTATAATTAACAATCTGCTTTACTGACTTCTTCATGTAATCTATATATTTAATTCCGTGAGCGAAACTGTCCTCACGAAATATCTCGAGCCAGGAAGAAGGGGTTATGATGATTCATTTTAAAGCTTGAGGGCCAAGGACGGTGGGAAAAAGATCAGAAATGTCAAAAATTGTGTGGGCTACACGCCACTGAACTTCAATGATCCAATGACTTTCTTATGGAAATATCAGTACAGTGTTCTTATTAATTAGCAAAAATGAACTAATGGTCAGCTGTGATTATCCACATACACAGAAACCATATGTTTAGGGGCCATAGCCCCTGTAAGCCACTACAGCATTTGTTATAGCTAAAGCAGCCAAACTGATTATCCTATCAAAAATCTGAGACCACCATGTGGAACGGTTTTTAGATGACCTACAACTTTGGTCCTACGACTTTTTACTGTATCTCACCCCCTTAGATTGAGCTAGATTCTTTGTTTTAGTTATTTTTGGAGATTCTTTCTGTGGATTTTTAATATGACACAACTTTTACTAGAGCTAGGAACGTGATATTTAGCATTCATGTGCCCTGTACTATCAAATCTTCTGAAATAATCCCACTACTTAGTACTATTGAAATAGTTAACCCCTTCAATTTAAATATATGCAGATCTGTCTGTTGTCTTAGTATAAGTAGTTGTAACATGTCGGTTCCGGTCTCTGACACCACTTTATCCTGCCTGTGGCCAAACAACCTGAGGTTGTATCCCACAACTTTTTTTGGGGTTTTCACATGTAATTTTTATTTAATTCAAATTTTAATTTTTACCATTGAATTCAGCATGAAAAACAAACTATTTGGTATTTTGATCATTGCTCTACGTCAATTGGTTACTGAGATATTGAAAGTGCTAAACACAATACGTTGTCTAATGTTATTCTTATGGAGAAAAAGAAAAATTGTATATCTCGCTTATTTATGAACATAAACTGATGAAATTTGGTATATGGCTTCATCTGGTTGTGGTTCATTGTTGTTTGCACAAAAAAATTTTTCCCATGTGGTTTCCGTAGCAGCAAACCTAGGTACTTAGTCGCCATGTTATTCTTATGGAAAATAATTAAAATGTTTATATCGCTTATTTATGAATTTATATGGATGAAACTTGGTATGTGACTTCACTAAGATAAGTTCTATTGATATTTGCATAAAAACCCATTATTTTGTGTTCCTTGTTGCAGCAAACCTGCGTACTCATCCCCAAAGTTATTCTTATAGAGAATAATTAATATTTTATGTTATATATTCACTGGAAATTCGTGAGTATGCAGGATTGCTGCGACGGGAGTATTTTATTTCCATAATGGTAAACAGCTATTTACAATATTTTAATTTATAGAAGCTGATTTAATGGTTTGTTTTTAGCGAATTTCCCCTATAGGGAAGAAGCTATTACCGTAGTCGGCATGGTAAGACCTAGGCCCGGCACCATGATAACTTTTTGTTTTGAGGTCCCCAGACCCCAAAAACACCATTCGTTCGAAACTGTATATATATATATATATATATGTGTCCGTGAGCACGATAACTCTCGTAAAAATTATCCGATTATGATGAAATTTGGTATAAACGTGTAAAGCAACATTTATGACTTTAAGTTCGAAAACCAGCCAGATCGCTCTATCCGAAGGGGCATTTTGGGGGGGTTTTGTACCCCAAAAATGGGTTTTTTGAAATTGTTACATGTAATTTTTTAAAAAATCAAATTTTAGTTTTTATCATTGGATTCAGCTTAAAAAAACACACAATTTGGTATTTTCATCATTTCTCTACGTCAATTGGTTACCGAGATATTGAAAGTGCTAAACACAGTACGTTGTCTAATGTTATTCTTATGGAGGAAAAGAAAAATTTTATATCTCGCTTATTTATGAACGTATACTGACAAAACTTGGTATATGGCTTCATCTGGTTGTGGTATATTGATATTTGCTCAAAAAAATTATTTTTTGCCAAAGGCACCCGTAGCAGCAAACCTGCGTACTCAGCCCCATGTTATTCTTATGGATAATAATTAAATGCTATGTCTCCCTTAATTATGAACATAAAATAATAAAATCTGGTATATGACTTCACCTAGTTGAGTTATACTGATATTAGCATAAAAACCCATTTTTTCTGTTCCTTGTTGCAGCAAACCTGCGTACTCAGCCCCAATGTTGTTCTTATGGAGAATAATTAAAATTGTGTATATAGCTTATTTGTGAATATATTTTTATGAAACTTGGTAAGTGGCTTTATGTATTATTAAGACATTTATATATCTATTGGAAATTCGCTGAGTACGCAGGTTTGCTGCTACGGGGGTATTGTTATTATAGTAACCGGTGTTATGATTTTAAACTCCATCAGCCCCAATGTTAAAATTTTCAATTTTCAAATGAGTTGTTTTGAAAAATACGAGTTTTCCTGAGGTAGTGGTTTTCACCAATAGATTTTTTAGACCCAAAAGCCCCTGATCCCAAACATTCAGCAAAATCCTTCCGCTGGATCTTGAGATAAATTTTGCAAACAAACAGGCATAGCTCGTATTAGAGTATAGGGTAATAGAATAATATCAAGAATCAATTATTCTTCATATCTCGTATAATTATTAATGTTGCTGCTTGTAGTTCAAACTCAATATAGAGCCAATTTGATAGCTGAAAAAATGTATAAGCAGGTATAACTTAATACAGATGTTTGTACTGTTACTGCCAAGTGCTAACTGTATAGTTATTATAGCCTAGTACCTGGGGGTCGAGCTTTGCTCGGGGGAAGGTCAGTTAGTTTTTTTAGGTGACTTGGAGTAATATTTCACCAATTCCCCCTACTGATAATCAGAACTGTATAACCCATTTGCCCCTTTTCTACATTTTTAATGTCACTCCAGTTGTTATTTATAGCTCAATATCCCTTTGATTTATTTTACTACTCTATATATGTAATCTTCACTCAATCTTTTAATCTCTACTCTCAGGAAACCACATGTTAATAATCATAAACAACATGAGTATTACTTTGACAGTTCCCTGGTTGATTATGAACAGCTATTAGAATTCTTTTGTTTTGATTTGAAACTCCATAAGCCCAATGTTAATTTTGTTCAACTTTTCAATTAAGTTTTTTTAAATTATTTGATTTTTCCTGCGGATGAGGCCTGTCTAGAACTTATTTTTATCCCAGAAATGAGTTATATTTCGAACATTTGAAGGAAATCGTTGGAGCCGTTTTTGAGATCAGTGTCGCAAGCAAGCAAGCATACAATCAAACCTTACTCATATTATAGTATAGGATATTATAAATTATGTATTTCATTGAGAAATAAACCATATTTATTTATATATTTTCAAATATTGATGGAATCATTTTAGGTATTAGTAAATAAAAATGTACATCTTACTTCACATTTTTTATTACTGAAGTTTGTTCAAGTGCCTAAGCTTTCACTCATATTATTTGTCTTAGTATTTTTAATACTGATATATGGCAACCACTAAAATCACTGATTACCTAAAAAAGTTAATAGGTGATTATAATAAGTGCGCATAAAAGCTAATATTAAGAGCGCAAGAAAATCTTTGGAATGTCAAAATCCCATTATTAATATTACTCAAAAACTGTGACTATAACTATTATTTATTGTAAGATTGCAGAAATACATTTCATATTTCTGAAGGTAAATACTCGAGTTGTATGTGTTTGGGTCCATCACACACTGGACAGTCTGTTTTTTCCTCCTGTACGAGGTTGCTATGGCAGTTAGGAAATGCTCCAGTCCAATCCTGTTGCATAGGGTTACAGTAGACCTTCTTTAACCGACTCTTATTTAACTATCGTTCGGTTTAACCGTCTCTTTATGGCAAAAACCAGGCATTAACCGCCCCCGATTTTAGAACAATTAGGTTTAACCACCTAGGTATTACCTCAATTCTCTCAAACTTTTTACAATAGTTATCGTGTCTGTATAAGCTAACTAGGTATTTCTTTCTTTGGAAATACTGGATAATGCCAGTAAATCACCTTTCTAAAAAAGAATCGTAGACTTTTCAATTTACTTTCTCCACCTATTACATAGTGTATGGAGAAAGTATTGTTTTCGTAAACATTTTTGAATTTGAGTTTTGGTGGGGATATTCGTTTTTGGTGTTCCCTGAACCCAAAAATGTGTTAGTTGAGTGAAGTCTGTCTGTCTGAAGGGATGTGAGCAGACCTAGAGATAAACAAAAGGGCCAAATTTGATTAAATTTGGTATGTAAGTACCAATCCACGGTATCTCCAGTTTGTTTAGCGAATTTCCCCTATAGGGAATAAGCTATTACTGTAGGTGGCATGGTGAGATTTAAGCCCAAGACCATAATAACTTTTCATTTTGAGGTCCCCAGATGCCAAAAACACCATTCGTTCAAATTTGTGTATATATATGTGTCCGTAAGCACAATAACTCTCGTGAAAAAGGTCCGATCTTAATGAGATTTGGCACAAATATGTAAAGTATCATTTATTTGAATGAGTTCAAAAACCAGACGAATCGCACCATCCGAAGGGGGCTTTTGGGGGGCTTTGTACCCCAAAAATTTGTTTTGGGGTATTCACATGTAATTTTTGTTAATCAAATTTTACTTTTCACCAATGAATTCAGCTTAAAAAAACAAACAATTTGGTATTTTGACCATTGCTCTACGTCAATTTGTTACTGAGATATTGAAAGTGCTAAACACAGTACGTTGTCTAATGTTATTCTTATGGAGGAAAAGAAAAAACTATAGCTCGCTTATTTATAAAAATAAACTGATGTACACTTGGTATATGGCTTCATCTGGTTGTGGTTTACTGTTGTTTGCACAAAAAACCAATTGTTCACCTATGGTTCCCACAGCAGCAAACCTAGGTACTCGGTCCCCACGTTATTCTTATGGAGAGTAATTAAAATGTTATATATCCCTTATTTATGAATGTATATGAATGAAACTTGGTGTGTGACTTCATTTAGATGATTTATATTGATATTTGCATAAAAACCATTATTTTTTGTTCCTTGTGGCAGCAAACCTGCGTACTCATCCCCAATTTTATTCTTTAGGAGAATAATTCATATTTTAAATATCTCTTATTTAAGAACATATTTTTATAAATCCTGGTTTAATGTGTTGTTAACCCTTTGAGTGCCACGCAACGATATATCGTTGTGCACGGAACATCCGAAAAATACTTCACAACGATATATCGTCGTCGGTGGTCTTACCGAAAAATACATTGCAACGATATATCGTTGTTATGGAAAATTTTTCTTACGTCATTACTTTTTATTATTTCTTACAGCTGATTTCCAGGATAGTTTCTAGCTCTATAATAAATCTGGTAGTTATTTGGTGAAAATCTTATATTTGAACAATGTTTATTTATCTGAAAAAAAAAAAAAAAAATTACCGCATGTATAATATGTACCTATTCAAATATTTTATTTTTTATTTTTAGATATTATATATGTGCATAATATTATAGCTAAACTTTAAACTTACAAAACAAAAAAAGTTTCATAATAATATCTTACCAAATAAAAAAGTTATTGGTTTTATGTACAAAACCCTTGCAAAATGTTGATTTTGTGTATCGTTGTTATAGAAAATTGTTCTTACGTCATTACTTTTTATTATTTCTTCCAGGAAATTTCCAGGATATGATCAGGTAAACATATACTCCATAAATATACGAGGCCTAGTTAGTTTACTTTATGAAATAATATTGTAATAAAACTTAAACCCTTGAATAAAGTTAGGCTACTGTCTTGTGTACTAATTTACCGTTTTTATATTTTTTTACATTTATGGAAATAACTCGTCCGCCTACAGCCCAAATTTGATGAAACTTTCAGGAAATATTTTGGGAAACATGTCCTCTATAAATCTAGTAGTTATTTGGTGAAAATCTTATATTTGAACAATGTTTATTTACCTGAAACAAATAAAAAAAATTAAAAGAAATTTCCCACATGTATATATGTATTCAAATTTTTTATTTTTTATTTTTTAAATATTATATATGTGCATAATATTATAGCTAAACTTACAAAACGAAAAAAGGTTCATAATAATATCTTACCAAATAAAAAAGTTATTAATTTTTTTGCAAACCCTTGCAAAATGTTGATTTTGTGCCTGGCACTTTTTGGATATACTCTGTTAAAAACTCTGGCACTCTAGGGATATGACGACCGAAAAACTCTGGCACTCAAAGGGTTAAGACGTATATATTCATTGGAATTTCGCTGAGTGCGCAGGTTTGCTGCGTCGGGGGTATTTTATATTTAACACAATCAGCCCAAAGGAAAATGATAGTCAGTTTTTGAACTTCCCAAAAATCCCGAAATGCGCCACCGGTGGCGCACGGCAAAGTTTCTAAAACTCCGACGTGTACCACCCGTGGCGCACTGTTTCCATTTGATTTGATGCCTTTTTAAAGTGCATTTGGAGCTTTGCTGAGTTCTTTAAACTATGTTTTTGTGGTTTAGGTTTATATAGACACAACATGGCCACCGGTGGCGCACGGGTAATTTTGTTTTCAGAATTATTTTCTAGAAAAATAATACTTCGTCTTTTTGTTCAGATTACTGTTTGCTGGATCGTATTTTTAATCATTTCAAAAATCCTGAAGTGTACCACAGGTAATAAAAATCGTGCTGAACATGTTAAGGGTAATTATCCTCAGCAAACTAAGCGAATTTCCAATGTATGTAGCATATATGTTTCTCACTACCACATAGAGCCATTTACCAAGTTTCATAAAAATATATTTATAAATAAGTGATGTATAGCAATTTATTTATTCTCCATAAGAATAAAATTAGGGTTGAGTATGCAGGTTTGCTGCAATAAGAAATCTAAGAAAGGAATTTTTATGCAATTACTAATATAACTCAACCAGGTGAAGCTACGAATCAAGTTTTAATCATTTATGTATATAATCAAGGGAGATGTAAAACTTTACTTCCTGTCCATAAGAATAACAGAGTTGATTATGCAGGTCTGCTCCTATAGGTAATCAACAAAATACCCCCCGTTGCAGCAAACCTGCATACTCAGCGAATTTCCAATTAATATATAACATAACACAAACATATTAAAACACTTAACAGGATTTATAATAAATATTCACAATAAGCGATATTTAAAATATTAATTATTCCCCATAAGAATAACGTTGGGGATGAGTACGCAAGTTTGCTGCAACAAGGAACACAACATAATGGGTTTTTATGCAAATATCAAAAGAACTCATCTTAGTGAAGTCACATACCAAGTTTCATCCATATACATTCATAAATAAGTGATATATAACATTTTAATTATTTTTCATAAGAATAACATTGGGACCAAGTACCTGGGTCTGCTGCTACGGGAACCATAGGCGAAAAATTTTTTTGTGCAAACAACAATGAACCACAATCAGATGAAGCCATATACCAAATTTCGTCAGTTTATGTTCATAAATAAGCGAGATATACAATTTTCTTTTTCTCCATAAGAATAACATTAGACAACGTACTGTGTTTAGCACTTTCAATATCTCAGGAACCAATTGACGTAGAGCAATGATCAAAATACCAAATTGTTTGTTTTTTTATGCAGAATTCAATGGTAAATATTAAAATTTGTTAAATCAAAATTACATGTGGAAACCCCAAAAAAAACCCATACAAAACCCCCCAAAAGCCCCCGATCGGATGGTGTGATTCGTCTGGTTTTTGAACTCGTTCAAATAAATAGTGCTTAATGTGAGCAATGATCAAAATACCAAATTGTTTGTTTTTTTATGCAGAATTCAATGGTAAATATTAAAATTTGTTAAATCAAAATTACATGTGGAAACCCCAAAAAAAACCCATACAAAACCCCCCAAAAGCCCCCGATCGGATGGTGTGATTCGTCTGGTTTTTGAACTCGTTCAAATAAATAGTGCTTTGTACATTTGTACCAAATTCCATTAAGATCAGACCTTTTTTACGAGAGTTATCGTGCTTACGGACATATATGTATATATATACATATATAAAAATTTTAACGAAGGTGTTTTTGGCATCTGGGGACCTCAAAATGAAAAGTTATCATGCTCTCGGGCTTAAGTCTTACCATGAGACCTACGGTAATAGCTTCTTCCCTATAGGGGAAATTCGCTAAAACTCATTTTTTTGTGCAAATATCAATATACCAGGACTGGATAGAGCCACATACCAAGTTTCATTGATATACATTTATAAATAATCAATATAATATTTTAATTATTCTCCATAAGGATAACATTGGACAACGTACCGTGTTGAGCACTTTGAATATCTCTGCAACGAATGGACGAGGAATCACAATTTAAACACCAAAATGATTTTTTGTAGAGCTGAACCGATTGATAAAAGCAAATGTGAAGTTTAGATTAAAATTAACTGTGGAAAAGCAATACCCCCGTCACAGCAAACCTGCATACTCAGCGAATTTCCAATGAATATATGTGTCTTAATAACACATTAAGCCTCTTACCAGGATTCATAAGAAATATATTCATAAATAAGCGATATTTAAAATATTCATTATTCTCCATAAAAATAACATTAGGGATGAGTACGCAGGTTTGCTGCAACAAGGAACACCAAATAATGGGTTTTCATGCATATATCAATAGAACTCATCTAAGTGAAGTCACATACCAAGTTTCATCCATATACATTCATAAATAAGCGATATATAACATTTTTATTACTCTCCATAAGAATAACATGGGGACCGAGTACCTAGGTTTGCTGCTACGGGAACCATAGGCAAAAAATTGATTTTTTTTTAAAACAACAACAAACCATAATCAGATAAAGCGATATACCAAGTTTCGTCAGTTTATGTTCATAAATAACCAAGATATAACATTTTTCTTTTTCTCAATAAGAATAACATTGGACAACGTACTGTGTTTAGCACTTTCAATATCTCAGTAACCAACTGACGTAGAGTAATTATCAAAATACCAAATTGTTTGTTTTTTAAGCTGAATTCAATGGTATAAATTAAATTTAATTTTAAAAAACAGTGAAAACCCCAAAAAATCCATTTTTGGGGTACAAAACCCCCCTTAGGATGGTGCGATTTGTCTGGTTTTCGAACTTGTTCAAATAAATGGTACTTTACATATTTGTACCAAATTTCATTAAGATCGGACTTTTTTTACGAGAGTTATCGTGCTTACGGACACATATTTACATACATGTATAAAAATTTGAACGAATGGTGTTTTTGGCATCTAGGGACCTCAAAACGAAAAGTTATCATGGTCTCGGGCTTAAGTCTTACCATGAGACCTACGGTAATAGCTTCTTCCCTATAGGGGAAATTCGCCAAAACCTTTTTCCCATAAGATTAACATGGGAGATTTTATCATCACGTTTTTTGCATTTTCTCTACAACCACTTAACCTAGGTTAATAATTCAAAATACCATATTATTTGTTTTTAAGCTCTATAAAATGGTTAGAACCAAAATTGAGTGTTTTAAAAATGTTAGGGTAAAAAATTTAAAAAACTGATTTTTGGACAATTTTAAACCCTCTTCCCATGGTCCGATCTTTCTGGTTGTCAAACTTAATGTCATTCATGTTGCTTTACGCGTTCATGCCAAATTTCATCTAAATCGGATGTTTTTTTTTCAAAATTTATCGAGTTAACGGACATATATATGTACATATTTATAAATTTGAACAATCCAGGGAACCTACGGTAATAGCTTCTTGCCTAAAGGGGAAATTCGCTAAAAATGAAAAATCCAAATTGGCTTGATTTTATTTACAATTTAGTCTATCGATTTGATTTACAATTTAGTGGTTTATAGTATTTTAGTTCTCTAATAAATCCGTGATCATTAATTACAGGCTTAAAAGGTCCCAAAATTCAGTTTGTGGGATTTTTCATAAAACCATCAACCTTAAATAAAATTTACTTATCACCAATAAAAAAGGCTCAGAAAACTAAATAAATTAGTAATTTTAACCATTATTTTACGACTAATGGCTGCAGAGAAAATTTAAATTTTCTCTTAGCAGTAAACACAACATAGTATGTTGTTCATTGTTATTCTTATTAGGAAAACTCATAATTTACAATACAATTTTCTCTTTTTTACTGGTCAATTTCCTTATAGGTCAAGTTAGCATTGACCAAAAGTGGATATTTGGAATATGTTGCCACCTAACCCTTGGGGGGAGGAGGGGGCATTTCCCCTCTTAACCTCTTGTTTGTAGCAAATGATTCAGTAGTGCCTCCAAAAAAAAAAGGATTTGGATGGATATTTCTTCTAAAAATGTTCATTAGAAGATGCTCTATTTGTACTACTGTCTTTTGAATTCTATATTTAGTAAATAAGTAATTATCTGGGCTTCAAGGGAGAAAAGTTTGTTTCAGTTTCCTGATACCATTTACTTGCTTTGTTAGCACGCCTTGAGAGAGGTGAATCATTTAAATGTCCCAGGTATTATTTTTCTTGTGATAACAAAAATAAAAGACCCAGAGGGGACAAAATTTGTGTTCATTATTATTCATAGTTTCTGTATACTCTTAATAGTTCTTGTAATTTTTGAGGACTTTGTAATAGATGATCTGCAACATTACAGTATGTTGTACACGCAAGAAAGTTAACTTTTGTTTTGTTTTGTTATCCGCCCTGGGTATTCCAATACCAATACTGACTATTCTGATAATTCTGACTATTTAAAAGCTTGGTTAGTTTTAGTGTCTCCATCAATAATGAAGTTTAAATGTTACTGTTTCTTTAGTATACAGACTAAAGTGTTAACTGTGTCAAAGCTTCAAGAAGTATGAGGTACGTCCAGAAATTAAGTTCTGTTTGGTATTAAAGAAAAACTGAAGAAAGATCCAGGAACACAATTTATTGTATGCAACCCTACAACACTCTATTTTTGAGGCATATTTTGTAACATACCACATTTTTGTATACCTCAGAGAGTTTGCTGCCTGTTTCTTCAACCATCTGGTAACATGTTCTTTTGGCTCATCATCGTTGTTGAAGTATTAACCACCAAAGACAGATTTCAAACTAGCTTACCCGTCTCGGCTTCGCCTGCACCACTTCATAGCATTAATAAGATAAGTTAACTGAGTAAATGTCGTATCGTATTTCAAGGCAGCATTTTCAAAGACTACCCACGTATTTCTGGTAAACGTTTGCCGCTGTTGGGAAGCCCTTACAGCAATAGAAAGATTCAGCTTCCTCATCAGTTTCTTTAGATCACTGCTTTGCCATTTCAGTTGCTCTCAAACTGGCCTGCTGCTGAACTCAGAACTCTTTATTTGCCATATATATTATAATAAATTACATTGGCACGACAACTTAAAACTTAAAGTTGTTCACCTTAAAACTAACAATCGATCATGCTTTAAAAACCATCAAAATAGCCCACGTGCTCATTAAGAACGGTTTAGTTTTGTAAAAGGGTTGTTTATGAAAAATTTAATAAATAAAACGAGCTTTGTCTTCACTTCAAAGTTGCTACTCTACTGAAGATTCTTCTGCTCTGTGTGCTGCCTACCGTTTAGCTTATTGAAGCCTTCTAATTTATATTTGTGCTGAAGTTACCTGACTTTTAGCCACTTTATTAAATTCCAAACTTTGGTACAAATCTGATCTACGTTTCCCCGGCATTATTATGAACAAGTACCTATTCTTGGTTAAACATGCAACAAAAATGTAAATCAAAATGTAAACAAATAAATAAACTCAAAATCCTGTAAATCTTAAATACAGCACACCTATTTAAGTTATTATCTAATCCAGTAAATATTAGTGCCCATAAGACTAACTTGGGAAATTTAGTGGCTACTGGGGCAAAGCCCTAAAGGAATTTTAAAATGTGAATAGGCAAATATGTTACTTTATAATATAAGCTATCTTCCTAACAAATATCAGCTCAATCGGTTCAGTAGTTGGAGCATGATCGAGCCACAAACAAACAAACACACAAATTGTCAGCTTTAAATATAATTGAAAGTCGCTAGAACTAGGTCAGGGCTGTGCGAGGGATGATCAAATATGACCTTTGGGAATTTTGTTGCCACATTTTCAAGTTAAAAAAAAATTAAAATTCAATGTTGTAGCCCCTGAACTGTGCGTGTTAACTCATTGATCCATGCATAGTTATGTGTCCCGCTCTCACTTAGTTATTGTCATATCATATCGTCACGGCTTGTGTCGAGGTATACAGACTGTCGAACTATCGAGGTTCTACTGTATATATATTTTTCTTTACACCCAACATCTATTCAGAATGTAATTTCCTACATAAAAATACTAGACGAATACAAATATATAAATAAATAAAAATGTTACAGTTATTTTTGTAAAACACTACAAATTTGAAAAACCTCATTTTTTCAAATGAGAAGGGGCGGGAAGGGGAAAACAATAATTATTATTAGCTGGATTATGTAGGCCAACAATTAGTTTTTATTTAATATTTTCCAATTTCCATACATCTATTTATAAACAAACTGAATACATGATCAAAGTTTTTTTTTTTTGTTTTTTGATGTCGCGCACTATATTTTTTGTTTTTTTAATATTGCCCGCGAACTATATCTCGCGTCAATAATGCTTCCCGCTAACAATCAGCTGTTTTTTTGACAGACAGTATTTATGTGTTTTTCTAAAGCATCCAAGAATACAGACCATTAGAAATAGTATAAACGAAAACTTTACTAATGTTAGTAATAACACGACTAACTGTATTCATATTTCCATAAAAAGGTAATATGGCCCATAAGAACAAGCCCATAAAATGTAATTAATTTTTCTTTTTACACTGAACCTTTGTTATTACTTTCACTTATGTCTTTATACATTGTTTTATTCATATTTAAGAAAATTCGGGTGGTAAATGAAGACAAAATAATTAATTTCGGTGGCATTGTACTCATCACGAAACTGTTCCGTGATACGAAATTTGAGCCCAATAGAGCCATCACGGAACTGTTCCGTGATATAAGGCCAATGGGTTAAACTAAAATAGGTACATACCTTGTCGTCAACAGTTCAAATTTTAATAAATGAAAATAAAAAGTACGTAATATGTGTACGTAATATACGTTAATGTGTTTGTGACTGTGCCATTTTAATTTTGTTGTATCCTATTTGGATAATACATTTCTTGTGTACCACTTTAAAATGCTGAATTCACGGCAAAACATGTACTGGATTTCATCACTAAAATTTGAACTGTTGACGACAAGGTATGTAAGTTTTTTAATGTCACATTTGCAGTATGTTGTCATGAAAGAAAACAACAACTATTAAGAACATTTCTCAGCGCTTATTCTGTATTGCACCGGCCATTTTCTAAAAGTGTATCGCAGGGAATATTTTTATGAATAAAAATAAATATAAACAAATTAAATTTTCAGTATTTTTTGTGAAGATTTTTTTGCCGCTTGACCTCGCGGAAAAAATTAATCATTAAAATGCCTTGTCTAACCCAAACAACTTTTCACATGACTTTTCGAGGTAACACGCTTGGGTTTAAACATTGCTGGGGACACCATGAGCTTCCATTGGTTGCTGTTAAACATCCTCCGTACAGCCCTGACCTCAATTTTTGCGACTTTCCTCTTTCTTTGCATCTGAAATATTTCCTTGGTGGTCAACACTTTAACAAAGATAAGCTAAAAGAACATTTTACCACATGGTTGCAGGAACTATTATTTCATGTGCAAGAATTATTTGATTGTGCATTGTTTTTATTCTGTGGAAAGTATTATTGAACACCTCAGGCAATGTAACCCCCTGTGTGACTCTCTGACCCTTCCCCTCCCTACCAATCACATTCTGTAGTGGCTGAAACTTCTTCAGCACTTTGACCTGTTCAACGCCATCGGCCTATGAACGGAAACAACAAGTAACAAGTAACTGGCGGCAAACGTCTATGAGGTGGGAATACATAAACTTTTGCCACATTACGAAATATGCCTCGAAAATCACGGGTGTTATTTTAAAAAATAGAGTAAGAGTTGTGGATTTTGTTGTACAACAAACTGTTTTCTTGTAACTGTCTTTGATTTTGGTTACAGAGATATTAAAAGTGCTAAACACACTACGTTGTCCAATGTTATTCTTATGGAGAATAAGAAATATTGTATATCTCGCGTATTTATCAACTTATCCTGATGAAACTTGGATATTGCTTCATATCATTGTGGTCTATTGATATTTGCACTAAAAAACATTTTTTGGCCGATAGTTCCAGTAGCAGCAAACCTGCGTACTCAGCTCCCCCATGTTATTCTTATGGAGAATAAGTAATGTGTTATCTCCCTTAATTATGAACATAAATTAATAAAATTTGGTATGTGGCTTTACCTACTTGAGTTATACTGATATTTGTATAAAACTCCATTTTTGTGTTCCTTGCTTCAGCAAACCTGCATACTCAGCCGCCATGTTATTCTTATGGAGAATAATAAAAATGTCATAAATCATTTATTTGTGAAAGTATATTGATGAAACTTGGTATGTGGCTTTATGTGGTATTAAGATACATATATGTGCATTGGAAATTCGCTGAGTACGCAGGTTTGCTGCTACGGGAGTATTTTATTCTATTAATGTCTGTTGAGAATATTATTGGACTTAACCATAGATAGTTATGTCACCAGGAAGAGAAATCTCCTGACCACATGCAGATAAATCACTTCCCACCTCAGCTTCACTCTGCTGTATCTAACAAGATTGCTCTTCAGCCCACTGATATAAAGGAAACAAATTTCCAAACATAAAAAAATATAAATGAAACCAGCTAATGTCACATTTTCCCATGGGGATCTTGCACAACAAATTAAAAATGTAAGAGGGCAGTGTTAGTGTTGGTTGGAACTATTTTTTATAACAGGTGTTTATTTTAATAATAAAACGTGTGACATGAGCAAAATAATATACTTTTTTCCATAACAACATGGGATCTTTGAGGACATTGGGTTAGAGCCCTGTGACCCAAAGGAAAATAAATTGTTTTTAAATCATAGCCTAAGCAGGAAAATCCCTTTAATTTGATACCCAAATCATAAAAATTGATCTAGATTTTAAAACACAGTTGACTGTACATAAAAATACTCAGAAAATCATGGTATAAAATTGTGTTTTACGAGCTCCTAAACTTTACACGCAGGGTGGACTGGAGCTCCAGCCTGCTTACAAGTACTGATTACAAGTACTAAACAATCTCCCCAGTGTGCAAAAGAGCTCCAGACTGGCTGAAACACAAAATCTAGGTCTAAGAAAATATATAAGGTTAAGAATAAATACATTATCACAGCCGTTAACTAATGAGCAATAATTAAGGTAGATCTAACAAATCCTTTTCTTTGAAGTAACTTTCGGTTCGATTGTAGACTTCGTTTGTAGACTTCAACATCTCTGGCAAAGCATCTAGGCAAGGCTGGGGGTTTTCACCACAAACCTACAACAGAAAACGTGCAACTTAAAACGAGTTCGCACGCAGCACGCTGATGTGAGGGAAGTGAATTTCCACATAAAAAACTATAAAAACTAAAAATCAGCTAAAAACATACATTTATTTCAATTTTTATGCAAATCTGAAAATATTGATTTTTTGGCTGTTCTGATGCTCCTGGTTCTATTTACATGCAATGCTGGGAATAACGTTTTGCACATTATAAGGTTAGGAGAAGGTCTAGTCAGGCTTTAAAGTAGGCGTGAGGTTGTTGGGGATGGTAAAAGTACACCAACAAATGAATAATAGGCTTTTCTAATGTAAAACCCCCATAAGACAACGTACTGTGTTTGGTCGATACACATTTTCTTTAATAACTCGGTATAAATTTATGCTAGAATGGCGAGAGAGGGCTTAAACGTTTTGCCTCACTAATTCCCATCTTTTTACATGCGTTAATTTTACATCCGGGGCTTTTCTCACCCTTTTTGTGTCCAAAAACTTGAAATTTGAAAGATTAATCCCCAAAAGAGGGTATTAGAGTTTTCCGATTGTTTTGCCCAACGAACTTGTCCAACAGATTATAGAAAGGAACATCCCTACCAAATTTGAAGTAAATCGGATAAAAAATGTGACCGCTAGAGTGCATACACACATATATATATATATATATATATATATATATATATATATATATATATATATATATATATATATATATATGTATGTATATGTATATATATATATATAAAATTTTGAACGAACCCCCAAAACGTGTTCAGGGGGTCACGTTAGGAACTTCTATGGTGGTCCCGGGCTTGAGTTTCACCGTGCGGATCATACTAATAGTTCACTTTCCAAAGGAAATTCACTAAAAAAGGTAAATATACAACATGATACAAGACAATGGGAACAGCTCACTTACACTACTGATCATAGTCCCTATGAGCCAGTTTTAAAATATTAAATTATATATATGGTTCATTTGCACTACAGCTCATAGACACTATGACCCTTCTTTTAAATTATAAAAGCAATATGGTCTATTTACACTACTGATCATAGAGACAATGACCCCTAATAAAATTATTATATGAGACGAGAGGGCCATAGAAACTATGAACCTATTTAAATTTATTTAAAGGTTCAAAGCATCTACAGGCTCATAGAGACTATGACCTCCTAACATTCATTTCAACTAATTTTATAAAATAAGGTCGTAGACACTATGGAACATTTTGTATTTGTAACCGAACATATAAGGAATAGGGTCATTTACACTACTGATCATTGTATCAACTCGCAGCGCACTCTGCATCAAGCCAACTGAAGGCGCTCATACTAGATCGGCAAAACACTGGTGCACTGGCAATCCTTTACGCCGACTTGTTTTGCCAAATATTAATAATTACGGTGAGTTGAAAATCCTAGAAAAAGCTTATATATATTGTAAATATTTAATAGTTTGTAAATAATATTAACTATAAATATATGCCAAGTAAAATCACGCTAAAATTAAACTTAACATTAAACATCTGTCTGAAACTGTCTGTTATACTCAGAATATGTCTGCTAGTTATCTTTTGATTTTGTTGTTTCCATAATTGTACAGTTATATGCACTCCTATAATCTGAGAGATAACCTGTTATATTTTTAAATAACTATGTGTTTATCAAAAAATACAGTAGTTAAGTAAATTATTTAATTTTGCTAATATACCTTTTTTAAATCTATGTGTCATTTGGAAAGTAAGTTAACGAGAAACTTTTTTTATTTTTGAAGTAGAATCAAACTTCCAGTGAGAAAGTTGTAGGTAATTAGTTGATCTTCAAAATTTATTTGAAAATATTTTCGATAGAATTTCTAGTTTGTTTATTATTTGGATCTTAATAGCCGTGCCGGATGTCAGTTCTTCGCGTGCCGCCGTCGTCGTCTCGGACCGCGGCTCCACGCTGTTCTACCACATCACATAAAGTCTCCTCATTTTACATAGATCTTCACTTAGAAAATATAACGTAAGTGCATTTTATTTCATATTGTGTTGAGATTATTGTCATTTAACATAGCTTTCAATGTTGATAGAAAAATTAGCTCTCCTAAACGACGCCTCGAAAAGAAAATATTATACTTGCCAAATCTGAAGTATACAAAATTTGCCATAAAATGCACAGGTCAAATATTTGATTATGCCGTGTGGTGTTTATACTCTACATAACTTTCAAATTCAACGAAATTTCACTGTCGCAAATCTGTTGCACCTTTTTCATTTCGCTGCTGGTAACCCCTAAACGACGACGCCTCGTACAGAAAATGTTACTCTTGCTAAATCCTGTGCCGCCGTGCGCACTTTCTTATATATTTATGCCGGAAATCATCTGATTCCTCCGGTCGCTAAAATCCAATCGCCTAATCCCTCCCCACTCAGTGAAGTTGGAGTTCAGAATCCCTTTACTGTATTTTACTCTGTACCATATTTGACCAGTGAATTTTATAAAAATCTTTACTTCACATTTAAAAAGAAAAGGAAATTAAAGAAAGAGTTTTTCTGTCCATACTGCATGAAATACTATTTAACCCATTGGCTTACCTGAAATTTGCCACCTGACAAACCGTTCAGTTTCCCAAGAAAAATTACGTAGTATTTTACTAAAACTGTCACTATAGCAACAATTATGCTCAAATTACTTAATTTTTGTACTAATCTTTAGAGAAATAAATTATCTACAAGAATAAAATACTTTTGACAGCATTTATGTATGGTAAATATTATATATATATGTATCATATATATATATATATATATATATATATATATATATATATATAAAACAAATAATTCTAAAAGGAGCTTACATGTAAAAAAACAAAAAAATATTTCATCCAAACAACTATTGTTTACTTGTAGGTTATTTTACATGAAAATAAAAAATTATAGTGATACATTTACATTTGACCTAGATATAACATATTTTCCAAAATAATATTTTTCCGAAATTTTACTAAGTTTCCCCAAGTATGGACATATGCATTCAAAATATATACAAACAAAAAATAAAAACAACAAAAAAATAAAAAAGTGCAATCCCGAGTATAATTGGGGTTGCACATCTGGGCTACTTACGGCGGCCACGAGTATACTCGGGGTTGTGAGCCAATGGGTTGATAAAGTCTATTCAGCAGTATGTTGATAAAACACATTGAGTTCCTAATCAATGGTATAAATCTAAACTAGGTACAATGTTTTTAGTGTATACCAACTTAATATATTATTACATATTACATATAGGCCTAAGATGGCTAAAACCATACTAAATTCTTATGTGGAAAATTAAACACAATTGTGTTTATTTTGTAAGAATACAAAATTTTGATGAACAAAATTGTAATTTATTTGTATATTTGGTGTATTTATTACGGACCAGAATAATAAGGTTATATTACGGAATATAAAAAATAACATATATACAATACATATGCTTATAATGTGTATTTATGTTAGGCGGGCCTCATTTTCGTATACGCCCGGGGTCCCAGAGGTCCTTAATACAGCTGTTATATGTTTTTTGTGTGGGCCCACGTTGTGGCGCAGACCCTAGGCACGCGCCTATACAGCCTATGCTTAAACCCGGCAAATGTATTATAAAATTAGCGGTATATAAAATAAAATTCAACCTTTATACTAATTAAAAAAAAAACATTGAAAAGGATATGTAAGTTCGCTATAACCAGAACTATGAAAAAGGGTATTTTAATAAAAATATAAACTTACCACAAACCCATGAAGGCACATACCGAATTTCATCTAAATATAATCATAAATAAGAAAGATATCTAATTTATTTGTTCCCGCCTCGGGGCAGTCGCAGTGATCGTAATAAATCATTAAATTAAAATCATCAAAATGGACATGATATATGATGGAAGGGCGGCTCACTATTAGGCTATCCCGCAAAATGTTGGATTTATTTAATCGACCTGGGAAACGCCGAAAAGATCCACCTGGACCCAGGCGTTACAATTGTTAAATGTTTAACATTTGGGAATATCTTCTTCTGAGATAATATTTTGTCTGTCAGGTTGCCAACTTCTACCCTCTACCCTACCACAATATTTAGCGCAGGAAGGCAGTTTACCTGTTGTTGTTTGTCGATAACTATGCTTCAATCTTCGTTTCGGTTCAATGTGAAAGTTTTAGTAATGTGATCTAGTTTTGTGCGTGTTATCTCAAGCTACAAAATGTCCGAACTGGGCAGTTCAAAAATCGATCGTATGTTGATGGAAGTGGACAGTGATAGTGATGCAGAAGGTGATCAGTCAGATGCTTCTTACTTTACACCTCCTAGATATGACTCAGCTCCTAACTCTGACGATGATAATAATTATGCCCTAAACTTTGATGACACTTACCTTACGGATTTTATTCCTCACAATGAATACGAATCTAAAGCATCATGTAACTTCGAATATCGTGATAATGAAATTTCATTCAATGCCCAGTTTAGTGAAAATAATTATGGCGATGACAACTTTCCTTATGTGAACAACGCCACCAATGTAGACGAAGCCGACGTTGAGGACAACACCGCCGTTGTGGACGACACCGCCGTTGTGGACGACACCGCCATTGTGCACGACACCGTTGTGGAAGATGATGTTGGTAATATAAACGAGACTGAAACCAACGATGTGTCAACAAGGAAAACACTATCCCAGTAACCACAAGAGACCACAACTACGCTACTCGCAATCGCACACTGCAACGTGGAAATAGATTGACGACACGCATTTGCGTTAGTGTCCCATTGTTATTCAAACGTGTATTTCTTAGCAACGGTTTATTTTAAAACCCTGATCTCTTTGTATCAGTCTGTAGAGATATCTGAAACACATGCGCGATGCTTGGTCTGTGGGTATGACGATTGGTGACGTCACATCGCAATTGGCAGAACTGTTGTTTACATTTTAATTTTCGATGCATCATTGTACAACTGTCCACGTGGCTAACCTTACGGTTTTTGGACGTGCTTTAGTGGTGTATGTTTGATTATTGTGCAGAACATTAACAATGAAACGGAATACAAATGATCAAATTTAGAACAACACAAATGTTCGTCGCTCGGTCTATTGAACAAAAATACAATCTTTTTTACTAATTTCCGTTGTATAGACTGACCGACGAATATATGCAACGTTTTTAAAATTGCTCAAAGTAAAATAAAAATCAATTGCTATTGATTACAAATGCATTTTAGGTTATTATGAAGTGAATTAGTCCATTTAAACCCAATATCTCTCGTGGTCTGTTGTTAATGTTACTCCTGTACCTACCGGTCTTTTTGCAACATTCAGATTATTTCTTTTGGTCTGTGGGAGTGATTGGACCGACGCAAATGTGCGTCGCTCGGTAGCGAACGTGTTAATAATGAAGTTCTAAATTGAATGGTTGTGGAAACTAACAGAACGCACAACAAACTATCAAGTAGACGATTAAGCCGGAGGAGTAGGTTGCGTCACTGAGTCCCAATAAATTCAGATGAGATAAACAAATTCAGATGAGATGAACAAATTCTTGGGTCTTTTGATATGGATGGGTCTTGCTTCCTTTCCAACAATATCAGACTACTGGTCAACCTCTAAACTGTATAAAAACGAGGTTGCTGGTTCAGTAATGAGTCATAACCGATTTCAGCTGCTTCTTAGGTTTTGGCACTTCAACGACAACCAAAATCCTGGATCAGACGGAAGGCTAGCAAAAATCGCCCCTCTACTTAGGTTGCTAAATGGCGTATTTATAAAGTTGAAGATTGCTAAAAAAGATTTAGCGGTGGATGAATCAATGATACCTTTTAGAGGTAGACTGATCTTTAAACAATACATTCCAAAAAAAGCTCACAAGTATGGTGTAAAGCTGTGTGGTAAAACAGCATATGCATACAATGTAAATATATACAGCGGTAAAGGTTCCAATACAACTCCTAACCAATTGATGGGCACATCTGTTGTTTTGGAACTTCTAAATCCTTACCTGAACTCAAGCACAACAAAATACGTTGACAATTATAAGAACTCAATTGAGTTAGCAAAGCTTCTTTTGTCCAAAAATACTCATCTTGCTGGATTTCTTCGTATTGACATAGTTGGCATACCAAAGTAGTTACTTTTCAATAACGAACTTGAACGTGGTGAAATGGTGTTACTGAAAACAAAGATGGGATCGTGATAACACTCTGGATGGGCAAACGTCCCGTTCTCATGTTGTCAACAAAGCACGACATGAATGCTCATGTCGAGCTTTGTCGACAACATGAGTATGGGACCATATGGTCACTGTTGGTAAAAAGGACAAACATGGTAACAAAGTAACCATGTAGAAGAAAGTTACAACAAACTGAAAATGGGGATTAATGTCGCAGACCAAATGGCTTCTTATAATTCCGCTGTTCGTAAGTCGCCCAGGTGGTACCACAAAGTAGCTGAACACTTGATATTTGGAACATGCATTGTCAATGCATGGCTATCGTTCAAAGCTAATGGTGACGAGCGGCAAAACAACATTTCCATCACTGACTTCAAAGAAAGTGTTTGTATGGAGCTAATGGGATTGACTAATGAGCCAACTGTACATCAAACAGGCCACCACTATTTAACACAGTCATAGGTCATGATCGGTGTTGGGAAAAGCAAAAGGCACCAGAGAAAAATATGTGCAATATGCTTAAGAAAAGCTCAGAAGGAAGTAAGGAAAAAAGCTTACATCATGTCAAAAGTGAACACGTAGGGTACGTACGAGTAAATCTTTATATGTTTTACCATTTTTGTATCTTTATATATTACAAGTATTTTTAACTATTTTTTACACAAAATTTATTCACATTAATTTAGCCACTAATTTAATACAAACAACTCCCGATTATCCGGGAGTGGGTAAATCAGGTTGCGGTTTAACCGGGATCACGAAAGATTTATTTTTATTAATTTTATTTATCCCCTTCTAAACATAAATAGAGCAATAATAACAATTTATTTTGCTAAATTATACCCAGAATCGTATTTAATTTACTTTATTTATCAGAATAAATACTATACAAGCAATTTACTAAACACAACATAATCTCAGAGTCTGTCATCTCGCTAATGAGCCGTGGGCGCATGATGGGGAACGATGACCTTGATACTGCTGTAGACACTGCACCTGGCTAGGCACTGAGACGGACAGACGGACAGTCAGACGCGGACGTCTAAAAATAGAAACATCTCAAAACAATCACCCTTCCCGTCGCTGATCACCCTCACGGGGTTTTCCCCCAGTGCGGAATTAATTAGCATACTGTTCGGTGTAGTTTAGAGAGTTTGGTGTTTAGAGATCTTTAACCTATTAAATATCATTCGGCATTTTGAATAGTATTTACTGCTACCAGCCATTGCTAGTATTAACTATTATTATCGTGATTGTTTATAGATTTTATCAAAATTTCAAGATTTTCACAAGTATTTAATTAACATAAATACACCTTAAATGACATTAAAACACAATACTGTAGTATACAAATTTTAATAAACCTTCATTATATTTGTAATGTTCAATTTATTGAATCCCTTTGTTTTAACCGTGGTTTTGGGTTATCCGTGACCCTCCAACCGGTCATTACCCCTGATAATCGGGAGTTGACTGTACTCTGTTTTTATAGTTTTATAACTAAAAATAAACTAATAACATTATTATTTACAAATACAGTGTTTATTATTTACACACCATTCCCTATATTTTGAAAATTACACATTAGGTCCGAACGGACCTAATAAATTGTAAATTTGTTCTTCTACTTTGAGTTGGCAGTTGGCAGCCCTGGATGAAGCAATGAAATAAACCAATGCACGGCCAGTAGGCGTGGTCTATCTAGAATGCTGGAAGTTCAAGGTTTTACCGCTAGGTCGCTCTGGTGACTAACTTAAACCATTTTAGTAAAACTGTGCTTCAACAGTTACTAAAACGCATGGACCTAAGTGTCACTTGAAACATACCCCATTTAGGTCTGATTGGACCTACGTGACAGCTAACGTGTTAAAATATCAATATTCCACATTTTAAACTTTAATAACAGGTAATACTAGCTGTTCCCGCGGACTTTGCCCTGCAAATAATAATTTATAAAAACGATGACAGTTGTGTGTGCTGCATTCTGTGGTTATCCTAAATGTTCTGTAACGACAAAGTATAGAGACGACCTTGAAATTTTAGGAAATTTCACGAATAAACCACTTTGTTGGATGCACTTACGGTTTTCTCTAGGCCTAACCGCTTCATCAACTCGTTGAACAAGATCTTCTGTAGCAGCAGATTTGCGTACTTGGCCCCCTTCGTCATGCACATCAGTACGTCCATCTTTAAATTTTTAACACCAGATTTGAGCCTGGAAGTGACAAGAGCGTTTGGTGAAGCGTTACTTACTTACGTACTTTTCTGCCAATATAATCGTCACCGTGCAATCCTGGTTTCAATATTTCTATATGCGTGCAGACTTGCTCGCCGATTATAGTTGGAAAACGAAAACGTCTCTGCCACAAATCCTTCACCTCATTCATTTGTGCCAGAGTCGTTAGAAACTTGATCCAATTTTGTGATTGGTCAACGATTCGATCTAATACACAACAGACAGTATTATTAGCTGTAGATCGGTGAACGCCCAAATTGTAGCGTATACCGGACTGAAAACCCGGGTCTCCGACGAAGCGTAGGCCTTAAAAATCTCCTAGCAATTGCTTAAGAAAAAATCTAGTGGCAAGTTGTTATACACTTGCATTTTTAAGCACTCCAAAAATAGCTGGGCAGATAGGCTAGGCATTCGGAAACTCCAAAGTATATTCCAAAAGTAAATTCCAAAGGTATATTCACTCCAAAGTAAGCTAATGCCAGGAAATGGGTGTGTTTTTATTCACATTGCCCTTCTGTTTTACTGTCATGTCCTACATATACAAATATACATATAATAATAATTGGAGCAAGTCTTACTCTGTGAAGAAGGACATCTCTGGAAGGAAGGACATACATGGCCAGAATCGCTCCCTTTCTCACAAACCAGGAGTGGTGCTTGGCTAATGTTTGGTTGTACACTTCTTGTCCAACAACGTTCGTCTTCTCTTCAGGTTTCAGATTCCCGACTCTTTCCAGAAACTGCCTTAGAAAATCTAGACAAAAATAATTTTGACCTTGAAAGCACAACAGTTGCAATATTTGCTAACAAAGCATCTATACTTTAGAAACAGGAAGAGTGTGTAAATCTATTTTTAAATCACAGCAGAACCTCTCATATCCGTCACCTATATGAGACCAAGCCTTGGTACAAACACACAAAAAATGATAAGAGGAGCAAAAACAATACTTTATGGCGGAACAAACAGTTACACTGTCAAAAAACACTCAGAATAAAAAAATTTAAAAAAAACTCATGTCTGTAACCACGATCACAAGTTCTGTGGTTTTTATGGAAAACAGAGGTTAACTTTCACTGTGGCACAGCACCACAGCAGCAGAAGAGTGGTAGATGGTAGGACTCACAGTCAGTTATCCTGAGGTTGGACATAACAGGTTCTGGTATATATTATTAAATCTTGTATAATTTATTTTGGTATTTTATGTAATCCACCAATACGTAAACTTCTCTTCATGGAGTTTATACAGTTAAAACCGATTACCGGTACCGATAACTGATTGTTTGTAGATAAAACCTGTAACAAAAATTGTAATTTGGACAAATGTTATCATTACATGTTCAACCTCGGTCATAATTACTAATCAGTAACTATGACCGTAATTAAACATTTAATTATAATATTTGGTCCATATTGAACTATTTGTAATTGGTTTTATCTGTTTATTTAGCAACGTTATCTTACCACTAAGATAGAGAGTTTAGATTTCTGGTAATCCAGGTTATTGTATTGTCAGATAATGCAGCTTAACAAGTTCATTGATTTTTTGATTATAAAGATCTGTTATCTATAACAATAAACTGCAGCGATTATATGTGATCATGATAGGTTTTGTTATTCATCAGTAACCTCCGCAATGGGCTGTTATATAAATCGGTATGGTGCTACAGATCAAATTACGTTAGAGGTTTGCTACGTTGCATAAATACATCTTCTGGTAAGTACCTTTCTAATTTTTGTAATACTTTATATTTTCTATCAAAAATATAACTTTTGTGTCCCAGTAGTTTCTAGTCTACAGAAAAAAGTTTAAGTTCTGCGAGTGTACAATAGAAAAGACCTGTTTCTTTCAGACACATTTTAAATTTGGATTTGGAGACAGTTAAGGCCTGTGAGAAAATCTGAGTTCATTCATGAACTTACCTAATCCCCGATGAAGTCGCAGTAAAGTTCGGCTCCCAGAAACATATGAGCTCTCTTTCAACAATCCATTTTCTGTTTCATATTCTACCATTTTTTTCATGGTAGAAAAATTTCCTGACTTATCTGTTAATCGGACCTGTTCTAGCGCATCCATTTTGTTGCCTATTTCAGAACCAACAAATCCAAATACAGTCCCCATAAGCTTGCAAAACCTGAAAAATATTTTTCATGTTGCCACACTTTATATTTTTTTTATAATGGCACATTTTATGCCAAAGATTTTATTACCAATGAAAATAATTATACAATTTAATAATTTTACAAAAACTAACCTCTTTTGAAATGTTAATAACTACAATAGTAATGTAACTAAAATTTGCGATGATATAAGTTAGGTTAACACGTTCGTTCGTGGCTCGCATATTTTTAAAAACCACATTCCCAATCTTGAAATTAGGACATGAAAATAAAAATCATACCATAGTAGCCTATGTAATAATGTGACTGGTGTACTTTGGAATTATTCCAATATGTTTCCAGATATGAAAAATAACACAGGTCTAAACTTCCCTGGATGCATTTAGAGCCACCTGCACTGGAATCACAACCGCAAATATGATAGTTCAAAATGTACAAGTTTTTATCTTGTAGATAATGCCTTAGGTTTTATCTTAAGACTGTTTTAGGTCTAGTATGTTCTCAACACAATATTAGGTAGGTACTGTAGAAAAAATATAAATCCAAACAAAAGATTTTGTGAGTGTACTTTTAGCCACTTGCACTGAGATTGTGATCTCATATTTGATAGGTCAAATGGAAAATGTAACTATGTTTATTCCAGCCATAATTTGTTATATTCTTTAAATATTTTTATATTATTTTCATTATGTAGGCGTATTTTATTTTTCAGTTTTATATTTTTTCTATTTGACATAGCCTACCTTAGCTACTATTTTAATTTTTTCTATTTTCTTCATTATCCTACTAATGTAACTAGAAAAAAATTATCCCAAAAAAACAATGCAAAAATAGGGGTTTTTTGCAGTCCCGCACGTAAACATATTCTCAAGACTGAGGCATGGTTCCAAGCTCGGCCAGGACTTCTGGCTATCAGCACTGTATGGCAGAACCCATATTGACAGGGAGGAGTACAGGGCCTGATACATATGTGAATAATACTATGCAAATTTAAAAATTTATTACCGCTACTCTATTCCTGACCAGGGGCTGATTAAGAGGTTTGGCGCCTATAGGATTGAGTTAATTTGGCGCCCCCCCTTTCTCCCCCCTCCCCCCCCCGAACTATTGAAGGGGGATGTGTGTCGAAAAGACTCTATGAACGAGTGTCTGAAGTCGGCCCGATGTAGCTGCATTTTATGGATGCGTTATGTGTTAAGGGGATACCAGCGGCAGGTATCCTTGTATCTTTTTAACCAAAAAGTGGTTGCCTCAACTCAGGGGCACCGTTGAAATTCCCTTATTATCTGATCTAAAGGGTCCCATGTCTCTCGGTTTCAGTTCCGGATCGTGTAACATCGGCCGTAAATGACGATCGCACCGCATAGTATCGCCTGTAAATGACGATCGCACCGCATAACATAGGCCATCGCACCACGTGATATATGCAAATAATGACGAACACACTAGATTATACTGGCCGTAAATGACGATCGCATCGCATATGACCGCTTCGAGGATATAATCTCGTCCCAAAATAATCCCGGGGTAAAATAAATCCCGCCCGAATAATAAGATTATTTTTTTCTCAAAAATCTTCCAAAATTTCGGGACCTAAGTAATCCATCTCTAATCACGAGCTTAGGAAAAAATAAAATAACCTTCTATCAAAGTACTCAAAGTGTCAAACTGAGAATAAAGCAGGTGTGGCGACAGGAAAGGGTGCGCGGAACTATAATTCCCTCTAGCCAATTGATCACCGCACTTCCAAAATTTAAAAAAAATGTGAGCCCCTTTGGATGACTGGCGCCGTAGGCTGCAGCCTAGTCAGCTTAACCCTTTCCACTAGAATGTCGGGGCAGCCCCGCCCACTGCATTTTGCTATGTTGTCGCATACCGGGCCTGCAATTTTTTTGTTTGTCCCCAATCAACTGTATCAAAATAAAATATCCCCGCCGCAGCAAACCTGCGTACTCAGCGAATTTCCAATGCATAATATATGTCTTAATACCACATAAAGCCGCATACCAAGTTTCGTAAAAATATATTCACATATAAGAGATTTTAATTATTCACCATAAGAATAACAGGTAATGAGTACGTAGGTTTGCTGAAACAAGGAACACAAATAATTGTTTTTTATGCAAATATAAATAGAATTTAACTAGGCGAAGCCACATACCAAGTTTCATCAATATTCAATCATAAATAAGCGCTATGTAACATTCTAGTTATTCTCTATAAGAATAACATGGGGGCTGAGAAAGCAGGTTTGCTGCAACAAGGAACAACAAAAATGGATTTTTATATAATTATCAATATAAATCAACCAAGTGAAGCTACATACCGATTGTTATTAACTTATGTTCATAATTAAGGAAGTCATTACATTTTACTTATTCTCCATAAGAATAACATGGGGGCTGAGTACGCAGGTTTGCTGCTACGGGAATAATAAACGAAAATCAATTTTTTGTGAAATATCAATATGGTATAATACCACATACCAAGTTTCATCAACATACATCCATAAATAATCGAGATATCAAATTTTATTAATTCTCTATAAGGATAACATTGGACAACGTACTGTGTTTAGAACTTTGAATATCTCTGCAACGGTTGGGCGTAGAATCACAATTTGAACACCAAAATGATTGTTTTGTGGAGCTGAACAGATTGGTAAAAGCAAATTTGAAGTTAACATTAAAATGATCTTAGGAAAAACCAAAAACCTTTTTCCCGTAAGATCAACATGGGAGATTTTATGAGTAGGCTTTTTTCGATTTTCTCCGCAATCACTCAACCTAGGTTAATAACTCAAAAAACTATATTATTTGTTTTTTAAGCTATATATCATGGTTGAAACCAAAATTAAGTTTTTTACAAATTTTAGGGTGAAAAATGCAAAAAACTGATTTTTGGAAAATTTAAAACCCCCATAAACCCCTTTCCCATGGTTTGATTTTTCTGGTTTTCGAACTTAAAGTCATGAATGTCATTTTACACATTTGAGCCAAATTTCATCAAAATCGGATGTTTTTTACTCAAGTTATCGTATTAACGGACACATATATAGATGTGTATAGATAAATATATAGATATAGATATATATACATATAAATTTCAACGAACAGTGTTTTTGGCATCTGGGGTCCTCAAAACAAAAAGTTATCATGGTCTCGGGCTTAAGTCTTACCATGAGACCTACGGTAATAGCTTCTTCCCTAAACGGGAAATTCGCTAAAAACAAAAGAAATGAGAGTGGAAAGGGTTAATGGCTAACCAGACCCTGATCCTGACCTTAAAACGAAACATTTCGTAATGCACTGTAGAATAGCTACAAATGCCTCCTACCAGGATTACAATTGAATACCTGGATTACAAAATGTAGCCACGTAGCAGCAAACATTTTAGAGCTCAACTATTAGCTGGGAAGGGGAAGTTTAAGAGGGGTCAGTTAAGAGAGAGTCTATTGTACAAGGTCTTAGATATGTTTCCATTACGGTAATTATTTCTTGATAATTTGAAAATTTTAAAAACTGATGAATTGGGTTTAAATTCAAAATAAGCCTCTATTGGTTTTAATTTTAAAACTGTTTTCTTCAATGTAATTTTATAGAAAATATTTATAGATATAGATAAGTATACCAAATGATTAACGAGTTCGCAAGCAGCACGCTGACATTAGGGAAGTGAATTTCCAAATACAAAACTTTTAAAACTCAAAACCTATGTAAAAACAAACATTTATTCCAATTTTATTTAAATCTGAAAACTTTATTTTTTGGCTGTTCTGATGCTCCTGGTTTTATTTATACCTGCAATGCTAGCAATACAATTTTGTGCAGTATAAGGTTAGAAGAAGGTCCAGTCAGGCTTGAAAGCAGGCGCGAGTTTGTTGGGGATGATACAAGTACACCAACAAACAAATGAATAACATGCTCTTCTAATGTAAAAACACCATAAGACAACATACTGTGTTTAGCCGATATACATTTTCTTTAATAACTCGGTAAATGTTTATGCTAGAATGACGAGAGAGGGCTTAAAACTTTTGCTTCACTAATTCCCATCTTAATACATGCATTAATTTTACGTCCAAGGCTTCTCTGACCTTTTATGGGCCCAAAAACTCAAAATTTTAAAGAATAATCCCCAAAAAAGGGCTTTAGAGTTTTCCGATTGTTTTGCCCAACGAACTTGTTCAACTGATTATATAAAGGAACGTCCCTACCAAATTTGAAGTAAATCTGACAAAAAATGTGACCGCTAGAGTGCATACACATATACCTATATATATATATATATAGCCTATATATACATAATTTTGAGTGACACCCCAAAGTGTGTTCAGGGGGTCACATTAGGAACTCTAAGGTGAACCAGGCTTAAGTTTCACTGTGCGGGTCATGCTAATAGTTCACTTTCCTTAGGAAATTCACTAATAAATAAATAATTTACTATCTTCAACAAAGTGAAGATCTAGAAGAAAAAAATCCATTAAGTTAACTTACTGATTGATTTTATTTTCACTACCCCGTACTTGGCTAATTCCAAGGTCTTGGAAAGAAGAGTCATTTTCTGACAAACCCATGCCCTCTAACCACTACTGTTAAGGACCTCTTTGACCAGTTTATAAACAGAGGGGTGAAGGTAGAGTTACCCCCCCCCACTGTTCAAACACTCTTAATGTCAAAGCCAACCAAGAAAATGTCAATGAAATTTAACAGTATAAAATAATCAGCTGAGCTAAAATCTTACAATAAAAATCAATCAAATCAAAAACAATCCAATGGCAAAATAAGAGTGACGTGGCCTAGGATTCACTGGAGTTATGTGTAGGGACATGACTTTCTTATTACCTTACCCCATAGAGGCCATCCAAGACCTCCACTATAAAGATTGATCGTCTGAAAGAGAGTGTGGTTGGCACCACTGCATATTCTGTTGTTGTGGTGGCAATTTCAACGCTAGGGCGGATGAACCCCTGAGCAAAGTCCATCACGGATTTAGCCGCCAGGATTAGACTCATGAATGAAGGCGATCTACGACTGCTTTTTAGCACACCGGGCAAAGGGGCACAATCCCTGACATCACCCTTGTATCCGTAATTAAATCTTTGATGGCCAGCAAATATATTCTCAGTTTATACATTCTCTTGATGAATTTACTGTTGTCTATTAATTTGTTATACTGGCACAGAATATTTGTTTGATTATAGTTCTACTCATAGGTGAAGAAAACCTGTTAATCAACAGATGAAAAATATTTTATTCAAAACGTGAATGTATTTTATGATGCTATTTCTTGTACAATATGTACTTATATTACGATAAAGAGATTTTTATTTGATTTGATACTTTTTTTAAGTCATAAGTTGGTAAACCAATAAAATAAGACAAAAAAAAATCATATGCAGTTCTAACCTATACAGCTGTGTAGAGCGTCTTCTGCTCTATACGAATGGATAACGATCGACTTCACAACTTTGTAGGTTAGTTTGGAAATATTTATGTTTACAAATATGTACACTGTGTCCGGGAATACCCCCCCTGTCTGGGTTTAGCCGGTTTTACAGTATGGCTTATTATGAGCCAGCTACTGTTAGTATACAACTGGTGCATCTGTAACTTGCAAGTTCCGTCAACACCGTAAATAGTAGAAACAACCAAGGGTACAGTACGATAAACGTCCACCAAAACAATCGAATATAAAATATCAAACCACTATGATACATTGATATAATAATCAAGACTTCAAAAACAAAATGAAAACAAGCAAACCATGAGAAAAACTGTGCTCTGCGAAGTTAAGTTGGCTAAGTTTATTACAAATTACGTTAATTAGCTAACCTATCACCACCGAGCACTGTAAAGACAAATACTTTGAGATTGTGTATTATAAACAATAACAATAGGCCTAGGATGTGATTATGGTTACCGGTGTATCAATCATGATAATCTGATATTTTATATTTAATTATTTTGGTGGACGCTTATCAATCAATACACACCACCAGTATCTGACACTGGCTACTGTCATCACTAAGTGACCCAGTGGAAACCAGGCATTTGAAGCTAGGTACCTATGTCAGAAATCAGAAATAGAGGTTAGGCCCTATTAACTTAATCAGCAGTAGGAAAATATGTCTATATATACTTACTTTTGCAACTCTCTGTAAGCATTCAGGTACCTGTCCAACGCAATGTCACCATCATTGCTTAAACAAGCAACAAAATTTTCATGAACATATTTTAAATCAAAAAAGTTAATATTTGTTTCTACTACACCTCCATTAATTTCTGATGACGATACTTCCATTTTCTTGAGTTGCAGGAAATGTTTTTACTCAATAAATAACTTAAGGCTGACACTTTATATACTGCAGATTAGAAAGCTAATACAAAACCATCTGTGTAGCCAGATTATCACAAGGCAATAGTATTATCTATTCTAATTTTAACCAGTACTGGAAAAGATTTCACTTCTTAAACCTAACAATATTTACAAAGGTGGCATTCTGGCAGATGCAGATGGCACTGATGGCAGACAGCTTTACAGTTTTACATTTTTTCACAACATAACGCAGTCTTGCCAGCCCTTCAGATCAAACTTATCGTTCGAGCTGTTCCAAATTGTATTTTAATTTTAGCCGACAATTTCATACACATTATATAGAGTTCTCAATACATATTTATGACGCTTTCTTAAATGCAATAATTACTTGATAACTCTCGGCTGGTAGAGTAGAGCTCACCAGATCTTTTGAAGTTAACGCAGAAAAAATTGTCTGATGATTTACCTCAATTTAATGTTCGCTGAACTTTATTGTGATGTATTTATTTATTATGGTATTGTTTTGCTTCTACTGAGTTTACCATACATTTCAGCTACTGAGGGCTTTGTGCTTTTTAACATGTTTTAGCGAATTTCCCCTATAGACAAGAAGCTATTAGCACCGTAGCATGGTAAAAGTTAAGCCCAAGACCATGATAACTTTTTGTTTTGAGGTCCCCAGACACCAAAAACACTATTCGTTCAAATTTATATTTATGTGACCGTTAACACAATAACGTGAGTAAAAAACGTCTGATTTTGATTAAATTTGGCTCAAAGAAAAGTGACATTTATGACTTTAATTAAGTTCGAAAACCAGAAAAATTGGACCATGGGAAGGGGGTTTACAATTTTATAAAAATCAATTTTTTTTAATTTTTTACCCTAAAATTTGTTAAAAAATTAATTTTGGTTTCGACCATTTTATAGAGCTTAAAAAACAAATAATATCGTATTAAAAATCATTAAACTAGGTTAAGTGGTTGCAGAGAAATTCCAAAAAACGTACTCATAAAATCTCCCATGATAATCATATGGGGAAAAGATTTTTAGCTTTTCCTCAGTTCATTTTAATGTAAACCTCACATTTGCTTTTACCAATCAGTTCAGCTCTACACAAGAATTATTTTGGTGTTAAATTGTGATTCTATACGTCCAACCATTGCAAAGATATTCAAAGTGCTAAACACAGTACATTGTCCAATATGTTATCCTTATGGGTAAAATTAAAATTGTATATCTCGATTATTTATGACAGTATGTAGATGAAACTTGGCATGTGGCTTCACCTAGTACTGGTATATTGATATTTGCACCAAAAAAAGTGTCGATTATCCCTGGAGCAGCAAACCTGCATACTCAGTCCTTATGTTATTATTATGGAGGATAAGTAAAATGTAATGTCTCCCATAATTATCAACATAAATTAATAATACCCCCGTAACAGCAACCTGCATTCTCAGCGAATTTACAATGCATATATATTTATCTTAATACCAAATAAAGCCAAAAACCTAGTTTCATCAATATACATTCAGAAATAATAAACGATTTATGACATTTAAATTATCCTCCATAAGAATAACATGGCGGCTGAGTATGCAGGTTTGCTGAAGCGAGTATCACAAAAAATGGGGTTTATACAAATATCGATATAACTCAAGTAGGTAAAGCCATGCACATACCAAATTTTATTAATTTATGTTCATAATTAAGGGAGATAACACGTTACTTATTGTTCTCCATAAGAATAACATGTGCCTGAGTACGCAGGTTTGCTGCTACGGGAACTATAGGCAAACAAATGGTTTTTAGTGCAAATATCAGTAGACCACAAACGATATGAAGCAATATACAAGTTTCATCAGGATAAGTTGTTAAATAAGCAAGATATAAAATTTGTCTCATTCTCCATAAGAATAACATTGAACAACGTACTGTGTTTAGCACTTTCAATATCTCTGTAACCATTTGACGCAGAGCAACGATCAAAACATCAAATTGTGCGTCTTTTTAAGCTGATTTCAATGGAAAACTAAAATTTGACTTTTTCAAAAATTATATGTAAAAAACTCAAAAAACCCATTTTTGGGGTACACAATCCCCCCAAAATACCCCTTCGGATAGGTCGATCTGTCTGGTTTTCGAACTTAAAGTCATAAATGCTGCTTTACACGTTTATACCAAATTTCGTCAAAATCTGATTTTTTACGAGATTTATCGTGCTCAAGGACACACACACACACACACACACACACACACACACACACACACACACACACACACACACACACACACACACACACACACACACACACATACATATATATATATTTATATATATATACCCCCAATATACACATGGTACCCCGTATATATATATATTTATATATACAGTTTTGAACGAATGGTGTTTTTGGCTTCTGGGGACCTCAAAACTAAATGTTATCATAGTCCCGGGCCTAGGTCTTACCATGCCGACTACGGTAATAGCTTCTTCCCTATAGGGGAAATTCACTAAAACTTGGTATGCAGTTCCGACTGGTTAATTGATGATTGCATAAAAACACATATTTTGTGTTCCTCGTTTCATCAAACCTGTGTACTCAGATTTCAATGTTATGAGAAAATATGGAGAATAAATAATATGCTACATCTCACTTATTTATCCGTGTATGAAACTTGGCGAGTGTTTTTATGTGGTTGTGAGAAACATATACATGCATTGGAAATTCGCTAAGTACGCAGAGGTTTGCTGCTACGGGTGTATATTTTTATAACAGGTTAAAATGCTGATTAATTATTTTTAGAATCGATTCCTTCTCAATTTAAAAACTTACTTAAAATTCCATACGTTAAAAAAATACATAGTCTCCGATATTTGAATGAAGGCTTTCTTTATATTTAATTGGGGATAACGCGGGTATTTTAAATTATTATCCTGGCTTAAGAATCAGTCGCGGTCTTAGAGCATAGATTAACTGCAGTACTCTATGGTCTTAGCATAGACTAACACTACAGTAGACCATCGACGGCTCTCTGACTGGTCTATACTAGTACAGAGGTCGACATTGGGTACAGCAAAATGAAGCTGTCATAGTATTGGTAAGTCTTTTGGCTATCCAGTGTGACGACTTCACTTCCTTGGTTCCTCCTTATCTCTTCTGGGGGCTTGACTGCCAGTTGAGCCTGGATACCCAGTCTACTCCAAGTCCTTGGAGGGAGTAGTGGATCTTCCTTGCAGGCTGGGGACGGGTGTCTGGGAGGAAGGGCCCTTACCCGACGGTCTTCGGTCTGCCGGGCTGGGGGACGAACCGTCCTGGGGCCACCCGACCCCTGAGAGGTTGGAGGCTCTGTGCGATGGTGGTCCCTGTCTGGTGGACTTAGGGGGACGTCGGGTTAGAGGGCGAATCGTTCTGGGGTGTTGTCACCCACAGAGCCCGGGAGCTAGGTAAGGATCTCTCTCCCTTTCTGGAGCGAGGCAGATTGACCCCATCCTACCACCTTTCCCATCCACCGTTCCCTCTTTCCGATGGCTGTACAATATCCCAAGGGAGACGTGCCTAGCCGGCTATACCGGGGCCTCCTAATCCCCCAATAATAAAAATACCCCCGTCGCAGCAAACCTGCATACTCAGCGAATTTCCAATGGAGATATAAATGTCTTAATACTACATAAAGCCACTTACCAAGTTTCATAAAAATATATTCACAAATAAGCGATATATACAATTTTAATTATTGTGGGCTGAGTACGCAGGTTTGCTGCAACAAGGAACACAAAAAATGGGTTTTTATGCTAATATCAATATAACTCAACTAGGTGAAGTCGTATACCAGTTTTTATTCATTTATGTTCATAATTAAGGGAGACAGAGCATTTAATTATTATCCATAAGAATAACATGGGGGCTGAGTACGCAGGTTTGCTGCTACGGGAGAATTATGCAAAAACAATTTTTTGGAGCAAATATCAATAGACCTCAATGGGATGAAGCTGTATACAAAGTTTCGTCAGTATACGTTCATAAATAAGCGAGATAAAAAATTTTCTTGTCCTCCATAAGAATAACATTAGACAACGTACTGTGTTTAGCACTTTCAATATCTCGGTAACCAATTGACGTAGAGGAATGATCGAAATACCAAATTGTGTGTTTTTTTAAGCTGAATCGAATGGTCAAAACTAAAATTTGACTTTTTCAAAAATTATATGTAAAAAATTCAAAAAACCCATTTTTGGGGTACAAAACCCCCCCAAAATACCCCTTCAGATGGGTCGATCTGTCTGGTTTTCGAACTTAAAGTCATAAATGCTGCTTTACATGTTTATACCAAATTTCGTCAAAATCGGATCATTTTTACGAGAGTTATCGTGCTCACGGACACATATATATATATATATATATATATATATATATATATATATATATATATATATACAGTATCGAACGAATGGTGTTTTTGGGGTCTGGGGACCTCAAAACGAAAAGTTATCATGGTCCCGGGCCTAGGTCTTACCATGCCGACTACGGTAATAGCTTCTTCCCTATAGGGGAAATTCGCTAAAACAAACAAACAAAGACTACAGTAGTTAGTGTATGGTCTTAGTCAGTAACAAGCCTACACAATGATACATCTCACCCATTCTACACTCATCATTCATTCATATTCGCCTTATAATACGTCCTAGTTGCGTTGCGTCCTTTCTTTTCCAAAACAAAAAAACATAAAATGCGAAAACATTGGTCAGCTGCTGTGCTGTCGCTTTTCGTTGTCTGCTAGTGTTTCAGTGTTTATGAATTGGTTAGTTTCACTCATGAAAATTGTTATTTAAGAAATGGAGAGAATAAACTGAACTTGTCAGTATTATTTATTTAAATCAACGCCAAACAGAAAAATATTAATCAAACAAATTGTTATAATGATGAAATATTATATTAATTTCCTTTTACTTTGTGCCTGAAACCACACGTTAACGTAAATTATTATATGGATCTGCATCAGGTAAGTCAGTGAGTAAAATGTGAAATGAATGCAAATTTAATACTAGGTAGTATTAAATTAAGCCTTACGTTTGTGGTTCAGTTCCTTTGCAGGGTAATAGAATAAAGACCAGGGGAGTATGAGCAGAACATTCACCACCATCCAAACCATTGAATCAGCGTTTTAAAACTGGCATTGGAACCAATTTAATCCGCCAAATCAATAGTACTAATTTGTAAATATATACCATACAGAACTAATAATAGGACTAGGCCTAATTATTTTACTAGGCCTAGTTCTTTGTGTGAACCCACTGGTAAGGGAGACACATGGCCAATCAAGAAGACCAGTCTGAAAAAATTCAGATTAGACTTATCAAACAATGGGCAAAAAGTCTAATGTAAATATTGTAAACAGTAGAACTATTCCTTTAAGTTTTTTGAATATAAGGTCTATTTTTAAGAAAATTGGTAAGTTAGAGGTAGAGCTGGAAGATATCTCTCCTGATGTGTTATACTTTGGGGAAACATGGTTAAATATTGACAAAAGCCAGTCTTTCAAAATAAATGGTTAGCCCAACAAGATAACTAAGGCACACAGAGAAAATTCAAATGGTGGAGGTATCACCATTATGATTACAAATAATATTAATGCCAGAGTTTATCCATTAAATGCTAGGTTTAAGAACATTATGGTAGAAGATATTTTTGAAAGTAGTGCTTGCATAATTACTACTTTATCTAATAAATATAAATTCATTTTGTTGGTCATTTACCGACCTCTGTACGATATAAATTTCTTTCAATTTATTGAATTACTAGAAGGTTTGTTAAATCAACTAAAGGACTTTAACCTCCCACTTGTAGTGTGCGGTGACATTAACGTAGATGGAAATGAAGATACACTTCACAGGAGATGTTTCTTTGATGTATTGAATTCTTATAAGTTAGTAAAAATACATAGTTAAAATGAATACAAGGATAACAAAATCCTCTGCTACTCAAATTAATTATATTGTGGTGAGTGATGGCATATATGGAGTGTGGTGGGACTGTGACTCCTATGTCTGACCACAGGTGTTGTATACTGATATAGTTTGGGATAAGATTAACAATATTAGTTATAGAATAGAGAAGCCAACAATAATGACAACTAAGATGGATGAGTTCTTGCGATATTTAAGGCAAGATAAATGGATAATCACAAGGTGATAGGTTAATGAAATATTTAATGACTTCTACAATAGTTTTGTATATTATTTTTCTGTGTTTTCCACTTGCTTTGGTTAAGATTAAAAATGGCTATGGATGCCAACTGGGTCAGTGAAGAGTTTGGTGCATCATGGGATACTGTGGGATACACGGGGGAACTGTTCAATTCACTTCCTTTATACATAAAATCAGAGTCAGAGGTTAAAAGGTTCAGAGGCAGGCTTAGGTCATTTTTGGTTGTTAAAGAGTATTACAGCGTCCAGGAGTATTTTACTGACAATGTTAATTTTTAGTTAGAGCAGTACCTAGTTTATTTTATTTTAAATCTGTTGTTACTGAGTAACAATGTTGACGATTGTCCATGCTATCTATATAGTTTTATGACAATAAACGATCTTGATTCTTGATTCTTGATAAGCTTGGGGAGCTGTACTGGCAGACGAGGTTGTCGGATAGTGAGGAAGCCAAGACTCTACAATGAGGCAAAGAGAAGACTTTCTCAACTAAGTAACATTATGTAAAAAGGTTTCTTTGGAAACAAAATTTGAAAGTCGAAAACGTTAGCAAAGAATCATGGAGGGTTGAGCATAGTTTAACCAAGGACACTTTTGTATGTGCATGATAACTTTAGACTTGGGAGTAGTGGGGGTTTGCGGGTGCTGGCTCACTTGATTTATGGCTTCCGGTCACGTGACCGGAAGCGCTGAGTGATAAAATACGTTATCTGAGGCTGAGCCAGTGACGTAGGCGGTTTTGTGACGAAATGAGTTAAAGTTCAAAGTTCAAGGTTACGGGGAGGTAATTTTAAAAAAGTACTACCTCGCACGCGTAAAATCCGATTGTGATTCGATAGTTTTAATTCGATAAAATATCGAATGAAAATTATCGAATGAAGCAATCGAATGATACGAGTGCGAGGTAGAACAATTACAAATATTACTTTATTTTATTTACAATAATTCATATTACAAATATTACTTTATTTACAATAATTCATGTTTACAATAGTTCCCCGTTGTTGGTTGTCATCGATGTTGTTGATCCGGACGAGTTGCGGCCATCACTTTGTTTTCTGAAGAAAGACGGTAGATACTTCGATCCCTGCGCAGAGTCCATGTTGTGTTTTTGACACCTATCTGTTCTGTTAGGTGTTTGCATTTCATTGCTGTCAGGAGGAAATAATACGTGACGGCAATGAAATAGAAACATCTATCAGACCTTGAGTGAAATGATATTGTTATTTTGTGAAGAGCGTCTCGGAGAGCTCGATGTTCACCGGTCGAGAGCCGGAGGTGTACTGACTATTCGCTAGCTAGCGTTCTGGTATCAAACAAAATGGTGGGGGTAAAAGTGTAGTAGAACGAAGCAGATGGTTGGTGGCAGGTGGCAGGCGGCAGGTGGCAAGTGTGCGGCAGATGGTAGTTCCCCCCCCCACTACACCAGTCCCCCACTACACCAGTCTCCCCACCGAGTTTTACATCGCACAATAACTAGTTTACATGTGTTAGTTAGGGTTTAGCTCTTAGACTGTCAAGACCTTAGCTCCTTAACTAAAAACTTCAATAATGTTTGCGCTTCAACGCTGTATAAGTATAACAGCTACTATGATCTAAACCGGTGCATGTATTCATATGGTTCTTTTTGCGAAGCAAACAACTAGCTAAAAGTGTTTCAACCTCGATTATTCTTCGACGAAACCGCTCATTGTCCACTAAAAGTGTAGACCTTCTGTCTTCATTGTCAGGGAAGTAGAAAGTAGTGTCAAGGGGACTACTGAAGGTCACCTTCCTCATGTTCCTGTAAAACTGCGACATTTTTCAGACTCTCTAGGTAGATGTTCATCCGTCAAGAGCTGGAAGAATAATGATGGAGCGTTATCATGTATGATAGGCACCTAACCCCCACCACAACGTTACCTTGTCCTTCAAACCATCGTTTTTACGCTACAGATGCTATACTGTTGGTTAGATTTAAATTTAAATTGCACCTTCTTGTTTGTCTTGGCAAGCCGCGTAATTGAAGTATCCACATGTTATACTTTGAACCAAAAACAAAGAAGTTATTTAGGTTTGTCCTTGAAAATAGGTGTTTTTTCGCTGTTGCTGCTATACCCGTTGTCGGATCTGAATTCTGTTTGCACCAACTTGTTCGTCTGATCAATCCGCGTAATTTGAGTACCCACTTAATATACTTTAAACCGTAAATAAAGAAGTTATTTAGGTTTATCCTTGAAAATAGTAGTTTTTTCGCTGTTGCTTCTATACCCTTTGTCGGATCTGAATTCTGTTTGCACCAACTTGTTCGTCCGATCAATCCGCGTAATTTGAGTACCCACATGACATACTTTGCACAAACTTTATACCCCCCCCCCTTGGGTAATGGTCATGGTCAAGGTCAAGGACCTTGGGACTTCGAAATTTTTACAAAGTGGGCTGCACACAAACATAAGACTAACAGTCTCCTGCCTATATACAGACCAAGTCCCTAACTTGAAATGCTTAGGGTGGTCCTGAAAAGGACCGTTTTTGATGCCATGAAGAGGAGTCCTGAAGGAGTTGCGGTTAGTCGAGGTGGAGGAAATGGACAAGGGCTGTGACAATTTATTTAATTAACCAATGCGCCTTGCCCTCTTGTCTGACGAAAAACAGTTCCTTTTTGGATGGGATTCTAGGCGGTTGCGGCAGGGAATGAGGCAGTTGGACCTTGAAGTGAAAATCTTCATGTTGTAAAATATAGCTGTTTCCGCTGAGCCTTGCCACAAACTTGTATTTGATATTTGTTTTTAGTTTTCTAAATTTAAGTGATTTGAAGTTTAGAGGAGTGACTAATTCTTCTTCCTTCAACACCCTCGTCCGCTCCATCACCTCATCCACGGTGAGAGGTGGAGTTGAAGGTCGAGGCTGACTTGTAGTCGAAGTCGAAGGTCGATGCTCAGATGACGGATGTTGGTTGAAGTAGAGCGGATGGTTCTTAAAATTTCTTCTTATTGTGGCCTTGAAAGAAGTTGGTCTCTTAAAACCACTTCTTCTCTCAACCGTCTCCTTCAGGGATTCCTTCAGACGTCGCAGTTTCTCAAGGTTCACAGGGGAAGTCATCGTAGCGCTGCTGATCGGCACGTAGTTTTAGTTCGAGAGACAAAGCTGGAATGAGTCCTAATGTCTTGACTTTTGAAGGGTCAGACGGTTTATCTCGTTGATTAGGTTTTTGGCGGCTTGCCAAGTGTAACCTTGACACTTCCATATACGGGTAGAAAGCTAAGAACCGGTTCCCCTTCCCTTCATGTCCCCCCCCCCCATTTGGGTCATGTCCCCCCCCCCCAATTTGGGTCATGCCCCCCCCCATTTGGGTCATCCCCCCCCCCTGACGTCACGGGGCGGAGTCACCTCCCACCACTGACCGCCGCCTTTATAAGCGGGAGCAGTCCGCAGTCTCTTCGCAGTAGGCTGCCGCCCGTTCGTGATCTACGTCCGTCCGGGTTGCATTCTGCTGCAGCGTAGGTCTTTTAAGTGTGCGTTGGGCCCGACGCGCAATTAAGAGATCCGCGCCTTTGCATGTGCATGGTAGTTTGTTAAGCATGGTAGTTTGTTTGTTAGATTATTGCTTGTAGATTGCTGCTAATTAATGTAGTTAGTTTAATGAATGTTGGTGTTGGTTTTAAGTGTTTTATTTAATGATGAAATATGTACCTTTCTTACAGATCCTTATCCCTGGGTAAAGTCTTTATATCCGTGGGGTTTGTTATCAAAGTAATTTAAATGCCGGTCTTTGTAAATATTTAATGATGAAATATGTACCTTTCTTACAGATCCTTATCCTTGGGTAAAGTCTTTATATCCGTGGGGTTTGTTATCAAAGTAATTTAAATGCCGGTCTTTGTAAATATTTAATGATGAAATATGTACCTTTCTTACAGATCCTTATCCTTGGGTAAAGTCTTTATATCCGTGGGGTTTGTTATCAAAGTAATTTAAATGCCGGTCTTTGTAAACTACCTTGGTCAAAACATTGGTTCGCAGTAGCCTGACGCCCGTTCGTTGATCTACGTCCGTCCGGGTTTCAGTGTTGCTGTTGTGACCTTGTTAAACTGACCGCAGTATCCTGACGCCCGTTCGTGATCTACGTCCGTCCGGGTTTCAGTGATACTGATTGTTCTTTGTAAAATTAACGTTAACTCTAACTGACCAGTTTGTTTCAAAGTAATGTAATTTGTTTCTCATCCCTTTCCTAACCCCCTGACAATAAGTTTCGGCCCTGAAAACCGGACTTGTCAATACGGCCATGTAAACCGGTTGACATTACCTTTCTTAGCCTGAGAAACTGTTGTGATTTTCCTTTTTTTTTGGGGGGTTTTTTTTCTTTATTTTTTGTTATTAAAATCATTGCTTGTAATTCCCTGTCCCCTAATACAGAGCGGGGAATAGAGCACCAATTTGTGCTCTACCGGACTTGACAATACGGCCATGTAAACCGGTTGACATTACCTTTCTTAGCCTGAGAAACTGTTGTGATTTTCCTTTTTTTTTTGGGGTTTTTTTTCTTTATTTTTTGTTATTAAAATCATTGCTTGTAATTCACTGTCCCCTAATACAGAGCGGGGAATAGAGCACCAATTTGTGCTCTATTCCCCGCTTTGGCAACAAGTTCAGATGACCTTGACCCACTGACAGGACTTATAAAACCTCTGTCTGGTTACATATAGGAAAATTAATATTTTAAACCATAGCCTATCCCCCTTCCCCTTTCCCCTTTCCCCTTCCACTTATATTGGGTATAAAAGAGGCTTCCCATTACTGGTAAGATCATTCTGCTGCTTGTGCTTGCTCAACTCAGAACTATGGAGTCACACCCGATATCACTACCGACTTCTGCATCACCCTCTACTTCTACATCACCCTCGACTTCTGCATCACCCTCGACTTCTGCATCACCCTCGACTTCTGCATCACCCTTGACTTCGGCTGCTGGTTCAATTCTTCGTCAGGCTCTTTTAATGTCTCTTATCATCCCTGAGAAGACAACTTCACCACCCATTATGGATCGACCAACTTCTCCTTCACCATCATCCTCGAGATCAAGGTTTTCGTCGAGCTCCTCCTCCTCATCATCTACCTCGAGATCAAGGTCTTCTTCGAGCTCCTCATCATCCACCTCAAGATCAAGCTCCACCTCGAGATCAAGCTCTAAAATATCTACAAAACCCCCAATTGAAATTTCACCTTCCACTAGTTCAACCAGACCTTCAGTAATTTGCACAAATATTCAATCTCCTTCAGAGAAATTTAATCAATTAAAGTCATTGCATAGAAGGTGCATACGTCCTGCACAACTATGTAATTATATCTTCAAAAAAGGTGCAAAGAAAGGCGAACGCTGTGCAAAACAGTGTACTTTAAATGAAGAACTGTGCAATCTTCATTTAAAAAATACCGCTTCTCCTTCTTCACCACATCCAACAGTGAAACCGGCTAAGACTCGGATTAATAGGCTAGCTAAAAACAAACAATACGTCTTTGTAAAAATAATGGGATTCCTGAAGGTCATGTTAAAATGTGAAGACCGCCTTTACATTTTAAGATTACCTAAAGGCATGCGTCATCCCAAAAACCCTACAAAAAAGCACTATATAATCCGAGCCGATTCAGGAACCACTGTGTGGAATAAATTGTAAAAAAAAAAAAAAAAAAAAAAAAAACATTCTTTCCAAATTAAATAAAGTTTTTCCAAATTAAAAAAAAAAAAGTGTGGACAACCTATTTACAAATTGTAGCATATGCTGCAAAGTGTAAATAGGTTGTCCACACTTTTTTTTACAATGTTACAACGACCTTGACCTAGATAACGGACTTAGATATTTTACACTAAGACAAAGATAAACGTAAAAGGAAAAAGGAGAAATATTATACTAAAGATATTATTCAACAGTGAAGAAGGGAGGGGGTAAGCGGGTATTTAAGCAAGCGATTCGGAATATAATTATTAGTTGTATCATCATGAGCGTCAACAGCAACACATGGGGAAAGGAAATTAGCGAAGAGGAGTTGTACGCGATTGCTGAGGCTGCTGAAATTACCGAGGTTTCTAAGATTGATAAGGTTGCGGAGAATGATGCCCAGTCACAACCGCAACAAACTACATCATCGATGCGGTCTACAACGCAGCAACCAAGACCCTATCATGTTATCCTGGAGGAGTATAATGAGGCAATGAGGTACGCCTTTACAAAGTGGTGTGGACAACCGCGTTCTCCTGAACAATGGGAGGAGCACGATGCAGACTTTCGCCTGGTTGCAGACTTAGAACTTGAGCTTCAAAGAGCAAAGGCTGCTCAATAGTGTGAAGATTTATTGTTTACTTTAAGAAATACAGAGCGGGGAATAGATCAGTTTGAGGTCCAAGTGAGAACCACTTACTGCTCTATTCCCCGTTTTGGCAATTTGTTCAGATGACCTTGGGACTTAGAAAATTTTGTTTGGTAAAAAAAAAAAAAAAAAAATATTGAAATATATATTTCTTACAAAAACATCCCCTCCCTAAAACTTGCACTCCCACCACTTCCATTGGGTATAAAAGAGACACCTTATCGATGGTAAAATTAGTCTGCTGCTTGTATTCGCCCACCTCAGACACCATGGAGCACATCAGAAAACCAACTTCTGACGCCTCTTCTTGTACTGTTTCATCTTCTGCTGCCCCATCGATACTTGTCCAGGCTATGATTCTATCCAACATTTTTCCAGAGACTAGTAATACTTCGCCAAACTTAAACTCGAGATCTCTCAAAACCGAGAGAAACAATGCTAGTTCTCGAAAAATGAGAACAAGGATCGCTGATTGTTATAAAGTATTTAGACGCATATTACCATCTTCCAATCCGTATGATTCTAAATTAACCACTATACAAAAGTCAATAAAATACATTTCAAACCTTCAGTCGCAGCTTCAAGAACCGTCCTTAATTCACAAAGAAGATTTACACAACCCTCCACCTTTTGAAGCTGTTTTTCTTAAAGAGGATGAGTTAGCGGACCAACATTTCTTCGCTGAAGAACCTTCAGCTTACAAACAAATCTTCCTCATGGATGAAGATCAGGACGAGTAACTATCTTAAAAAAACTAAAGTCCTTTGAAATACAAAGCGGGGAATAGATCAGTTTGAGGTCAAAGTGAGAACCTCTTATTGCTCTATTCCCCGTTTTGGCAACTGGTGTAAATGACCTTGGGACTTAGAAAATATTCGTTTGATAACAAATAATGAAAGATCTTCTTATTTCTCACAACAACAATATCTTTTCCTAACCCCCACCACTACCTAAACTAAGTATAAAGGAGGTTCTCCATCGCTGGTAAAAATTAGTACTCTGCTGAAAATGAATGCATCCACTACTTCTATCTCTGCAGCAACTATAATAGTTAGCAGACGGGTCGAAAACATTGATCAGTTGCTTGCTGTAAGGAGATTACTGCTACGGTATCTTGATATAGAGGTTAGTTGTCAATTGTGCATGTGGAGACCAACAGGTGAAGTTTATAGTAGTGAAAATGAAGCATTTGAAATAAACTACAGTAGAAAGTTATATAAAATCTTTGGTAATATGGTAAGGTTAGTCAATAATGGATGGAACATTAATATAACATTTTATATTGTTCCAAACCTGTAATTAGAGCAAAAAACAAAAAAAACGATGGGTATATAAGCCCGATGTTACAGAGACAATTATCACTTTGGTTCTGAATTGCGTCAAGAGAGCACCTACCATGGTATACCTCCACTATATTGACTCTACTGCTAAAGCGGATACTTTTATCCAGCGTGTTTACCAACTGTTAACGGAGTACCATCATGTTCAGGTCAAAGGATTGGGTATTCGTGGAACAGAAGAAGTAAAAATAGATGTAAAACCTTTGAAGAAAAAAATTGACCAATTATTACAAGAAGGCTACACACTGTGCCTTTATTACACAACCTCATAAACTAAATAAAACGCCAAAGGGGGGGGGGAATACAGAACGGGGAATAGATCAGTTTGAGGTTTGAATAAGAATCTCTTACTGCTCTATTCCCCGTTCTGGTAATAGGATAAGGTGACCTTGACCCACTTACAGGACTTAATCATTTGTGTTACAATAATACCTCTTCCCTATCACTTTTCCCTACCACTTGCACTTTCAACACTTACCCCCACCACCACCGAAATCAGGTATAAAAGGTGGTTTCGTATTAGTAGTAAATCAGTCTGCTACTTGGAATCATGTCGCCCAGAGATAACATTTTCCCTTCTAAGAAGACTATACTAGAATTGATTAAAAATATTCCATTAAATTTAAACGAAGATGAAGACGAAGACGATTCAGAGATGGAAGGTGAACTATTTAGTGAAGGTGAACTATTTAGTGATCTTGAACTACTGAGTGAGTTTGCTAGCAGTGAACCATATCTTGGAGAGATGGAGCTGTTGACTGACGACGACGATGTCGATAATAATGAACCGGAATTTTATCATCAGTTGCTTTGCTTGGAGGAAATGGACCTTGTTGATAGTGAAACCCCTCCAAGCAGTATTAATATCGATGATGTAGTTCTAGATCCAGTCACAGGGAACTTTTGTGTTCGTCGTCGCTTATTTAGTGATACGAGCTCATCATCATCATTATCATCGGAAGAATCTGAATAAGTTTTTGTTGTCTTCAAATAGTTTACTTTAAATACAAAGCGGGGAATAGATCAGTTTGTGGTTATAGTGAGAATCACTTACTGCTCTATTCCCCGTTTTGATAATATCGTTGTATAACCTTGACCCATTTACATGATTAAAAAAGTGGGGTAACTTATACATTTAATGGTGGGGGAACGTCTATTTAAAGACGATGCAACAGTGTATATTTATCATATAGGCATGATGAACCCACCAGGAAACTCCGTTTGCTACAGCTTTCCCCTCATCGATATCGATGATGTGATAAAACTTACATCAATAACAAAACGGTTTGAACTCGAAAGGCGACTCATAAAAGTCGACGTAATTCCACAAGATCTTCGTTCGGCAATGTTGACTATTGAATATGTTAAAGATGAATCTACAACTGAAGATCCCTATTGTTTTATGAAATTTTTAGTTGATCAAGATGCAATGTGTACAATCCAACTTCACATCCGAGTTTAAAATTTATCAAATGTTTTTGTTGGAGAAAATTGTCTTAGTTAAATACAGAGCGGGGAATAGATCAGTTTATGGTTTAAAATGAAATCATTTACTGCTCTATTCCCCGTTTTGGCAAATATGCTCAATGTCCTTGACCCAAATACAGAATTTTGTAGCCTCCAGCTACAAACTTAAACTTAACCTAAAACGTACCCCCACCACTTTTTCTAGGGTATAAATAGAGGTGCATTTGCAGTGTTTTTTCATTATTGCGTTGACCCTTGTGAAGAGCACGCCTACATTATGAATCGCTGCGATATTTGTAAAGCTTCTTTCAGAGATGAATGGCTTTTAACCATTCATAAAGAATTGAAACATAACACCAATACAAATACTGAAGAACCAAATGAAGAAGAATTAGATTCAATCAACCAACAATTAGCAAAACATCAAGAAGAACAAAATGAAGAAAAACACAACGAAGAAAAAGAAGAAAATGAAGAAAAAGAAGTTTCAAGACCAAGTGTCATTCATTATGCGCCTGGACCATCAGTAAATGTGGAACTACACGCCCGAGCACTTCCGGGTAATGTTGTAACCCACTTTAAAATTGACAATACAAAATTGAAACTTGAAGAATTTTTAAACAACGCAAAAGGATTGGTTAGCAAAACTCTGAAAAATGAATTAAAAAGATTAAATTTTATTAAATTTGGACTATTACTGGATGCTTTATTTACAAACATTCAAAATGAAACCTCACCGAGAGGTTTCTTAACAAAAAACCGAACTATTATGTTTTCCTCAGATATTGATTTTATCGTATCTGAATGTTTCGAAGAGCTAATGACAAAAATACAAGAACACGAAGGAAGAGGATCTGGATGGAGTTTGTTAAGCATCACAGGGCTAGACTTAAGAGTACACAAACACGGTTATGGAATTCGTGGCAGTAGCTATATCCCTTTACCAAAAAAGATTAGTGATACCAAATCCTGCATCAATGTGCAAAATCAAGATACTGAATGTTTTAAATATGCTATGTTGGTCAAATATGTAACAGACAATCCGATAAGACCAAGTCACAAATATGAAGAAGTACAACATAGGTATAATTTTCAAAGGATGACTTACCCTGTTGCTATAACAGACGTTTTGAAATTTGAAAAACAAAATCCTTCAGCTTCTGTCAACCTATTCGGATTGGATTCGTCAAACAATGTGTACCCCTTGCGTATAACACCAAATGAGCGCAGAGATCATACCGATTTGTTATTAATTACTAAAGGTGATATTTCACACTTTGTGTATATCAAAAAATTTGAAAGTCTTGTTTCTAATCAATTATCTAAGCATAAAAGAAAGATGACAATTTGCAAAAGATGTTTTTGTCACGTGAACAAAGAACTAAGAAGGGGAGGGTCAGATTGGCTAGTAGAACACCAACGGCTATGTAATGGAAACTATGAAGTAAGAATTAAATTGCCGCATCCTAGCAGAGCACAGATAAAATTTGATAAAGTAATACAACAATATCGTTTACCTGTTGTTGTGTATGCTGATTTTGAGGCGTCTTTACTTCCGCTCGAACATCAAGAAGAAAACGTAACAAGAAGAAGCAAATACCAGCAGCACACACCAAACAGCTACTGTTTGATGATAAAATCAACACTGTCTGAAGAACATTTGCGAAGATATGAATTAACCACAACACCGAAGATATATCGCGGTGAAGAAGCAGCTCGAAACTTCGTCGATGACTTATATACCATAGCTGCGAAAGTTGAAGAAATGTACAGAAATGTGGTACCGATGATTCCTATGAATGAAAATGAAATTCAACGACACGACTCAGCAACAACATGTTATTTGTGTATTAACACTTTTACACTGACCAACAGTAAAGTGCGAGACCATGACCATCTAACAGGAGCTTACAGAGGTGCAGCCTGTAACTCTTGCAATCTAAACTACAAACTTCCAAACTTTATCCCCGTTGTTTTACATAATCTTAGTGGATACGACTCCCACTTTATAATCCCAGAATTGGGCAGAGATAATGGAGAAATAGATGTATTGGCAACAACCATGGAAAAATTTATAAGCTTCTCTAAAAAAGTTGGTAAAATAAAACTAAGATTTGTTGATTCATTCAGATTTATGCCTTTTAGCCTTGCAAAATTAACTAAAAATTTAAGAAGACAAGATTTGATTGAAACAAGCAAAATTGTGCCTAATGATAAAATGGATTTAGCTCTTCGAAAAGGAGTCTTCCCCTATGATTACATTGACGGACTGCATAGATTTGATGAAACATCACTTCCTACACCAGATAAATTCAAAAACAAACTTAATGATGAAGAAATAAAACCTGAAGATTATCAACATGCACTTCGAGTATGGAACGAGATGAATATGGAGACCTTAGGGGATTACTCAGACTTTTATGTCAAACTAGATGTGACCCTTCTTTGTGATGTGATTGAAGAATTTCGAAACACCTGTTTTGTCGCATATGGATTGGACCCTTTACATTCGTATACTTCCCCAGGATTAGCTTGGCAAGCCATGTTAAAAGAAACAAAATGCAAACTCCAACTTTTAACAGATATTGACATGGTTTTAATGATTGAAGCAGGTGTAAGAGGTGGATTGGTTCAAAGTGTTACCAGGCATGTTAAAGCCAACAACAAATACCTTCCTAATTACGACGAAACTAAACCAACAACCTATTTGGGATATTTCGATGCAAACAACTTATACGGATGGGCTATGTCAAACCCACTTCCATATGATAATTTCAAATGGATTAACCCCGACTCTATTGACGATATTTCACAAATTCCAAAACATGGTGACACTGGATATATTTTAGATTGCGATTTTGAATACCCGGAGCATTTACACGATCTCCATTACGACCTCCCACTCCTCGCTAAAACAGAAGTTTCTCCAACTGGAAAACACCCTAAATTAATGATGACTCTAAATAATAAACAACGCTACGTGGCTCACTTTTGGGTAGTCCAACAAGCCATCGAATTAGGACTACGTATTACAAAAATTAATAGAGTTTTGGAATTTTCTCAGTCATGTTGGTTAAAACCTTACATTGATTCAAACACCACCAGAAGAGCAGCCGCTACATCAGAATTTCAAAAAGACTTTTTTAAATTAATGAATAATGCGATATTTGGAAAAACATTGGAAAACAAAAGAAGACACAAAAATGTTAAACTTGTTACTGACGCAAAAAAGCTACAGAAACTCGTACAGCAGCCAAACTTTGGATCATCTATAATTATTAATGAAAGACTTGTAGCAGTGTCTATGAAGAAGACGAGTGTGAAGATGGATCGTCCTTTATATATAGGCATGTCAATCTTGGACATCTCAAAAACACACATGTACGATTTTCATTATAACAAAATGGTTGCCTTCTATGGAAGAGAGAACATCGGCATTAGCTACATGGATACAGACGCTTTTGTGTATTGGATTATTACAAATGATATGTATCAAGATCTTCGTACATTTGTTCACAAAAATGAATTCGATTTTTCTGACTACCCAAAAACCCATCCTAACTACGATCAAGACAAAAACAAAAAAGTACTGGGCAAATTTAAAGATGAAGCAAATGGAGTTCTACTTGAAGAGATTGTTGCACTTATGTCAAAACTGTATTCTTTGAAACTATATGATGAAAAAGAAGACGAGTAGAATAGCTATATTAAAAAAGCTAAAGGTGTAAAGAAATTATATTTAGAAAAGAAAGTTATTTTTGATCAATACAAGCAATGTTTATTTGAAGATAAAGTCATTACAGCTAAATTCAATACAATTAGAAGTTTTAACCATCAGATATACAGCCTAACAGAAGTTAAAAAAGCACTTTCTTCCAATGACGATAAACGACACATTCTTCCAGACAACATCCACACTTTACCATTCGGCCACTACTCCCTCAACCCTATTGACGAGTAACCTTTTCATCGTCCTAGATCCTTTATCCTTTTCCTTTCCGTAAAAAAGGGGAAACACAGCAATGTTAAGCTGTGTTTCCCCTTTTTTACACAAGGTTTGAATGACCTTGAACTATATGTGTGTATATATATATATATATAAGGAGATTTATACCAAAGAATATTTAATACCATATCAGCTGCCTTCGTGAAACCATCATGTCAGACCTGAAGGAGAAGATTATTAATGAACTACACAAACCTGCAAGAATAAAGTTTCCAAGAAGAAATACTGTTATAAAAGGGATAAATGATCTATATCAAGCGGATTTAATTGAAATGCGACCGCATAGCAGAATAAACAAAGGATTTAAATATATACTCACTATTATTAATTGTTTTACAAAAGTTGCAGACGCTTTACCTCTAAAGGACAAGACTGGTAAAAGCGTAACAGAAGCCATGGAAATAGCCATAAAAAGAGATAAAAACAAAATTAAACATTTACAAACTGATGATGGAACAGAATACTTTAATACAAACTTTGCACAGTTAATGAATAAATATAAAATAAATCATTATTCTACAAATTCAGAGAAAAAAGCAGCTATTGTAGAAAGATTCAATAGAACCTTAAAAGGAGCACTATATAAACAATTTTCAAAAAGAGGTTCTTACGTATGGTATGATGTGTTACCACAATTAATAAATGAATATAATAACAGGTTTCATAGAACTATTGGTATGAAACCTAACAAAGTAAATAGAAGAAATGCAAAAGATGTATTAAAACGCATAAAGAAAAATACAAAGCCAAAAGTAGAAAAAATGCAGCCAAGAAAATTTAATGTAAGTGATAAAGTACGGATTAGTAAATATAAGGGAGTGTTTACCAAGAAATACCTTCCCAATTGGACGAATGAAGTTTTTACAGTGTATAAAGTGCAACCGACTGTACCTGAAACGTATATCTTAAAAGATAACAAAGGAGATTTGTTGCAAGGTGCATTTTATGGACATGAAATGTTAAAGTCAACAGTAGGTGATGTATATCTTGTTGAAAAAGTGTTACAAAGAAAAAAGGACGCAGTTAAAGTGCGGTGGTTAGGGTTTAACAAAACTGAGGATTCATGGATACCTATAAAAGATTTTATTTAATGCAAGCAACTCATTTCATCGTTAACCTTTGAGCAGGATGGAGATTATTCACCATAAAGATCGATTCAATATTAATAACATAGATGATTTAACTGTGGATAACGTTAAAATCAACAATGGTAAACACGGTAGTTTACTTCCAAACACTGTTCGATGTATAGTAAGTGGACCCTCAAACTGTGGAAAAACCAATGTTGTCTTTAATTTGATCACTAATCCACAGGGATTAAGGTTTAATAACCTATATATTTTTTCAAAGTCCCTACAACAACCAAAGTATCAATTGCTAGATAAAATCCTATCTGATGTGCCCGATGTTAATTTTTACAAATTTAACGCTAGTGATAGCATTATACAACCAAACGAAGCGATACCGTATTCTGTATTTATATTTGACGATGTATCTTGTGAAAATCAGGATACTATTAGAAACTACTTTGCCATGGGAAGACATAATAACATCGATAGCATATATATAGGACAAACTTATAGCAAAATCCCGAAACAACTTATCAGAGATAATGCAAATGTTTTAATTGTATTTAAACAAGATGATACTAACCTAAAACATATATATAACGATCATGTGAATGCTGATATGGCATTTGAAAAGTTTAAAGAGCTTTGCGGAAAAGCATGGGCGGAAAAGTATGGATTTCTGGTTATTATGAAAGATCAAGCTATAAAAGACGGCCATTATAGAATAGGTTTTGATAAATTTGTTTTACTACACTGATTAGCAGTATTACTATACAAGTCGTCAAGGTGTGAAGATGGTTAACCAGGAAAAGCTACTAAAAGAAATAAAATCACTTAGTGATTCTATTAGACAAAAAAACCGAGCTTTAAAATCAGGTATAAATGAAAGAGAGCAATTTTTAGAAACAACATTCAAACCTGTTACTGAACCTTTAAAGCGATTAGCACAAAATATGGAAAAACCTTCAATTCGCTTCGAAGGAGACAAAATGCTACCAATTTCCAAATATGAAGAAGAATTTCAGAATGATGAAAGTTTTGACCAGTTACAAACATCTGAAGAAAGCGACGAGTATGAAGAAAGTGGAGATATAGGAGATTTAAGGGAAAAGAACATTGCAGGAGATACAAGTACAGAAGATACAAGTGCGGAAGATACAAGAGCAGAAGAAGAGGATATCAACCCATCCAACTTAAGCAAATTAGGCACAGATATTATGTTTAAAGGAACACTTGGAAGAAAATATACATTAAAAATGTTACATGGCACACATGCTAATCGAAATTATCATACATATGGAGCTAGAATAGAGGATAAAGGATTAATGATTGGAGATAGAAAGTTAGATATAAACGAAAATGATGATATAGTTATTGGTGATAAGAAATATAAAGGTACAACAGGTTTGTTTGAACTCATCTTTAAAAATAATCCTGGTAAATATACCAAAAAGGATTTACAATTGTTTAAAAATATACTAGAGTATACAAATGCACATAGAAAAAAATATTCCAAAGAAAAACCTATTCATAGAAACAGGTCAATAAAATACACAAACATTATATCTAGTCTTTTCCCCTCGAAATCAAATAAAGCTTCAATTAAAAGAAGAGCTTTATCTTCTGCTGAATTAAATGTTTTGCATAAAAAAAGAAAAACAACTGATCCTACTACATCTGGAAGGGGATTATTAAAAAATTTGTATAAAACCAATATAATATATTACAACGATATAAATAAGTTAGTTGATCGAATGAGGTTATTACATGAAGCTATGGAAGCCGGGCACACTGGTTTAGAAAACGAATGGGTAGCTTTGGTTGATGAACTGCGAAAACGAGAAATAATTGTTCAGTAGACGTATATATATATATATATATATATATATATATATATATATATATATATATATAGTAAGAACCTAAACGATAGCGATTCAGTTACATCATGAGTGTGGACAAGTTCGGACGGTATTCCGAGTTTGGAGTAAAATCTGGATATAGTGAAAAAAGAGCTGGGTTTCCATTAACACCTGATGGTAATTATAATTTTGAAGGAAAAGTAATTCAAAATGTTGGTGATCCGCTTTTGTCTTCTGATGCGGTTACGGTACAATACATGGATAAAAGAACCCCAACTGTACACGAAGATCATTGGGGGTTTTCCGGTAAAAGGTTAAGTAATATACAACATCCCGTTTATGATGGCGAAGCAGTAAATTTAGCTACTCTAAAATTGTTAACGATTTACCAAAGGAATGAAACTGACACAAGCTATGATGTAAAAAAATTAAAATTATCAAATGTAGGTGATTGTGAGCAGGATGGAGACGCTGTAAATAAGAAAATGTTTGATATTGTACACAAGAAATGGACTACGGAATATGAAAAACATTTGGAAAGGTTTGGTGCAGCTCTATTTCATTATATCCATCGGGCTTCAGGAAGAGCTGCAGCTTCAGATGTTGACAGCTACAATTATTTAGACTGGAAAAATATACACAATCCAGAGAAACCTAATCAACGAGATAAACCGTCTGAGCCTTCTAAAGTCAAGACATTAGGAAAGGATGATAAAGTGAATGTGATTAATGAACCAACAGAAAACAATGAAGATTACATAAGAGAAAAAAGAATTTAAAATACCCATGATAAGGGACAAAGCATCAGTCATATTCGAGAGATGATACAGAGAGGATGATGGAATCCAATATTACTGCGTGGAGTTTAATATCTCAAGAGCCGAGATTTCCCCAAGGAGTGTTGACAGATGGTTTTGTTCAACGGTTTGATAGATATATGGATTGGGAACAACTTTCCATACACTACCTCTTTACAATGACTATGTTAAGAATTTATTTTCACAGAGTTAACTGGATCCATATTTTACAAAGACAACAGTTTTCAGAAGACTTCCTCGTAGAGATGACATCAAATTTTAATAACTGTTGGGAAGTAATAAGTAAATATCAAAATCTCTCTGAGAATTACATTGACAATTTTAAAGATAAACTAGACTGGGATGTGTTATTCAATTACCAACGATTAAGCGGCAAGTTTCTAAGGGAACATGACAACTATTTAAAGTTCATTAATTTTACCGAAGACAACGATACCATCACCAGCGGAGAAACATCTGGAACATCTTCATTTACACCTTATTTCCATTTTTACTACTTTTATTTAATATGTATACATTTAATTAATAAATCCATTTCTATATAATAAATGGATTTTAAACAGTATATAATACAAGAAACCAAAACTGATATTACATTCATTGTGAAATATTTATAGAGTGCACCTACTGATTGTAGGTTTTGCTATAAATAGTCATGTCGAGGGTTAAACGCATCAGTCATAATCGAGAGAGATTACGGAGAGGAAGGGGAATAGCATCAACAGCATTTTCTCTATTGAGTAAACCGGTTGGAGCTATAGTTAACAAGGCGATTGATTTATTACCTGTGGAATTACATTTACCTGGAGGATATCAATATTGTGGTCCTGGAACCAAATTAAAGAAACGACTTGCTAGAGGAGATCCTGGAATAAATAAGCTCGATCAGGCTTGTAAACAGCACGATATAGCGTATTCCAAATTTGGTGATACTAAAAATAGATCAATAGCGGATAAAGCACTTGCTGAGAAAGCTTGGCAAAGAGTAAAATCTAGTGACGCAGGTATTGGTGAAAAAGCAGCGTCTTTAGCAGTAACAGCAGCAATGAAAGCAAAAACTACGTTTGGAGGAGGAAAGAGAAGAAGGCGTGGGAAAAACCCCGCTAAGAAACAAGGAGGTAATATCAGAAGAAAACGTCGATCTACCAGTGGTAAAGCTAAAAAGAAACCAACAATATGGTCAATGATAAAAAAGGGAGGAGGATTATACCTAAGGCCGTATCGTGTGTATTAAATAAGAAAGAGCAATTAATAATTAAAAACAAAGAATTGACCAATGAAGAACTGATTACATATGCTTCTTGTTTGAAAATCCCATTTTTTAGAGGAGTATTTATGAAAGATGAATTACCGGTTAAAATGTGGAAAAATGAGACTGGTATTGTAAATTTGGATAATAGTGAAGGATTAGGCACTCATTGGGTGTGTTACAAGAAACTTGGTAAAACCATTTATTATTTCGACAGTTTTGGAGACCTTCCACCACCGAAAGAACTTCAACAATACTTTCGTGCGGCAGAAAACGTTTTTTACAATCATACAAGAAAACAACCTGATGATACATCCATTTGCGGTCATTTATGTTTAGACTTTTTAGCTAAAAGTGTTAGTCAACTTTAAGATGTCTTCGTATACAGTGTCATTAACCGGTAACTCATGTACTTTGCGCAGTATTCTGTTTCCAGCGCTACGTTTGCAAAAAGGAAGACTATGGGAAGCCGCATTATTGGATTTAACAACATATAACTCTATTCCAAACGTTAGTGAAGGAATTAATAACAAAATACATTATTACAAGACAAAAGATGATAAAGGAAAGTATTCAGCTTTGGAAGAATTCAGTTTACCAACAGGAGCTTATGAAATTGATAATATAAATGAAGTTATACAAAAACATATGGGAAAAGAAAATATAACGATAAAAGGCAATAACAATACAATGAAAGCCGAAATTACGTCTAAGTATTATATTGATTTTAGTCAAGAACATTCAATTGGTAGTTTATTGGGGTTTTCTAAGGAAACAAAAGTTTTAGAACCTAATAAAACTCATTCTGGGAATAAAACTGTGACGATCATCAAAGTTAATAGCATAGACATTACATGTAACATTATACAAGGATCCTACAGAGATGGAGAAAATCGTCATATATTACACACATTCTACCCATCAGTTGCACCAGGTTTCAAGATAGTAGAAAAGCCTCAAAACCTTGTGTACCTACCGTTAAACACCAGTTTCATTTCAGACATCGTGCTGAACATAGTGGATCAAGACGGAAACCTTATTGACTTTAGAGGAGAAGCTATTACTGTAAGAATACATATAAAATCATCCGCTTAGACAATGGGGTTATCATTTAAAAAGAGAGAGCCATCCAGCAAAGAGGTCAGTAGCTCATCAGCTGTAGAAGGATTAACAAGTGACAACATTCGTTTTCTAGAAGAAATTGGATTAAAGGTCATTAACAATGGATATACTGGATATAGCGCAGGGTCCAACATTCGACGAGACCTTATGGGAAAAGGAATATCACACGCACAACCCTTACGCTTCATCCAAATTAAACAATAACGATGAAATTAGGATTCCTATACAACAACAAGACATTTATACTCTTCCATGCGAAAGTTATTTATATATTGAAGGAAAAGTAACAAAAACTGATGGTACTGCTGGAACCACTGTTCCGTTCATAAATAATCCTATGGCATTTTTGTTTGACGAGATTAGATATGAAATTTCGGGAGTTACAGTCGATTCAACAAAAAAGGTTGGAATTTCCAGTACATTGAAAGGATTAGCGTCTTTAACACCAAATGAGAAGAATCTGTTAGCTGTTGCAGGATGGGTTGCACCAGACAAAAGTACATTCGCTCCTGACTCTTCGGGAAACTTTGATTTCTACGTACCTTTAAGATTACTCCTAGGATTTGCTGAAGACTACAGAAGAATAATAATAAATGTAAAACAAGAACTAGTTTTATTAAGATCATCAAACGATAATGATATTATTAAAGCAGCTGCTGGAACAACTGATGCCAATTTAGACTGGAAATTAACATTAGACAAGATTGTTTGGAGAGTACCACATGTGCGACTAAATGATGAACACAGGATTACATTATTAAGAAAGTTAAAATCAGATCGAGACATTGTAATGCCATTCAGAAGCTGGGAGTTTCATGAATACCCCGTTTTACCTACAACACAACGGCATACATGGACTGTAAAAACTTCTACTCATTTGGAAAAAGCGAGATATGTAATATTTGGATTACAAACGAAGAAGAAAAGTATAATAACTGAAAATGCTGGTGAATTTGACCATTGTAAATTAACAAACTGTAAAGTGTTCCTGAATTCACAATTCTTTCCCTACGACAACTTTAATATTTCTTTTGATAAAAAAAGATACAGTGTTTTATACGACATGTACGCTAGGTTCCAAAATTCATATTACGGCAAAACAAATACACCTCTACTATCTCCCGTACAGTTTGAATCGAAAGCTCCGATTGTTGTAATTGATTGTTCCAAACAAAATGAATCTGTAAAATCGTCTAGTGTTGATATAAAAATAGAAATGGAATTTCAAGAAAACGTACCTGCAAATACATCTGCGTATTGTTTAATTTTGCACGATAAAATTGTTACATACACACCGTTGACCGGTATTGTAAAGACAGTATTGTAAAACGTTGTACCACCACCGGCACCGCCACTGTCGCTAACCTATAAATAGCGGAGCAACAATGCAGGTCTTCAGTTGATCGTCTATCGTCGCATGGGTAACATCTTCTACAAAATGAGTTCTCCATCTGTTGTACAAGGTGATGCAGAGGTAGCACCGTTATTGGAACGTGATAATACTAGTGAAACAGAAATCATCAAGGAAATAACTGCATTTTTAAAGTTTGGTAAAAGAGATAGAGAGGAGGAAATTAATGCAGACCCATCAAAGGTAGTACCAAAGAGGAAGAAGAAAGTTGAAGAGAATATTCCTCCTCACATTTTAACTGAAGTTTTTCTGCGAATCTTTTACCCCATCTCAGCATGCATCAGTAAAAGTGTATCAGTTGGATTGATGAAATCATTGGATTATTCCCCTACAGTAATACTACACCATGGAACAAAAAAGGTTTTATTTTCGCAAAATGCTTGGGAGTCATTTTTGAAACATGTACATTTAATAGAATGTTATTTAACTAACAGTTTGTGTGGAAGGAAAACACATATTCGACTTTTGGATTGTGACAATGAAATCGATATTGTTAAACATCGTGGACAACTACAAGTGCGAATTAGAGACTTGACTCAACATGAAAATAAGATTCTACTGTCACGTGAAGAATTCTACGTTTTAAACTACGCAACAGAACCTATTACAAGGTACATGAGACAGTTGGTATTTGCAAGCGCTATTATTAAAGAATATTTGGTCGATACTTTGGAAAAACAACCTGATAGCACCATCGTGTACGGACCTGTGGATACATCTATTTTTAATAGAATACCTCATGAAGTTTGCATGTGGAGAAAGTTAAAGGATTTTGAACCACTTGTAGAAATCGCTACAGAAGCTACAGAAGAAACAACACAGGAAGAAGAAACGGAGAAACAAGAAGAAGAAGAAAACGAAACACAAGAAGAAGAAGAAGTTAAAAAAGACTAAAGTTTGACTTTGTAAAGAAGAACACACGTGGGGTAGGCCTATTGGGGACGGTGCCCACGTTAAATATACACCAACGCGCCTGCAACTGTACGGCCTGGTATTTAACCTACCGTGGTGTGGAAAACAGTTTAGTTGATCGCTAGGTGCCATGATGAGCGGAGGGGATGAAGAAGTGAGTGTAAAGCCTTGTGTAATAGAATTTCAAGCATTTCGAAATAATGATGATAGGTTTATTATCAAGGAATTAGTAATTTTAGACTTGCTTACATTTGTAGCCTACCCATTCACGTTTGAAGCTCCTTTTTCTTTTAACAAACTTAACACCAAAGCGAAAAGTACAAACAAATGGATAACAAACTACTTTCATCACATACATTGGTATGAAGGATTTATAAGCTACAGTAATCTGCACAGTATTATGTTTAACTTTTGCAAACAATATTCACATATATACACAAGAGGATTAGAAAAAAAGAACTGGATACAAAAGTACACGCACGGTGATGTTTTCGATATAACTATCAGTAAGGACTTTAACATTAATCTCGGTAATATTTGTGTCGCTGCAAAAGATCTTAAACACGGTCAAACAAACTGTGCATTGTACAACGCATATCGTTTGGCTGCTTATTTGAAACAAACGCAGGAATGTGGTGGGGGTAGCGGAGAACAGAAATGTGGTGGGGGTAGTGGGGCCTATAAATACGAGGAGGCAGCACCGCTCCAGCACGAGTATTATTCGAGACTCCGAAGAGGCAACACCACAACCACCACTGACGAAGATGACATCACAACAGTTTCTACAAACACTGGTTGATCAATTCAACACTCATTCAAAATCCGACCTTCTGCTAACTAAAAAGTGTTCAGAACTAAAAGAACAAAAACACTACATTATTCATAACATCAAGAAAGTGGAAACCACACATGGAGAAGCAATTCTAGTTTCATTGAGCGAAGGACCTTTCACTCCAGGAGATGAGCCGAAGTTTCAAGTATTTCTTCCAAAACGATTTGTTCAACTGCTACAAAATGAAGATTTGCGAGATATTCAACCGGGGACGTTGTATTTGGTATCACACGGTGTAAGCGGCAACAACTCGACGGAACTCACTCTGCACATCACGCATCCTTGTACATAATGTCTTTGTTTGTATTTTTCTGTTTGTATTTCTAGGCATCAATGTTAGACTTAAGCTTATTGTATTGTAAGATGTTTGTTTAATAAAGAAAATATAAAAAAAAATAAAAAAAAAATAAAAACAGCAACACAGCAGTATATTATTTTATATACTGCTGTGTTGCTTTTTTTTAAAATTCAAATGGATGACCTTGAACTTTCATTCAGGGTTAACTTATGAAGAGGTATAAAAGAGAGGGAGCAGTGAAGTTAGTCTCAGTCTTGTCTAACACACGCTGCAGCTAACATGTCGGTGTCACCTATGAAAAATTTATTTTTCGATAACAATTTGAAGACATATTGTTGCGAGTTACAATGTTTTAAAATACCAGGCGATCAAGTTGACGGGAAAGCTTGTCGTAAGTGCAAGTGTTTCAGCTATTGCATATGTAGATGTAAAACGTATCAAATGAACCGACAAGATAAACTACAAGAATTACGCCGAAGGATTGCATTACTGTGGCGGCGAATGTAGTAGCAACCAGCTGCCACCTGCCGCCTGCCATCTGCTGTCCGCCATCTTCTCCGCCCCACCACACTTTTACCCCCACCATTTTGTTTGATACCAGAACGCTAGCTAGCGAATAGTCAGTACACCTCCGGCTCTCGACTGGTGAACATCGAGTGCTCTTCACAAACGTAAAACATTGTATTAAAATGTCCATTAAAATTAGGTGTATTCATTATGACTCTATTCATCTGGCGACTTTCCAAGACCTCGAGGTTTTTAATGAAGAGTTAAGACTTCTCATTGCGTCCGGTTACGATTTATCTTTGAAACTTTACGCATCAAAAAACAACATGGACTCTGCGCAGGGATCGAAGTATCTACCGTCTTTCTTCAGAAAACAAAGTGATGGCCGCAACTCGTCCGGATCAACAACATCGATGACAACCAACAACGGGGAACTATTGTAAACATGAATTATTGTAAATAAAGTAATATTTGTAATATGAATTATTGTAAATAAAATAAAGTAATATTTGTAATTGTTCTACCTCGCACTCGTATCATTCGATTGCTTCATTCGATAATTTTCATTCGATATTTTATCGAATTAAAACTATCGAATCACAATCGGATTTTACGCGTGCGAGGTAGTACTTTTTTTAAATTACCTCCCCGTAACCTTGAACTTTGAACTTTAACTCATTTCGTCACAAAACCGCCTACGTCACTGGCTCAGCCTCAGATAACGTATTTTATCACTCAGCGCTTCCGGTCACGTGACCGGAAGCCATAAATCAAGTGAGCCAGCACCCGCAAACCCCCACTACTCTTGGGATAAATGATTAGGTGCTGGAGGATCCGGCACTACTAACTGACATTTTTAATAAATATTTGTATGAGGAATTAATTAAAATTTGGAGTGGCAGTTCTGTGTCTGGGCAGTTGTGTGATCAGGGGAGTGAGTTTAATGTGGAGGGGATGAACCCTGGTCCATTGAATTTATGGCCTACTTGTGAAAAAGAAATTATAGAAATTATTGATAAACCATGCAATAAACCTAGTTCGGGAGCGGACGGTATTCCATGTAGGCCCCTAATGTACTTAAGGCCTGATGGAAATAGCAAGAGTTTAGTGGGATAGTAAGAAAGACGTGATACGGATAGAACACAATAATAATCACCCTTTATTTCAACATCAACATAAACATAAACACAAACACATGATAATTTGACACTTCATATTTAACACATGATTTATAGACATACAAGTAGCAAGCTATATGAAAGTCAAATGGTATCTTCAAGATCCTCCCAACTTGCATATTCCTTGCTCTTGAATGCATTTAATAAGTTTGTCTTTGTCCAGTGCTTTGGTTAAAGAATCTGCAACCATTCTTGCCGTTGGAGTGTAGCGAAACTTGACAGCTCACACAGCTGACAGCAAAACAAATATCTGATCGCGAAACTTGGGCGGCAAACAACAGACTGCCTAATGCTTCCTGATATGGTACATTTTCCATCTTTTCAGCCTCTTCTTTGTTCCTTGGTGACTGATCCTTGGAAAGTTTCTCATTCGGAGACATTGGAGTAGATACGGGGTCGCATTCGTCCATGTTAAATCGTTTTAGAACCTTTTCGATGTAAGATCGCTGACTGATGTGCAACTTCTTGTTTGTCCTGTCTTTTGTTATCTGGAATCCCAGAGCAAATTTAGCTTCTCCCATATCTTTCATCTTGAAATCTCTCATCAGCTGCTGTTTGAGGCTTTCTTTCAGATGTTTATCATTATGAAAAATCAACATCATCTACCCAGACTGCAATGATCAAATCCTCCCATTTTTCATCATGTGATAACCACAGGAATCAAAGTTTGATTGTCTCAACCCTATTTTTATGAGACATGCATGTAATTTGTGGTTCCAAACACGGCTGGCTTGTTTGAGACCATAAATACTTTTCTGTAGTCTGCACACTTTGTTCGGTTCATGATGGGATTCTTCTGGTTGATTCATGTATATTTCTTCGGAGAGATGACCTTGAAGAAATGCAGATACAGCGTCCATTTGGTCTATATCTAACTCCTTTTCAGCAGCCAAAGCTAATAGATAACGTACAGAGCTGTAACACAGCAAACCTATGTACTCAGCGAATTTCCAATGCATATATGTGTGTCTCACTACTACATAGAGCTACTTACAAAGTCTCGCAAAAATACGTTCATAAATAAGTGATATATAGCATTTTATTTATTCTCTATAAGAATAACATTAGGGCTGAGTATGCAGGTTTGCTGCAACAGGGAAGATAAGAAATATGTTTTATTGAAATTATCCATATAACTCAACCAGTTGAAGCTACATACCAAGTTTTATTAATTTATGTTCATAACTAAGGGAGATATACAACTCTACTTATTCTCCATGGGGCTGAGTATACAGGTTTGCTGCTTTCAACAAAAAGCATATTTTTTGTGTAAATATCAATGTACCACAACTAGTTGAAGCCACATCGCAAGTTTCATCAATTCATAAATAATCGAGATATCAAATTTTATTTTTCTCCATAAGGATAACATTGGACAACGTACTGTGTTTAGCAGTTTGAAAACCTCTGCAAAGGTTGGATGTAGAACAGCAATTGAAGCACCAAAATTACCGTTTTGAAAAGCTAAACGTAGTAGTAAAAAGAAATGTGAAGTCTTTAGTAAAATTGTCTGAGGAAAATCCAAAAACCTTTTTCCCATAAGATTAGCATAGGAAATTTTATGGACATGTTTTTTACTTCTCTCCACAACCACTTAACCTAGGTTAATGATTAAAAATACTGAATTATTTGTTTTTTTAAGCTCTATAAAATGGCTTTAACCAAAATTGAGTGTTTTTAAAAATTAAGGTAAAAAACTCAAAAAACTTATTTTTGGAAAAAACCATAAAATCCCCTTCTTATGGTTCGATCGATCTGGTTTTCGAACTTACAGTCATAAATGTCACTCCACATTTGTGCCAAATTTCATCAAAATCGGACGTTTCTTTCAAAAGTTATCGCGGTAACGGACACACACACACACACACACACATATATATATATATATATATATAAATTTTAACGAACAGTGTTTTTGGCATCTGGAGATCTCAAAACAAAAAGTTATCATGGTCTCGGGCTTAAGTCTTACCATGCATTCTACCTTCGGTAATAGCTTCTTCCCTATATTTGGTATGTGGCTCTAAGTGGTATTAAGATACATATATACGCATTGGAAATTCACTGAGTAGTAATTATGTTCATAATTAAGGGAGACATAGAATTTTAATTATTCTATATAAGAATAACTTGGGGGCCGAGTCCACAGGTTTAATTAAACCTCTCTTGATTTCCTATTGATGTAAAAGAGTGAATTGTGTTGCAAATTTTTATTTATGTTGCAATTTGATACTTTTAAATCTGCTTGACAGGTAATGATGTAATCCATGTATAACAAGATTGTACTGTAATGTACAGTAATTTGCTGACAAAGATGAATCATAATATTGTAAATGAATCAACACACAAACTAAAATAGTTTAAATAGGCCTATATTTAAATACCTATATTTTTAATATCTATTCAAATAATTTTTGTTATTATTCAGTTAAAATGTGACCTCCCAGATAATGTGAATTCTTGGTAGTCTGAATATAGTTTCTAATCTCAGTTAGTTTGGATTAGCGAGACTGTAGCGTTGTTACAGTATTATTTTCTGTGCAGTTCCAAAACATATTTAACTAACTTTTAAAAAAAGTTACTTCTGGTGGATAAAGAGTTCTGATCTCTTCGCCACTTTGCTTACATACATCACTAATTTGTTGTTATGATTTTAGGTCGATGCTGCTTGATTTTCACATTTTCGCATATGATATTGTTGAATGAATTAATATCCTTCATCTCTAATTTTAGAATACACACTTGTGGTAAAACTGAATATCATGGATGACAATAATGAAGAAATGCAAAATATGTATAAAACACACATATTTGACGGAGAGTGTTTACTTCTAAAATTGAAAGAAAGCAATTTTATGCGGGTCCGAGGTAAAGATAAACTTGAAAGAAAAATTAAAAGAGACATTCTCTTTCTTTCTGAGGTAATTTGATGTATTGAGTATCTATTTTTAAGTTTAAATTCAATTGTTATGTGAACATGCAATTATGGTTTATACATAACCATTAGATAAAGAATTATTTTTAAAATTATGAATCAAAATAATACTTCTTTCTAGTTAAGACTGCATTTATTCATCTGTTCGGAAACATAAGTGAAATTAAGTGTCTCTTTAAATATAAATTATATTTTTAAGAGTTTTAAATTAAAAATATTGATATAGGCCCTAACAAGGTGGTTACATTCCAGTTTTCTGTTTTAGGTTTTGATTGTCCTTAGTGGATGACCCGGGTTATGGCTTTTACTAAGCCATAATTATATCCAGTTCAGGGACCACTAGTTAAAACAATCCACCTTGGTGATATGATAAGTTGTTCTTGAACTGGATATAGACCTAATTATGGCTTAGTTAAAGCCAAAACTCGGGTCATCCTCTTATGACAAGCAAGAACTGCAACGGAAAAATGGTATGCAACCTCGTTATATTACTACACAGTTCTGCTGGCTACTCATAATGACTACAAATTAGTGATGGTCAAAACCAGAAATTTCAAATCTCGAAACCGAAACCGAAACTTACAAAATCGAATCTCGAAACTCAAATCGCGAAACCCTATTTACTTGCCTGGGTATGGTTATGAAAAATAAATCTAGTTACTCCAAATAAACCAGTTAACTTACTGCCATTCTCGAAGTATCCTAGAAAAATATTAGTTTCAGAACTACTAGTGAACCAATTATTTGTAGCTTAATTATAAACTTTGGTTAGAGTTGTTCTTTCACAAATAAAAAATCAATAATCCACAAAAGGTGAAGGTATACGACAGTAGGCTTTTGACCTTCACATTATTAATCAACACTCGGGCGTGATTTCTGTTAAAAAAAAACAACAATGACACAAAAAATCTCGGCATTTTTGAGTTTTGATTCTTGAAACTCGCCGATCGAATCTCGAAACCGAAACTTTTCCAAAGTTGTGGTGGTTTTGAGATTCGAGTTTTGGTTTTGACACATCACTACTACAAATATTTGTTGCAGACTTCGCAAAGCAACAGAATGAAGAAAGAACATTTGATCTGCTCAAATTTACATTTTTATAAAGCAATTATTGATGAAGCTCAAAACCAGGCAGAGTGTGAAGCAGTGTTACAGACCTTTTCGTACAAAACAGCTGACAATATTAAGAAAAGACTAACAGTAGATATTGTCTCCTGCAATGGCCAACGTTGGACAAAAGTAATCGCCAGGAACCCTTTAGCATTGCATCAGATTTATAAAGGTAGATAGTAGTAAATATCACAATAAGATAATGGGCCTTACAAGATATATGAGCCTCTGCATCAGGAAAATTGTGTCAGTAATACTAGGAGTACGCTCAAATATTCGCGTAATGGAATGACCAAACTCAGAAATGGTAGGCCTAGATGAAAGTTTCTGCTGTAAATTTAAGTTCTAACCAAAATTTCATCACAAAGTAATAAATAAATAGCCCTGGGGACTCTGTAGGAAAATATATAATTTTATTTTGGTTAATTTTAGGTCATGGCATAAATCGTTCTTGGTTATAATAAATTATATTATATTAGAGGTGCAAATTCTTTAAGAAAAATAACATGGTAAGTAGTTGCCCATGCAGTGAGGTACATTGAAAATTAACTGAGTACGCAGGTTTGCTATGTTGGGGGTATTTAATATCATAAACTGACAAAAGAACACAGCTGGCATAAGTATATACAAAATAAATGGCTTCTGCAACCTAGCGGATAAACTATCAACTCACTCACATTATAGGAGAACGTTATCTTTATTTGTAAAAACTGGTATTAGTTTTTAATCTAAAAATTTCAAAAACCTTTGATAAATTGAATTAAATCATGTTAAACGGAGAGTCCTTTATTTATTAGTGAATTTCCTTTGGAAAGTGAACTATTAGCATGACTCGCACGGTGAAACTTAAGCCCGGGACCACCATAGAAGTTCCTAACGTGACCCCCTGAACACGTTTTGGGGGGTCGTTCAAAATTGTATATATATGTATATGTATATATATAGACATATATATATATATATATATATATATATATATATATATATATGTGTGTGTATGCACTCTAGCGGTCACATTTTTTGTCTGACTTACTTCAAATTTGGTAGGGACGTTCCTTTCTATAATCTGTGGGACAAGTTCGTTGGGCAAAACAATCGGAAAACTCTAAACCCCTGTTTTTGGGGGTTAATCTGTCAAATTTCGAGTTTTTTGGCCCAAAAAGGGTCGTGAAAGCCCCAGATGTAAAATTAATGCATGTACAAAGATGGGAATTAGAGAGGCGAAAGTTTTAAGCCCTCTCTCATCATTCTAGCATAAACATTTACCGAGTTATTAAAGAAAATGTGTATCGGCTAAACACAGCACGTTGTCTTATGGGGGTTTTACACTAGAAACGCATGTTATTCCTTTGTTAGTGTACTTTTACTATCCCCAGCAACCTCACACCTACTTTCAAGCCTGTCTGGACCTTCTCCTAACCTTATAATGCGCAAAATTGTATTCCCAGCAAGTAAATGAAACCAGGAGTATGAGAACAGCCAAAATATCAATGTTTTCAGATTTCAATAAAAATTGGACAAATATATGTTTTTACACTGATTTCTAGTTTTAAAAGTTTTTATGTGGAAATTCACTTCCCTCACGTCAGCGTGCTGCGTGCAAACTCGTTTAATCATAAAACATATGAATAAAACCATTTTTTAATAGTTTCTTGTATTTACGAAACAATATTGCATTTGATACTTTAAAACCAGAAATTTTTATCCAATGCTTTCTTTACCTTATAGAAATTTTACAACTTTTAAATGTTAATTAATGAAAACTATTTAACTAATATGTTCCATTTTTGAACTGGAAGCGTGAAGTGTACTGGAAAATATTTGTGTAAAATCCGAAACCGATCCATGCAGCCGTTTTCACGTGATTGCATTACGAACACGAGGACACAGGGACACACTGACGGTCACCGAATCATTGTCTCTGCTAATACATAGATTGCTTTACTTCGTTCTGTCATCAATAAAAATGCTATTGATGTTTTCTGAAGAATGACTAATTTTTCTGAGGTATAATGTTCAAAGTGAGTGTAGTATTTTGGTCATTTGAATTATATATAGATTCTCCGCTCGTAGTTTCAGCTCAGCAGAATTCTATTTTCCTAGACGCTGACTTTTTCGGCGACTGACTGCGGTATAGCCTAGCTCATTTTGGTTGTGACTTGAAGGGATAACACCAAGGGCAATAAAATAAAATAATATGTTCTTAAACATGGGTCTATTTCAATACACAACATACTGTGTTTAGTATTTTCAATATATCCTCAGCCAATTATATAGCAATAATTAGTATGTAAAAGAACAGAAAGAAAAGGTTATAATTTGTTTTTCAGTTTTAAATCATTCAGATTTTACTTTTAAAAGCTGCGTACTATTTAAGCTAAAAAAAACAGTACACTTTTATATACTGTACATAACAAATGTTATGTTATTTTAAAAGTACGTTTATTTTTGTAGTGATTTAATTATCTGTTGGTTATTGTACCTGTCGTACTCCCGATAATTGGATGGCCTTGTATTCATTCAACAAGTTTCTCGTCATCTGATGCCCTAAATTTACCCGAACTCATTCTGTAACAGCACAAAATTACAGGACACTAGTATAACCTCAACACTATTCCGCGGCGGAGAGCAGACTCCTCTGTTCCGGGAGCGGGCAAAGTTAATCCGTGGCACGTGTTAGTCTTATTTGTTTTTCATGGAACTAAAACTGTTTGGTACTAACATTGGTTGTATTTAAGACAAATTGAGTGATAATCTTGTACAGTCAACTCCCGATTATCAATGTCAATTCGATAATGAGCCGTGGGCGCGTGATGGGGAGCGATGACCTTGACACTGCACAGATGGTCGGACGCGGACGTCTAAAAATAGAAACATCTCAAAACAATCACCCTTCCCGCCGTTGTTTACTCTCATTGGGTTTTCCCCCAGTGCGGAATTAATTAGCATACAGTTCGGTGTAGTTTAGAGAGTTCGGTGATAAAAAGATTTTTAACCTATTAAATATCAATCGGCGTTTTGGATAGTATTTACTGCTATCAACCATTTCTAGTATTAACTATTATTATCTTGATTGTTTGTAGATGTTATCACAGTTTAAAGATTTTCAAAAGTATTTAATCTGCATAAATATATCTTAAATAAGATTACAACACAATACTGTAGTATTAAAATGTTGATAAACCTTTATTATTTTCGTAATATTCAATTTATTGAATCCCTTTGTTTTAACTGTGGTTTTGGGTTATCCGTGACCCTCCAACCGGTCATTACCCCTGATAATCGGGAGTTGAATGTAATGTATCCAATGTACAATCATGTATGCAATTTTAATATTTTTATTTTTAGAGGGAGATGCTTTTGGAAGAAGATCCATATTGGACCAAGCAGCATCATATGTGCAAGCGGCTTCTCAGAATTTAAATCTCTATGCGCCTCCACAAGTAAGCATTTAAAATATTCTTTACAAAAAGAATGTTTAGTTTCATTAGTTGTTGCATGTACTTGGTTGAACCAAGAAGCCATTTATCCTCTCATATTCTCACCTAATTGACTCTCAAAGGTTTCGGTTCATTATGGGAACCCATTTTTTAATTATTTTTTTTAGATTCCCTACTAAATTTGTTATAGATTTTGCAAGGGTCCATGGATGTAGTTAGTGTGAGAGGAATGGTGAATATGCCCCACCCTGATTCCCCTCTGTTGGTTGTATACAGTCAATAACAACAATAAAAACATAACAAAAACCGTGAACTTTGACCAAAATAATCATAACGTTTTGTCAGATAAATGAAGATTGGTAATGTGACTGAACTAAAACTTGTGGAGGGGGAAGGCAAACCAAGCTCCATTTATTATTTGATCAAGTATAGTCATGGTACCATTGAGAATTCCGTTGCCATTGAAGGGGTCTGTACCTGTTTTAACGATACCTTCAGTTTTATATTGCAGTACTTCATAGATTTGAGATTGTTTCCCCTCTTAAAGTACAGTATCCGCATATTGGCTTATTTTTCTTAACCTTCACCGAGTTTTACTGGTTGTTTATAAACATATTTAAGCCTAAACAACTTACCAGTCATTTTTTTCTTTTCAAAAAAAGTGTTCATGTGCAGGAGAAAGATTATGTAAAGTTATTTGTAACTTATGAGTTTTGGATAGTATATATTTTAACATATTATAAATTCAAATGCTGCTGTGACCCTGTGTCCAGTCAAGTTAGACATTAAAAAGAGCCCTTGCATGCAAAAGGTCATGTAGTTCTAATTTTTTAGTATGTTGTTAGGACCTATACCAAAAGAGAGAAACCACGTTTGCAGCTTCAAAAGACCTGTGCTACTGGTGTAGTAGCCAATAAACAGTCAAATCTGTGTACTTTTTTCAGGATTTACTAAATATCTCCGAAAGTATGCCTCTGACAGAATATGTTGCCCAATCCTTTCTTAAACTGGATAGAATTTGCTAAAGTTTGAAATGGTAATGACTTCAGTAAGTCTATTCAGGGGTGCAGAAAATGTTTAGACCCCTGAAATCCCCCCCCCCCAATCCTTCTATTACTAGCCAAGAATTTCCCCCAAAACTTGCGACATATATTTATTCAAATCCATTTTTACTAGCCCCTGGACTATGTTCAAGACTAAATAGGTTTCTTACCTCCGTCAATAGTCCAAAATGTTTGACATATATAGGTTATGCCAACATGTTTCGTTGCAAGTGCAACATTTTCAAGGCTTGCAAGTCGTCAAGATGTTAAAATTTAAACAAAACACAACACATACACGAACGAATAAACATTTAGATAGCGCTATCACGGTCACGGACATCCCGACAAGTCCTGGCACTGGTAGCAGACTGGAACTGGATTGATGTCACATCATCCCCTCCCCCTCCATTATCAATTCAGTGGTCAGCTGTTCTTGACTGGATTATTGTATTAAAGAGAGAGTGGGACCTGAATTGCATGTTTTCATTGAGGATTTTTTCTTTGTCTTGCTCTTCTTTATTTGACTTGTATATCTCGTATTCCTCAAGCGTGTCCAGTTTATTACCTTTTGCACAGATGTGTAAAATATCCAGGCCGTCATTGATGTTGTTCATGGAATGATTGAAGTCGACAAGGTGTTGGGCGAATGCAGACTTTTGCTTAATATTTCTGGGGTCTGGATGGTGCTCTTTGTATCGGGTTTCGAAAGCACAACCCATTTGATCGACATATTTGCTTTGACAGTCAGGACATCTGATTTTATACACGCCCGTTCTTTGTGTGTTATCACTAGAGATGTGCGAGTACAGGTTTTTTAAGTCGAGTCGAGTTTGAGTCGAGTAAATGGCAAAAGATTCGAATCTCGAGTTCGAGTCGAGTATACAAATAAATACCCCCGTAGCAGCAAACCTGCATACTCAGCGAATTTCCAATGCATATAATATTATCTTAATACCACATAAAGCCACATACCAAGTTTCATCAATATACATTCATAAATAAACGATTTATGACATTTTAATTATTCTCCATAAGAATAACATGGCGGCTGAGTATGCAGGTTTGCTGAAATAAGGAACACTAAAAATGGGTTTTTATACAAATATCAATATAACTCAACTAGGTAAAGCCACAAACCAAGTTCTATTAATTTATGTGCATAATTAAAGGAGATAACACGTTACTTATTCTCCATAAGAATAACATGGGGCTGAGTATGCAGGTTTGCTGCTATGGGAACTATCGGCCAAAAAATGGGTTTTTGTGCAAATATCAATAGACCACAATGAAATGAAGCAATGTACCAAGTTTCGTCAGGATAAGGTGATAAATAAGCGAGATATACAATTTTTCTTATCCTCCATAAGAATAGCATTGGACAACGTACTGTGTTTAGCACTTTCAATATCTCAGTAACCAATTGACGTAGAGCAATGATTAAAACACCAAATTGTGCGCCTTTTAAGCTGATTCCAATGGAAAAAAATAAAATTTAACTTTTTCAAAAATGATCAAATTACGTTTGTACCAAATTTCATCAAAATCGGACCTTTTTACGAGAGTTATCGCACCCACGGACACATATATATATATATATATATATATATATATACAGTAGAACTCCAATTATCCGAATTAATTGGGGATCGGGCCAATTCGGATATGCAGAAATTCGGATAATCAGGTATACCTCGGGAATTAAGCAAAAAACATCACCATACATAAAAAATCAGAATTTTATCGACAAAGTTATTATAAATATAGTGAACAGAAAGTGAGCGAACTGTATCAAGAATATACGTCATAAAAATTAAATTACAGGAGTTAAATTGAATACAGTATATACAGTTGCTCTTTTCAATAGGCCTACATACTGTACGTATTTCACTGTTCAATGTTGGTTATTTCACTTGAACATCTCGAGCAAAGTGAGTTTATCACTTAGCGAAAGGACAACACGTTTACGTTTTGTACTCATTTCGAACGATAGTCTCGGTGAAAGAACAGTAGCGACTGATGAGCAGGGCGGGAAGGGGGTATGACTCATTGTTCCCTGCGAAAATATCGTCCGGAAGGTAACAGCGCAGGCTTTTATTTTAGCGCTCACGGCGCATTATCGCTACACGCGCTCCCGCTGTTATTTTCTTGATTTTTATACTTCTATTATTTCACTCAAAATCAATTCGGATAATTGGATATTCGGATAATTGGGGTTCGGATAATTGGATTTCTACTGTATATATATATATATATATATATATATATATGTATATGTATATACAGTTTTGAACGAATGGTGTTTTTGGGGTCTGGGGACCTCAAAACGAAAAGTTATCATGGTCCCGGGCCTAGGTCTTACCATGCCGACTACGGTAATAGCTTCTTCCCTATAGGGGAAATTCGCTAAAAAACACATAGGTCGAGTTAAATTGGATCAAAACAGTGTATAGGGTTTCATTTATAAATGTTGTTATTAAAATATACTTTTCTAGTCACTATGCCCTGAAAATAACAATAGTAAGTCAAATAAATGGTTTGCTGCTTCATTGGAAAAAGATTAGTACATTTATCTGAAAATAAATCATACCAAAGTTATTGCCTAACATTTTGCCATGAAGGTCAAATACTTTTAATATTTTGGTATTAAGGTTTTTATAACATATATGGTATTAATTAACAGTTTCATTAAAAAATTATTTAAGTTTTTTATTTTATTTCCTATTTTTTATTTATCCTATGTTTTATTGTATATTATGTTTAGGCCTAAGCTCCATCTTTCTACGAATGGAGGAAATAAAATTAAATGTAGGCCTAAAAGTTAAAATAAACTTATGTTAATTTTTAAAAGGCCTATTACATGGTAAAACATTAACCTACTTACTTACCACACAAAATATATTTACTAACATATCTGAGCATTAATTTTAACACTAATAGTCGTAATAAGAACAATCAGTTAATAAAAACATGAAGATACTATGTTTGAAAGTGCCCGGCAAATAAATTGATAAAATTGAAGCCATGTCTTAACACGTTCGCTGTGCACGAAAAGTTTTGAATTTTTCGCGGATGCTGAACAATTTTTATTGTTGATTTACTTTCCTATGACGAATAAAAGACCGACCATGTGGTTTATAAGCATTCCAGAACTTTAGTTTAGCCGCTAATGACGTTATAAAGGTGCGGTTGATTTCGGGACCGTAGCACCCGTTGCGTGTACACACATAGTTACGATCACATGAAATGACAGTCACAATGTTATTATTTGGTAAAAACATACTATACTGATAAATATTCTTATCACTATAACTTATATACAATATTTACACTATAAAACCATTATAAAACAATATATAACGCCACAGGAACACAACTCGAAATAAGCAGAACAATGCGCCAAAAAATGCACAAAATACGCGGCCGATACGAAAAGTAAGCCGCCCAACAACACAACGTGACCCGCAGTACACACAGACAGTAAATCACCTGCCCCAAACAAGTGATGGGCTCACATTAACTGGTTTAGTTACAATAAAGAGCGGGAAACCGTTTCCGGCCGTGCAGCGTGCACGCCAAGGCCAATCGAGACAGACGCCGGATCCGGAAACTGACGCCGCCCGACAACACTACGGGACCCCCCCTACACGCTCACAACATATCACGTGGATCGACCAGGTGCTCAGCTCAGACTGACTGGTTTAGTTTCAAAAGAGGCATGTCCCGATATGTGGACACGAGCGTGCAAAATGATGCAAGGATGTCCCGATATCGGGACATGCGCAACGAACGTGTTAAATAGAGTTTCAAAATATTAAGAATGATTTAAAAAAATCATTAATGAAACTTAAACAAAGCCTAAACAAATCACTTGTCTTTAAAATCAGCTCAATGCCAAAGGACAATAGTTGAGCCTAAAATTAATGGATAGAATTTTGTTGAGTCTCTTTTGACTCAATTTCAATTACTATGGAACAAAAAACAAGCACAAACTTCTTATGCTTAACTATTAGATTTCATTACAGATTTGTTTTTGATATTTTAATTTTTTTTACAAATTTAGGTTAACCTAAAAGTGGACTATGACTATACAGGCAGTGTTCATACAACTCAATCTGAAGGTCCTGGTAAATCTTCCTTTTTAGTGTAAAGAGTAGGCTAACACAAATTTATAAGCCACAACTTACTTATTTATTAATAAAACACTAAAATTCACATCACAACTAACTCTTAACACCTCAAATGCGTTGACACTCAATTTAAATTTACAGACGACGCGCGGCCGTGGATGACTCGTGGTAGCGCGGGTAAACGGCGGGAGTAAACTCGTTCGAAACCTTCGAGTTTCAGAGCCGAACTCGGCTCGAACTCGAAATTTCGAGTACTCGCACATCTTAGTTATCACCAGTCCTCATATTGCTTGATAAAACGTTTCTGGTTCGATCAGAGGTCCGAAACGTTAATTCAATGCCTTCCTTTAATAAAACTACCGCCCTAAAACTGGCGGTCTTTAACTGTGTGGGCGGGTCATTTTTACAAGTTTGTTAAGCATTTTTTATATAAATCATAAAACATAAATTACCTTACCAAAATATATTATATAGCATATCATTTTATTCTACATAAAATTGTCAACAAAATATAAAATAAAATTACCCACCATGTCCATAATTAGAGTGTTGACCGGAGAACAATTTTTTTTTCTTAAAAAAAATTCCAAAATGGCACCATAAGTAATTTTTCAAAAATTTACTATATACAAAATGTTCCAAATTTATCTATGAACACAATTACTAGTATTGTTTTATATGTTTCATGTAAAAAAAAGTTATTCACTAAAAACTGGGCTATGTACACATGTTTTTTTCACCAAATCAACGCTGATACTAACAAATCAACTTGCTTGAAATCACAAAAAAACTAAAAAAATATATAATAGTTACACCGAAAGATGGCCAACAAACTACTAAACATTGTTACGCAAAGATAAATTCGATACGTAACCTAGCAACGTAGTGAAAAATGACTACAGCTGACCGCCGTTTGTCGCGGCAATGCCACTTCACAGCGAGATTTGATCGCCGCAAATTGCGGCGATTGCCAGTATTTGATGAATGGTGTGGCTGTATTCAACACAAACGTATTTTTTTCTCCTGCCTGTCAATCCTCGCCTCTTGTCTGTTCCTGTGTTTACATATTAGTCTGTCTACCAAGTTACTTTTAGACCCATTTTCTGAAGCGATGTATTTTACTGCACTATACTCCGGATCGTAATTTACGGAGGTTAATGGGACAGATAATATTCTATGTACCATTGAATTATATGCTGCCTAACAATCCTAAAAACATACTAACAAAATTATAACTACATGACCTTTGGCACGCACGGTTGGTTTTTTTATTTTTTTATTGGATTATTGTATTAAAGAGAGAGTGAGACCTGAATTGCAACTTTCCATTGAGGATTTTTTCTTTGTCTTGCTCTTCTTTATTTAACTTGTATATCTCGTATTCCTCAAGCGTGTCCAGTACAGTTGCAATTAGGAAAGTGCTCAAACTTCCAATAGATGCTCACTGTAAATATCATTGTTGGAGTTTAGATATAATGACAGTTTACGTTTAGTCTCTTTATTTACAGAACTGTTTTGCATGTGAACAAAATAAAAGAACTTTGCTAAGACAACTTAAGAATCATAAACACAATATTATAAATAAATTAAATTTTCAAATTAACAATATAAAGAAATAAGTTACAAATGTTCTTGTAAAAAGTTAATTAGATAGGTAAAAGGTAGAATAAATGCTCGTAATTGTTTCAAGGAATTATTTTTATTAATATAGACTAGATGTTAGCATATTTAGATGTAATCAACCTAGACAGTAGTTTCAAATCAATCTAATCAATGTTTCATTTTGTGCTTTTAATTTTAATTAGTTTTTAGTATTTTAGCGAATTTCCCCTATAGGGAAGAAGCTATTACCGTAGGTCTCATGGTAAGACTTAAGCCCCAGACCATGATAACTTTTTGTTTTGAGGTCCCCAGATGCCAAAAACACTATTCGTTCAAATGTATATATATGTATATATATGTATGTATATATATATATATATATATATATATGTGTGTGTCCGTTACCACGATAACTTTTGAAAGAAGCGCCCGATTTTGATGAAATTTGGCACAAATGTGGGGAGTAACATTTATGACTTTAAGTTCGAAAACCAGAAAAATCGGACCATGGGAAGGGGGGTTTATGGGGTTTTTAAATTTTCTAAAAATCAGTTTTTTGCATTTTTCACCCTAAAATTTTTAAAAAACTTAATTTTGGTTTTGACCATGTTATAGAGCTTAAAAAACAAATAATATGGTATTTTGAATTATTAACCTAGGTTAAGTGGTTGCGGAGAAAATCCAAAAAACGTACTCATAAAATCTCCCATGTTAATCTTATGGGAAAACAGTTTTTGGCTTTTCCTCAGTTTATTTTAATGTAAACTTCACATTTGCTCTTACTAATCTGTTCAGTTCCACAAAACAATCATTTTGGTGTTTAAATTTTCATTCTACGCCCAACCGTTGCTGAGATATTCAAAGTGCCAAACACAGTATGTTGTCCAATGTTATCCTTATGGAGAATAAATAAAATTCTATATCTCGATTATTTATGAATGTATGTTGATGAAACTTGTTATGTGGCTTCATGTAGTACTGGTATATTGATATTTGCACAAAAAATTGAGTTTTTGTTGATTATTCCCTTAGCAGCAAACCTGCGTACTCAGCCCCTATTCTTATGAAGAATAAGTCAGATGTATTGAGTCCCTTAATTATGAACATAAATTAATAAAACTTGGTATGTAGCTTCACTTGGTTAAATTATATTGATAATTGCATTTTTTCCTTGTTGCAGCAAACCTGCTTACTCAGCCCCCATGTTATTCTTATGGATAATCACTAAAATGTTACATAGCGCTTATTTATGATTGAATATTGATGAAACATGGTATGTGGCTTCGCCTAGTTACATTCTATTTATATTTGCATAAAAACCAATTGTTTGTGTTCCTTATTTCAGCAAACCTACGTACTCATTACCAATGTTTTTCTTATGGAGAATGATTAAAATCGCTTATATGTGAATATATTTTTATGAAACTTAGTATGCGGCTTTATTTGGTATTAAGACATATATTATGCATTGGAAATTCGCTGAGTATGCAGGTTTGCTGCGGCGGGGGTATTTAATGTTCTGACACCCATGAATATATTTTATCTGAATAAAGCCCTTTTTATTGAATTGAATTACATTTAATTTAATAGTCTGTTTGCAACAAGGTCATATTTTAGTTATATATGTGAGAAACAAAATACATATCACAGATTGTTTATAGTGTAAATTTTGAATGTTTGATTATTTATATATTTAATAAGGTAGGGTACTGCTATTATTTTCAGCTAAATATATCACAGTTAATTTGGGTGTTTATGCTGTGATACTGTTTTAGGTTGTTTTTTCCTTTGTAAATGGTGTGCCAGAAACTATTAAGACATTTCTGGAAAAGCTTGGGATGACTGTTGAAGGACAAATAATTGCTATCGAGGATGACTTATCAAGTGATTCTGACACCCTCGAACCAGATTCAGATAGTGACGACGACACATGTGATATTGTTAGTGCTGTTGTCCCAGCTGAACAAAAGTAAGGAAGTGAGATTTTTAAGCGCTAAATAGACTTTCTCAAAGTACTTCCTCTCAAATACATTTGGGTACTGCATTGAAAAATTAAATTGCTTTTCCTCTTAAATGCAGTGGAAATTATTATTGAGAAATTTCAAGAACCTTTCTAACCAAAAATTAAGAAAAACACGTTTATTTATGACTGGTTTACAAAGACAAGATTAGTCAGAAAAATTACCATGACGTAAAGTTCTATTTTAATTCATAAGAGTCAGTATGGGTGGAAAGGGGTAGACCACCCCCCCTCTCAAATAACTTGGAGTACATGTTAATGAGATGCAAAAAAGTTATTATAATCATGATTACGTCCATTTCGTCCCTCCCAATCAAACTTAGACCGAGACACAATCCCAACCCTCAAAAGCCAACATTATCAGCCCGTGACAATCAAAGGGTTAAACATTCTTGTGCCTTGATCAGCCGAGATTTGACTTTATTATTTATTTCAATACTGAAATCAGGTGGACATGCAAACCTTTTGGTAACTGCTAGTTCTAATGAAGAGTATATATGTGTATGTGTTTATCTTTCCACAGTTTATTATTACCCCTTATGTTTGTTACAATATTGATAAAATAATTAGCTTAATAACATCAATTTAGTACTTTGAATTTGTATAAAGAGGTTGTAGCAGTTAACACTATGCGTTTTCCAATGATAATCTAATGAAGAAGAATAAAAATCATTGTATATACGGGCTGTTCAAAAAGCATTATTACAAACTTTGAGGGCTGGTAATTATCAATTTGAAAAAATTGTATATAAACATAAGTCACAAATTTGCCGTTAGCTGCTAGCCGCCATTTTTTTTTTTTTAATTTAAATATCTGAAGAACTATTTACGCTATAGAAACTAAACTTTTCACAAACTTTAAATAACTAAATAAGCAAAAAATAAACAAATTACTATACAGTTTTCTTAAATATTTTCAAAATTGCGCCCGTTTGAATATTTTAAAGTCAAATAACAAACAAACCATTAATTTTATAAAATTTTTACAAGATAGAAAGCAGATAAACATTTTGATCACAAATCTAATGATACTTTATTCAACGCAATCTGTCAACACATAAGCGAGAAGATGCATTTTAAGGTTTGCATGCACAAGCTAGGGACAGCAACCAGTGCTCCTTTGCATGGCACCTGCTCTCTAGAAAACCTTAAAAGTGCATTTTCTCGCTTATGCCTTTAACAGATTGCGTTAAAATATTATTAGATTTGTGATCAAAATGTTTATCTTTTTGTATTTTGTAAAATTTGTATAAAATTAATGGGTATTTTGTTATTTGACTTTAAAATATTCTATCGGGTGCCATTTTGAAAATATTCTAGGAATCTGTATACTAGTTTTTATTATTTACTTTTTTAGTTATTGAACGTACTAGCAAAATTTGGTTTCTGTAGCTTAAAAGTATTTGAGATATTAATTGTTTTGTAAAAAATACAAAATGGCAGCTAGCGGCTAAACGGCAAATTTTTCAACCTATTAGTGATGTGTCAAAACCAAAACTTGAATCTCAAAACCACCAAAACTTTGGAAAAGTTTCGGTTTCGAGATTCGATCGGTGAGTTTCGAGAATCAAAACTCGAAACTGCTGAGATTTTTTGTGTCTTTATTGTTGTTTTTTAACAGAAATCACGCCCGTGTTTCGATCAATAATGCAAAGGTCAAAAGCCTACTGTCATCGGTCATCTACCTTCACCTTTTTTGGATTATTGATTTTTTATTTCTGAAAGAACAACTTTAACCAAAATATATAATTAGTTTTAATTAATTTTTCTTGATTTATTTTTCATAACCATACCCAGGCAAGTAAATAGGGTTTCGCGATTTGAGTTTCGAGATTCGAGGTTCGATTTTGTAAGTTTCGGTTTCGGTTTTGAGATTCGAAATTTCTGGTTTTGACCATCACTACAACCTATATATATATATATATAATTTTTTGTTTAAATTGATATGTACTACCAGCCCCCGAAATTTGTAATGACCTTTTCTGAACACCCTGTATATATTTTTAATATATTTTGATAATCCTACAACAAATTGTTGGTTAAGAAAAAAATCATTATAATATGTGCATAAATATATTGAGATTTTTTTCCACCTGCCTTCTCTTGGCTGAATCTAATTATATTTATTGTAAAAAAATAGATTTTGAAGGATATTTTATATCTCTTTGTTGGTGTAATTCCCTTTAGAAATCTGAATGTCTTTTTCCATCAGTGGTGAGAATGGGGGGGTGGGCGGGGATTAGTTGTTCAGTTGATTAGTATAATGGTACCACTGATATGCTGTAATCTAAGCCTCATTATAGACTACAGATATGCTGCTGGTGGCTGATTTTGTGGCAAGAAACACAGTGCAGGGTCATCGAGAAAGAATACCCATATTTGAAAAATTGTCTACTTCGAGTACGATGAACATTGAGGCGAATATGGTCTCAAAATAAAGAGGAAGGTTTGGAATTTGTTTATGTGTCTTAATAAGTTTCTATATGAACCTCATTAGTAGCACGACAGACGTTGAAACAAAATTCAATTTCTCGCCTCTTATGCTGAAGCATGTCTGGTGAGCCAGTAGCAATGGAAGCCAGTAAGAATAGCTTTATTGTCAGGTGCATCACGACAACTATAAGTTTGTCTAAAATTACGTTGAACACGCACAATTTATTTTAGCTCCGAAAATCAAAGCACACAGTGAGCTTTCTGCTGCACTGTTCTCATTGCACTGGTTAAACAGAGACAGTGACGCACAACGCTATTTTTACTATCAAGGCCGGCGACCTATCAACACAGTGCAATAATGACTACTACCAATTGTAAAAACAAAAACTCCCAAACTTTCTCTTCAATTTGAGACCATATTCGCCTAAATATGTTCATCCTACTCAAGGTAGTCAATTTTTCAAATTACCCTGTATTCTTTTTCTTTTTCAATTACCCTGTATTGTTACTAATTGCTCACGTAACATAATATGAAAAACAAAGTGAAAAGTGTTAGAATGACAGAGCTATGACTTAATACAATTGTTGCCAAAATATAACTTATTTCTTGTACTAAAAATCAATATGGTTTTATATTGATAAACACCACACAAATCATATAGGCTTCAATTTTTGATTATTTTCATAATTATGGCCAAAATAAGCTTTAATATAGCCCTGAATGTGTTTTGACATACAGACTTACAAGTTAGCTTGTAAGTAATTATGTAGCTACATTTTTCTTTAAAACATTTTATTTATGCGGTTAAAAAACTTTATTGCAGGACTTTTACAAAGCTGAACTTGTGCGTCACTACGCTGATAGCCTATGTGTCAGCTCTGACTAACGGCGGCTGTTTCTGCACCTTCCAAGAACCTATTCTAGAACAGCAGGCGGAGTGGGAGCGGATGACTCCTGTCAAACCACTTCTCGACAAGCTATTTGAAGGTTGGCTCTAATGTTAAAAGTTATTTACATAGCCAACGCTATGGAATATTTTAAGAGAAAAAGATGGAAAATGTCAGTTAAGCTTTAAACGTCCAACAAGGTTTATGTATGCGCAGACGCCTGACTTCAGTTATAGGTTAGCCCAGTACAATATAAATTTTCACAATTCTAAAATTTACTTTGATTAAAATATTACTTTGATTTACATTTCCCTTTAACCAAAATTACAAAAAGGAATACAAAATACAATTGGATTGATGATGAGATTGTGAATGAGCGGGATAAACTTTTAGGATTGCATCATTATTTAAGAAAGGATAAAAACTATGTAAAATTGAAGAAAAAAATGAAAGAGCAAAAAAATACTATAGAAAAATTATTCAATGTAAGCAAAGGTTTCACTTCAATACAAAATATAAGACTTCTACTAATGTCAATAAAACAACATGGCAAATTGTCAATAACGAAACAAAAAGTAACAAGGAAATAACATTTTCCAACATTTCACTTACTCAGGATGGTACTCTTGTTAAGGATCCTAATGCTGTTGCAAACATACTTAATGGTAATCTTATTGACATGGTAGATAAATTCAAAATTCCTAATTTAAAGAACAATAGCAATGCACAGTTACATCCTATAATACACACTCCCAATTGTAAGTTCTGCTGCATAACAATTGATATTAATGAGCTAAATAAAATAATAGATTCTATGAAACCCAAGTGGTCTGCTAGTTAAGACCAAATACCCATGAAGATCATCAAACATGTTAACCCTTCCTGGATGGGTGACGGATATATCCGCCTAAGTCTTTGGCGATAAAGGACGGGTGTCGGATATATCCGCTTATGGTTTTTGATGCTCCGGATGGGAAGCGGATATTTCCGCCTACTCTTCAGACAGACTGGCAGGTGTTGTGCAGTAACCAGATGTTTTGCGCTACCGAGGCGCTACTTTCCCACGCTCTCTACAACCGCTGTGACCTTGCAAGCGACATGCCACCCTTTCCCGCGCCCCTCGACATTTTGCACGCAACGCCACATTGACTGTGTTGGCGCTAAAAGCTACAGTTGTCTGTCTAACAGCATGAGATAGTGATATGCACGATGGCTTATAACGTAAATAGTCCGGGTTTTTCTGGTGATATTATTGAATTATTGAACAAGAGTTTTTTGGAAGAACGTGGGACTATTTATCCCACCTTGTTTTACCTTGTAAACTTTGTCAAATTATTTTGTAACTTTTTGGAAACTGAAATTGCTGTTCAAATTTACCCTGAAATGTTATTTTCTTGATGCAGTTTTGTACAATAAATAACGCAACAACATATTGTTCTTTATTTATTGCCTATCCTTGTAATGGCCATATTTTCAGACGGGCGGCGGATATATCCGTCGTATTTATACTCATCCGCGGACGGGTGGCGGATAAGGAGAAAATACAGATTCTCTTAATTATAGGCCATTGGGATTTTAGCCCTCTTTTTCAAAAATTCTAGAAAAATGCATACTTTCTCAGTTGATAACTTATTTTGAAAACAATAAACTGTTGGATAGAGAACAGCATGGGTATCGGGTAAATAGATCAACCGTAACAGCTATTGTTGACTATATTGAAAATGTTTTAGAAAACTTAGATGAAGGAAATAAAACCCTTGGATCTTTTCTTGTCATGACCAAAGCTTTTGATAGCGTTAATCACACACTGTTACTTAGTAAGCTCAGAAGTTATGGCATAGATGGAAAAGAGTGGAACTGGATCAAGTCATACTTATAGGGACGACAGCAGTATGTCTGTGTAAAACATATGTCCAATGGTTACCTTTATAATGCTAATTCCAAAACAAAACATATTCACTTCTCAGTACCACAGGGTTCAGTATTAGGCCCTTTCTTGTTCCTTTGCTATTTGGGAGGTATGCCTAAAACATCTTTATGAAAGAGTTGAAAATATTAAAGTTTGTTTATACGCTGATGATATCGGCCTCAGCATATCCGATAGAGACTTAATTTTAACAACAAAAATTTGTGGGAGTTCAATAGAAATTTTAAAAACTATTTAAATAATAAAAATCTACTTCATCCCGGTACAACCAAATTATTACAATTTAAATGTAGAAATTCAGAGCTGATGCAAAGTACAAATAATAACTATGAAACTGAAACAAAATTCTTAGGACTTTTTTTGGATAGCACCCTTAGTTGGACAACTCATGTAAATGCAATTTGTAAGAAAATCAGATCTGGTATATTTGCACTAAAAAGACTAGCTCAATTTTGCTATAAAGAAACATTAAAATCTGTATATTTTGCCTATGTACACTCTCATATTTATCATGGAGTTTAAGTCTATGGTGGTACTAGCAGTTTTAACTTAAATAAAATTTTACTTTTACAAAATAGAGCCAAACGGTGCATACGTAGCTTAAAAATAGACGAATCTTGCAAAACACATTTTACAGAGTTGCAAATCATGACTGTCTATAGCCTTTACATATATAAAACAATAATGTTAGTAAAAACTAATCAGTCAACATTTAAACAACTAAGTAATGTACAAAACTACAACACCAGAAGCAAAGAAACTTTTACTGTAAAGAAACATAAAAAAATATAAGTATAAGCAAAGTCCTTCTTACAGTGGTATAAAATTTATAAACTACCTTTCGGATAGCCTAAAAAATTAGGAAAATTGGGTTAAATTCAAAAATAGACTAAGGGAATATTTAATAGATTTGCCAATTTACTGTATGGATGATTTTTACTCTACTAAAGCTAACTTTTGAAATGTTATGAACAACAATTGTTAAAAATATTTGTCTTAGGAAATTTATCTGTTATTATTTATTTAATATGGTATGGTTTATGTATATTTTATGACACATTCTTGTACATCTTGTATGTATGTTTGAATAAAGATTGATTTGATTTGATAGGTTTATATCAGTGCATTGTTGCGGATGATAGGTTAGGTTTGTTTATACTATTCTCAGTTTCTTATTTCATTATTAATTTTAGTCATTTCCTGATTTTCTAGTAACTTGCCTCTTTCAGTTTTATTTGTTTATTTATTACATAAGTATTAATTTAAACAAGGTTACAATTAATAACACAATAGACAGTCTTAAATAGTCAGTGTAGTTCATCTTTAAACACAGTACTTAGCACTAAATCAAATTACTCAGTCAGACTTTTGTGTAAAGCCACTTTTTCCTACTTACAATCTCAGTTATGTTCAGGAAAGGAGTTGATATGTTGCACCACAGCTCTGGCAGACTTCAAGAAGATCCTGTCAGTGGTGGGAGGAGAGGGGGAGAAGCACAGAGCTACTGAGTTTTTGGCTCGTGTCAAAGAAGTGCCCGGAGTCATATATCCCGGGATGCGACCCTCGGGCAAGATTAAACGCAGGTAAATGAAATTCATAACAACTAATTGCAGCACTGATATTATAGATTCTTACAGAAATAGCTTTTCAGGTAACACATGACAATGTACAGCTGAAACCTAGATGCAGAAATGCTGAAAGTTTATATGAGACGATCCCAAGAACACACTATATTGAACAGTATATTTTTCTGCTCTCTAATACGTTTTCCAAGGTTAAATTGAGTGTCAGTACTAAACTGCTTAATGTATGTGATAAATAAACAATAAAAAAATTAGTTTTAATGTTTTTGAAATTCTTGTTTCTTGATAATATTCAAGTTACATGAATAAATACGGTATATATAATTTTGTCTGAACCCAATACCTTGGTTTTGTGGTGATGTTTGTGCCCTTCTTCCTGTTGATGTGCACAAGGGAATTATTAATGATTTGTTTTTGTGACATTTTGTACAAAGGTAAATGTTTACAATATTTCCAAAAAATTTTAAATTAAAAGGGTAAATTATACCCTTAAAATCTATATTTTATACCGGGTGATTAAAAAAGAATGTTGCAAAAATAAAGTTAGTTTAATTACAGACGAAACGACACGAAAACATGAAAGCATTGGAAAAATTGTTATTTCTTTAGCAAGTTGTTATATACACTATAAATGACTTCATTCACATTGCAAATGCTCGATATGAGCGCCGTTGGCAATCCTACATACATCCAGGCGATATTCCAATCTCGCCCACACACGCTACAACATGACCTGTGTGTACCCTGTGACTATGTATGACCTGTGCACTTACGGTCTTAAGTCATCCAGGTTTTGAGACATAGGAGGGTAGGTAGTAAATTGAATCTTTGATGAAACCCCACAAAAGAAATCGCAAGGAGATCGTGGGGACCAGCACAACTGAGGCCTGTCTTGATTTCCAGAAACATGTTTTCTAGCTTTGTCGCCATTTAATAAACAAGTCAGTGTTAGTTAAACAAGCACCCAAGACAAAACATAACCTTTTCAAATCAAACTTATAAACGTACCGTACTCATTCTATTGCTACAATAATCAGTTGTTTTAGTTAATGCAAACAAAAATACCATGGGTTTAGGTTTGCACCATTATTAGTGAATTTCCTTTGGAAAGTGAACTATTAGCATGACCCACATGGTGAAACTTAAGCCCGGGACCACCATAGAAGTTCATAACGTGACCCCCTGAACACGTTTTGGGGGTCGTTCAAAATGTTTTATATATATATATATATATATATATATATATATATATATATATATAGTTTTCTAGGCCCCGTGATTGTGGCCCAGGCGGATACTTTTTACCTGTGACTGTGGCCCACGTGGGCCACAATTGAGGGCCACATTCGGGGTAGCAAAATACCACCAAATGTGGCCCAAGATCGCGCTGTTGCCATGTTGTTCAGTTTTAGTAGTGTGGCGAGGTGTATCGGTGCGGAGTGTGTGTTGATAGTGCTCTCCCCACGTGTAGCCACCATTAGCCCAGTTAATAAAGGTTTCGTGTCGCAACTAATTTGGGGAAAGCTGAATTTCAGCAGGATGTTAGTATACTAAAAAAAACACCAAGTCCCAACCCCCCCCATTGGTCCCCCCACCATAACCTTACAAGAGTAGTACCCTGCTTAAATGCTTACAGCTAAAAAACTAATGAAGTTACGGACACGTTATTTTAATTATTCTATGCTTAACGATGTTCTAAGCAAATTATCTTATATCCACTTGTAATGTAGACAGCTTAATTTCACCGTAATACTTCAATGTATACAAAAAAACTGCCACTGCGAAAAACAAAAAGTAGCTTAAACTAATTGTACATTTTTTTCCTTGGAACATGGGATGAAATTTTGTCAACAAAACTTATAGCTTATAGATAATTTAATCAGTTTTGAAATGATGGGTCTAGTAAAGATATTTGTTCAAATGATGGTTTAATAGAGATTGATGAAACAGTATCGGACATCGCACTGCCGGGCCTCGAGCCGGCCGATGCCACTCGCTGCTGAGGGGCACCGCTGTATGTACTCGTATCCGTAATCTTGAATAGTTATTCAGTTTGAATGTAGATAAAATAGAACAACTTTTAATTCTAGTTTCATAAAAAAAAAACAGTTTAAGTACACTTTTATCACTGATAAATAATAATAGTATTTTCAATAACTTACTAATCCCTGCACAACAAATAAAATTTATGATTACAATTTTGCTCTTTTTAGTTGTTTATAAAGGTAATTTTCTAATATTTCGTCTGTTTGGTCCAAAGAATTGTTACAATACATTCTACTGCAGTGCCCACACATAGATTTGCAATCGAACCCAGCTTTATGACAGCTACAGTTTGTAACACACTATGGTTTACAGTTGCAATATATTAGTAGGAAAAGTTCACTTGGAACAGGAGGATTCATCATGGGCTTAGGGATTAATATGTTGTTTTATATATACTGCCAACCCCATTCTTCTGCTGGAATTTTACACCCTAACAAGTTTGAATTTGGTGTTAAACCCTCAAAAGATTTTAATGAGCAGCAGTTGGTGGAAGTTTGGTGTCGGGAAAAAAGCGACCAGCGAAATATGCACAATCATTTTTAATTTAAATGTTTTTTCCTTTTGATATTTTATAAATAATACTAGCGGTTTCCGGCACGTTGTTCAGTGAGCTGTATACAATCTGGAAAGACTACTGCCTTGCAGTTTCTGACAGAAAGCGTGCCATATTTGAAAAGCAGCTGGAAGCACAATATCTCCCCTCTACAGTAACAACATAAGAAAATGAACACCATGTACCAAGGTACCACTATCGTTTTGTAATGTTTTGGTATATAAAGGGGAAAATTCTGCCAATGGCACGAAAATCCAACCAGCATTAATCTCTCCAGTTATTCATAGAGCTCATTGGTGTTGCTAGCCTAAGAATTGTGTTCAAAAATCTTCATTCATAACATTTAGATTACAGATTGCTACCTAAATGAGTTAACAGATGTTTACAATAATTAAATTAGTCACCTTTGAAAATCATAACATATCTTTCCTCCGTTAGAATAACATGGTAACTTTGAAGTCCGGTGGGGGAGAGGTAAGGTAAGGTAAGGGAATTTTGGCCGCTTATTTCGCACATACCCTGGTTGAAATACCTCGAACGGGGGGTGGGCGGGACTCAAGGAAGTTTGGCCGCTTATTTCGCGCATTCCGTGATGGTCGTTTATTTCGCTAGTCGTTTTTTTCTGTTATTTGGAAGTTTTGGTAAATACAAATTTGACAAGAGACATTTTTGTGGTTAATTGGTTAAACTTAAAGTATCATTGAGTTTCATTAGGTTTCATTGAGGGTTTTGAGCTTTGATAAGTTGTACATGCTCAGAATAAACTGTTGAGTGTTACATTCACTGACCCATAGCAGATTAGGTGGATGAATAAAAGGTACTATGTGTTTGAATTTGTTTTCCTTAACGATATAACATCTGAAAAGTCGTCCATAACAATGCCAGCTACGTCACTTGTTTTTCACTTTACATACGATTGTTTACGAATTTATTCTGCAACCTTAAACGATCCGTCAATTAATCTAGGTATTTCTAAGGTGATGGAGACATGGGACGATGGAGTGATACATGCGATTCCTCCAATATCATGAAATGTATTTAAGCCCCGTCTAATGATTTTACGTTAACGATAGCGTTGATGGAAACATACTGTGTAAAGGAATTATTTTGTAGGACTGGGGGCCCAGCGTAATTAAATACCTTACGTATCTGTCACTTTCATAGTATGAAGACCATTAATTATACAGCGCATCGCAGAAAGTTCCTTCAGTCAGATGTTGTGACCCATACGTTCTATTCCAATATAGAGACAAAGAAGTTTCTATTGACGAAAAGGACGACCTTGGTCTTACAGCTGAAATTATTGTATGGTTAATTACAGGATGTTTTCCATATATGTCAGGGGACGAATTTCCAGCTCTTTCTTTAGTCACTGAACTCGTAAATATTGCCAATGTATCAGGGATAAATCATTTGATACAGTATACTCAGTTCCTTTTCACTTGAGTATTCTCCACAGTCGTAATTAATTTTTTCAATGTCTTCCCTAACGATTTCTGCTGCTGTTTTAATAATTCTTTTACATTCCTCTCAGTACTTGTTTCTCTTTTGATTTAAATTAAATTTCGTCCAAAAGTCAACAAAAAAATGTGATAATGTTCATCGGGCTCCAATGAACAAACCAAAAACTTCAAAAATTTCTATGTCATAATAATCTTAAAAATACCATATCGTCGTTGGTAAATAAATCATTACCTTTTCTTGATTGACATCTGTTGGCTGGTTTTGATTTGTTTCAACCCGGACTGTTGGATCGATGATAAATCCTTTATTTCTTCTTCTGTTTATGGAAATGATGTCCACTCTTCTGGTTGAATCATTTTCTGCTATGCCATTTACTTCTTTATAAACTTCAAAGCTTTTTTTAGTTCTTCTACAATCAATGATCATATTTTTTGGTGACGGGCATTCCTCATGAGCTCTCCAAAATGGCACTGTCCAAGGGCATGGGGCAAACTTTCAATAATGTAATTCTTGGTAGTACAACATCGTCTACACCGGTGCCCGTCCCGGCCGTCCCTAGACCTGCATTGGATGCCTCGCACAGGAGCCACATCACCAACCATACATATTCACGTAATATTTATACTCACTCTCCGTTAATGAAACCATTTGACTTAATAATTTATCGGTTTTCTGGCAATTATCAATATAAAATAAAATTAAACCATATCAAATCACGGCACGGCAAAGGAACATTGGGTAGGGAACACATAAGCCATTGCAACATGGTATTTAAAATTTTAATTTAAACAACTTTGACCGTTATTAGTTAAAATGGACAGATTGAACACGCATTTGTTAGGAAGATAGTTAATATTTTAGAATAAAACCACGACCTTTGCCTACCCTTGTTCCAAAACTGCTTTAGGGCCCTCCAAATTTTGGTACTATCAAATTTGTGGGTAAAGGAATAAGTTCTAATCAGGCCTCATCCTCAGGAAAAATAGTTATATATAAAAAGTTGTTTGAAAAAAAAAACATTGGGTTAGGGTTAAGATTTGTAAATAAAAACAAAAGAATCTTAACAGCTGATCAAAAAAAACCACTCAGTTGTAAAAATAACATCCACTTGGTAAAAAATCAGTATGTGATTTTTGTGAGAATAGTAATTAGAACCAATGTATACATAAATTTAATGTATATATTATTAGGTTAGGTATATATTTCTAGAAACATTACAAATTAAGATAGAATAATTGAATGTAAAGGGGAAATGTCCAAAATAAAACGAAACTAGCAAATGAACAAAGTAAATATCGTCTTGGAGAGGAACCTTGAAGATAGTCATTCGTAAAAAAATTGCCTGGCTTTTCAAGCAAAGCTTCGTCCCCCAGGTGCTGACGAAGTGCTTTACGAAATATATCTAACATTTAAAATATAATATTGCACTTTGATCGTGAACGAAGCCGTGACGGGCTACTAGTAAGATGATATTATTAGTGAAAATTGGCAGTATTCAACAAGCACTGTAGAGAGGGCAATAAAAACCAGTATCAATGTGCAGTCCGACTCACGTAGACAGCCAAGCGCCAGAGTACGCAATACGCTGCGCTGCTAGGCCTGGCGGTGTTGTGTCCACTACTGTTCATTGCTCTCTATGAAACTATCACGTTGACAAAAATCTTTACTAGAACCATCATTTTAAAGCTGATTCAATTATCTATAAGTTTTGTTGAAAACATCTCATCCCATGATGCAAGAATAAACATGTACAATTAGTTGAAGTTACTTCTTGTTTTTCACAGTTAGTATATATTAAAGTCCTACGGCGAAATTAAGCTATCTACATAAAAAGTGCATTAAGATAATTTTCTTAAAATATTGTCAGGCATAAAATAATGGAAAAACCACGTCCGTAACTTCATTAGATTTTGAGCTGTAAGGATTTAACCAGATTAGTGCTTTTGTAAGGTTGGGGCGGGGGTGGGGGAAAAGCAAGAGGGGTGGGGGTCGGGACTTTGTGTTTTTAAGTTTATATTTTGTATACTAACATCCTGAAAAAAATTAGTTTTCCCCTAATTAGTTGTGACAAAGCGTTTCTTTTACCTTTATTGACTGGGTTACAGTACGGCAGGGCGAGAACAATGTTTCAGCTGATACCTGCTAACTTAAGTGTCAATTTATACTGTTCTTACTTTTCAAGGCAAGGAAACCCTTAATGTGGCCATCAATTGTGTCGTCACTATTTTTCTTATTAATAACATTCAACAGATTTGTGCAATAATAACTATTGTTGTAATGGCTATTATTAAAGTACAACATTTTTAGGCATAAAGGACAGGCCAATGTTATCAATGGCAGAAACTTTGAAACCAGTTCTGAACAAGGTAGTTTCAGTCAGGGTAAGTTAGGTAGCTCTTATAGGTTATACGTCTGAGAACGATTCATATTTTTTAAATGATGCTTATCAAATCATCTGTAGGTCTGTGGCCTACAGAAGGAAACTGTAAAACAGCCCACCCTTGTCAATTGGCCATACAGCAAGAACCAAAAGATACTTAATAAAATATGTAATAGTCATGCCACTCATTGAAACATCTTCATTCAGGGGTTTCACACAAATTTTATCGTACTAGTACACCTCCCCTCATGCTACGATTATACAGGGTGTTAAAAAAGTGCACTGGCTATATATTTTCGGATTCTATATTCAAAATTAAGCAAGACATGTAGTGTGACATTTTTTTGAAATTCCACTCCGTTTAGCGTCAGTTGGTCTGTTTGTGATTTTTAATAAATTTGGTGTATCTTTTAAAAATATAAAAGTACTGTTTTGAAACTTGGCATCCGTAATGCCTATACGTAATTATGTTTTGGTATTGAATTTAAAGTTTCTATCTTTCACAGTTTCAAAATGGCGGCCATTTTGTTTCTCAAAGCAAAATATCTTATAAACCTTAATAATTAGCAAAAACGGTAATAAACAAAAAGATTTTGACTCTTTCTCAAAACCAATGGCATAAAGATTTTGATTATCAGATGGTAAATAACTGAGTTGTTATGATTTGTATAAGTTAAAAAAATGCTTTTTTGGCATTTGTGGGCTGAAAAAGCATGTTTTAACAAATAAAAATCCCAACAACTCAGTTATTTATTATCTGATAATCAAAATCTTTAAACTATAATTTTAGGGACAGAAATACAAAACCTTTTGGATCCTTACGGTGTTTTGCTAATTATTAAGGTTTTTAAGATATTTAGCTTTAAAAACAAATATGGTCGCCATTTTGAAACGGTAAAAGATATAAACTTTAAATTCAATACAAAAAAAATCATTAAATATAGGCATGAAGTATGCCAAGTTTCAAAACAGCACCTATAACGGTTAGAAAGATATACTAAATTTAGAAAAAAATACAAACAGACCGACTGTCGCTAAACGGAGTGGAATTTAAAAAATATCACTCAATATTTCTTGCTTAATTTTGAGTGTAGAATCTGAAAATATACAGCCAGTGCATTTTTTTGTAACAACCTGTAAAATAAACAATTTATTTAGTATAATCTTTTTATGTATTTACAATTATGCATACAACAATAATTATAAATTAATAAATTGTTTAGTAAATTACCATTTTATTTAAAAGTTTACCCTAAATGAAATAAATCATTTTGGCCTTAAATGTTCAGTTCAGTAAAATCAGACTAGCTAGTTTCCAGCCTTGGAGGATGGAAGTGTTGTTATAAGAAGAAAAATAAATCTGGCAACACCGCAATTGGGCTACAATTGGTGGATTTTGTAACTTGGGCCACAATCGAATGTAAAATGATACCCGTGTGGGCCACAATAGGGGGGTTTAGATACCTTAGTATAAATGGGCCACAATTGAATGTGAATTAGCGCACTTTATAGTAGCTAAACCACTGGATGTATATACATTTACAAATAAAATATTGTTACGAAAACCAATTTGGAGTGTGTACACAAAATTTCATTATCACTGATTGTCTAGTTATGAAAATATATCGGTTTTTAGAGTGGGCCACAAACGATGGTTATTTGTCACCCGGGCCACAATCAAGGGATCTAGGTGAATATATATATATATATAGACATTTATATATATGTGTGTATGCACTCTGGCGGTCGCATCTTTTGTCCAATTTACTTCAAATTTAGTAGGGGCGTTCCTTTCTATAATCTGTTGGACAAGTTCGTTGGGCAAAACAATCGGAAAACTCTAAACCCATTTTTTGGGGATTAATCTTTCAAATTTCGAGTTTTTGGGCCCAAAAAGGGTCACAAAAGCCCCAGATGTAAAATTAATGCATGTAAAAAGATGGGAATTAGAGAGGCAAAAGTTTTAAGCCCTCTCTCGTCATTCTAGCATAAATATTTACCGAGTTATTAAAGAAAATGTGTATCGGCTAAACACAGTACGTTGTCTTATGGGGGTTTTACACTAGAAACGCATGTTATTCCTTTGTTAGAGTACTTTTATTATCCCCAGCAACCTCACACTTACTTTCAAGCCTGTCTGGACCTTCTCCTAACCTTATAATGCGCAAAATTGTATTCCCAGCTTTGCAAGTAAATGAAACTAGGAGTATCAGAGTATAAATAATAATAATAATAACAGAGTATCGATGTTTTCAGATTTCAATAAAAATTAGACAAATATATGTTTTTATACTGATTTTGAGTTTTAAAAGTTTTTATGTGGGAATTCACTTCCCTCATGTCAGCATGCTGTGTGCAAACTCGTTTTTGAATCACCCAGTATAATTGGCTGCAATTGTTTTGATCAAATGAATTGTTCAAAACTAAGTACTCCTGTTATCATGGTATCCAACAAAAATTATCTCAATGACATGTCTGAGAAAATTTACAGCCAGAAGTTATAAAGTATAAAAAAATCAATTGGTTGGTTGACTAACTTTTAGAACAAAACAACCAAATTTAACAAGCAAAAATTGTATTAAAGCAAAATTATTATTTTTGTTAGCAAAAGATTTGACTGATGATTTGCAGGTGCCATATCGACATATTACTAGCTTTGTCCAACCCCTCCCCCCCCTGCTTTTTCAGCTGTTTTCATAGTCAAATAAAAGAATGGTGCAAAAAAAAATCACACAGCTGATTAAATTCCAATTTAAAAATGTGTTTTAATTTGCGACTTGTGTCTAATTTGTGGCCTTAGAAGAGGTTGTATCAAAAAACTATTACTGAGACAAGTATCATTCAAGTATACGGTTCATGTGAGTCAGACTCGTGGTTTTTCTCAAAGTTCCCTTAATGGTTTGGCTTTATATATATAGATACCCTATGCAACTCCCAAACTAAGATGAACAACACCTCTTTTGTTAAAATCCACTATGCCGTTCAGGCTGCAGAGCACCAAAGAAATAGACAATACATACTTTCTAGGGCAGTCAGGTAAAAATTTGTTAAAACTAATTTTTTGAGTTGGAATTGGATTTATTACAAAATATGGGGGCGCACCATTCGGCCGGTATGGCGGTCGGCCGGCTGTAGTCTCTAGCCGGCGCCAAAACGGTTTGACCAATCAGAGTGGGCTCACTACAGGCACCTTGCGATCGAGGTGTCTTCATTTAAAAGGTGACAGCACTGAGCATCAGGTCTACCAATATCTCATCCAATAATTAAGGTCACCAATCTTAAAATTTCGCAGAATTATTCTTTGCAGAGTAGGCCAGGCCTATTTACTTCAGTAGTGATTGGCTTGGTCAGAGTTAAAAATACCTAAGTTAAAAACTAAACCATCATGTTCAGAATAAGGAAAACATCCAATCTTGCAGCTATGACTAGATTCATTATTGGTCCTATTGATAAAAACATTACCTAAACAATTGTCTCCTCTTATAGGAGATAAATTTTGACAGACAAAATTGTGTTGGCTTAATAAATTGAGAAAATCTCTAACAGTATGTTTTTCTTTAGTGATATATCAAACTCAACATTAATATCACCTCCTATAACAATAATTTAGTTATGACACTGTTAAAACAAAAATTAAGAAACAAAATTTAAACCACTGTAAACCAACTGCTACTGTAAAACAAAATTAAGAAAGCTTTCTAATCGCTCTAAAAATACTATGGGACTATCGTCAGGTAGTCCCCTAAATAAATTAAATGAAATGAAAAAAAATTAAATGAAATAAATAAATGAATTCTTGGTTGTAAGTAACCTGTGTTAATATAACAAAAGGGTTGTGTTTAAAGAACAAATTAAACTGAACTTACTCTAAAGGTGAACGGTGAAGGGGTTTTTCATTTACTTAAAACCATTTATATTATACAAGGAAGAAAAGCCTCTATAGGTAATCTTTTTGGCTGTCAGTGAGAAGGAAAAGTGTTGGTAATATGTTTCTTCGGCGGATCAACCAATATATACAAGGTGGCTGAGGGGGTAGCGAATGAACGTTCAATGCTGACGGCCCGGGTTCGATCCCTGGGTCAGAAACTAATAACTTTTTGATCAGAACTTTTTGTCAAAGATTTTACTTTAATCTGTTAAGAATTCAAAGTCAAATTTTAACAATAAATTAACTAGCAAAATGGATTTATTATATTAAGTTACAAACGTGTAATAGTCTCTCATAAAACCAGATTAATAAACATCTCTAGCCCAAGGTAGGCTATTGCATTGTGAGCTAGGATAAGTCATTAAGTAGGCTACCTTTTGAGTAAAAACGTAAATTATTTCATAATTTAGAACCTTATAATCTATATATTTTACCAGTGAGTATTAAAACTAAATACAATGGAAGGCTATTGTATAAGATAAAACCAAGAGTGAGAAGATAGGCTATGTTTTACCGTTGAAGCCAAACAGTGTTTCTGTTTTTGAATACTCTTAACAGTCTTGACCTACCGTATTTGCAGATGAAATATCTATTGTACATTAAATTGTACAACTTATTTACGTGTTAACATATAAATGTGTTTAAGGAAGCTCAATGCATATTATTTTTATTCCAAAACACCAAATAGCCTACGATGTCTCTCCCCATGCGACTGAATCGTCGAGACTAACTTACGATTTTTGAATTTCACGATTCGTTCTCAGTAACAACCTATTTTAAGGAATAAAACATATTAAACAACACACTTTTACAAACTTTCTTGAGTTTTTTATCAATAGGATATCAACTTAAATATCAGAAACACACGACTTTTAATGCAACTGTCAGAAGGAGAATTTCAGGTGTTTAGTGTTTTTATTTTTATCGAGGTATTTCAATCTGCGAGGTTGGCACTCGTACTGTCAACTGTATTTCTGCACCCTGCCAGTTTGGTTACAATATCAATGAACTTTACAGTAGCCAATGACGATTCATGTGTAGCATTGTATGTAATTTCATTGGCTAGCAAGGTTTTACTCATTAAGGAGCCGGCCGACCGCCGTACTGGCCCAACGCGATCATCCCCAAAATATCTAAGTAATTGTATGGTTTCTTGTTACTGTAGTATACAAACGTAATCCACTAAAAAAAAAAAAAAAAAAACAAGAAAACCTGGAAATTGTTATTGAGTACGGGAAGGATTTTTAATTTTTTCATTTAGTATAAACCTAAAAAAAGATAATCAACTTTATATCAACAGATTCTTACAATTTTAAATAATGGCAACCCTCTTTCAAAATAATAAATAATATTACATCTAGTGTAATTGTAAAAGATTTATGCAAGTAGAGGCAATTATTTGTAGAGAAAATAAGTTATAAGAGTATGCAATTTACTTTCCATTTACCTGAGTGTTAATTTAGTAATCTGTACACTGTACACTGTAGTAAAAGTGTATACATTTATATCACAGAACTTTTCCTGATTGTTTCCCCTCTTTTATTCAGATCCCTTGAGATTTTCGGAACAGGGCATGCCTTCCAGGCCCCAACTGTAACGGCCAACAAAGGCTTCTTGCAAGCTGCTTTACAGAAGGTAAGTAACTGTGACTAACCAAGACCAAAATATTACACACGTCCTAAGAAATAAATGGTCTAAGCTGTCAGATTTCACTGAAGTTGTCAAAAGTGGAAAGAAGCTGTAACCTCTACCATTCTAGAAGCCAGGGACAAGTAGAATGCTAAGTCATCAGCATTGGCCTGGTTCAGAAATCTTTGATCTAGGTCGGTGCTGACTGACTCTAGAAGTTGCGGTAACCCATTAACTGGGCCAGAGAGGAGAGGGGGTTGAGAAGCTTGATTGGAGGAAGAGAAGAAGAGGATATTCAATTGGGAAGAGGAGCGGGTTCGTTGGGTCACCAAATTATATGTAAGGCCTTGCATACATATTTTGTAGGTACTCCACTCTCCCCTCAACCACACTTTTCCTTAGATCTCGTAATTTTAAATTGATATACTATTAATTGTATTTTAACTCTTTTCTTAAATTGAGATTAGTTTCTAAAATGTTTTTATTCATTTATAATTGTTTCCAAATTTGGTTGTGGTTGTGTTGTGTTGCTGGTTGGTTGTTATTAAATGTAACTTGTAAATTACTGAATAAATACCAGTAATTAGTGCTCTACCATCGTTTTAATACGCCCCACCTTAGAAAGCCCATTGGACACTTGCATTATATTAAGGAGGAGTAGGATCCCAGCAACAAATGCCTTCAATATTTTCCAAAATTTAGTAATTTGTGTGTGTGTTCTTAAGGCATGGGTTTATTGCAAGAAAAGAGAAAGAACACGTTTGATCTATCCTTTTTGTCAAAGTAAAAATGATCAAAATGAATGCTTTTTTTAAGTTGTGGACAAAAGGGATTAAAACTGGCTCTATTTTGTATTTAAACACAGTCTTAAACAAATTAAATTCATCCCTTGTGCCACAACCAAGGATGTCTGTGCACATTTTTCTATGTAACGGTTTCTAACAATCAAACAGGCAGATTGCTCGTATTAGAGTATAGGAATTAGTAAAGACAACATTTCAATATGCTAGTGTTCTTATATCACCACAAAGATTTGTGTACTAAATAATAAAAAAAGTTTTAGTTTTTTAAATTTAATATGTACATAAATTTTAAATTTGTCTCACACTGTTTAACCCTTTGAACCCCAGGCGACGATATATCGTCAATGTGCAGTTAGTTGTTATTATATAAATACAGAGTATATAATGCATTCAATTGCTGTGTAAGGGTAAAGGACTTAGGCATAGTTTTTATACCACGTCGTATCTTTTATAGTATATTACAGCGTCTGAAAGCGAGCTGTGAAAATCGTACTCTATGCCTAGACTGGAAGTCTGTCGCGAGCTGATTGCATACTACATTATAGCGCCCTGTCACTCCTGTCGACCTAGTCTGTTTGTAAATAAAGCTTAGTGAGAGGTTAAGTGTGTTTTTGAACCTATAACAGGGGCGGATCCAAGAGGGGTTTTTTCGCCCCCCCAAACCTAAGAATTGTTGTGTTTTATTTTATCATTCAGGCATACAATGAAAGTTTGGATAAATCCGAATGAAAATGTAAGCAGCAAAAGCCTCCCGAAACCCGTTTCTCGGTTCCGAGAGTCAAATTTTGCAGCTCCCGTCTACAAGGTTATATTAAAATTCAAACTAGTGAACCTATAAACGTTCGATAAATGGAATAGAATATACACCATTAGACAGGTGCAATTTTTAACTTCCATTTTAGTATATCTTAGATCCACACGTATTTCACCCAAAATCATCTTACAAAAACATGGATATTCCCGAGTATCGCAAAGTTGTTGCAGTTTTGCGCGTTGGCAGACTAAAAATACAGTGTTTTCAACATGGTTTTGGAAATAGATTTCAGCCACACACAGCAAAGGCTGCTACCATTGTATTCCGTGATTATTTTTTACTGGATTTCGGCCGCCTACTGTCGTTTGCAATCAGCTGTTTTGTTTACAGGTTAGGTTTGATTTTTTTGTAAAACCCTGTAATCCGTTGCTGTAATCCTAAGCAAAAAGTGCCTTGAATTATATGTAATGAAATAAGAGGAAAAAAGATTAAATTTCGTGCAAACGGAAGCTCATACACCAGTATTTTGTTTTGTAAAAATGTGGTACGAAATTTTCATTTTTTGAGTGGTTGACCTTGGCTGTCAGCCTCATTCCTCATTGTATCTTCGCGTAGTATAGTTCAGTATTGCAGATTTCAAATACGTTTTGTAAATAGTTTTTTTTTTTTTGGGTAACTACTAAAATATATTGTTTATTTAGGCATCTTACTTGTTCTTAGACGCCTACATATGACAGAGAAAGAAGTGTGATGCCTAAATATTTGTTATTTTTATTTACGGTCGGGTGCAGTAGAACTAAAGTTAATTTTTGTTTAGCTTGTTTATTTATAAAGTTAAGATTGCTTTTTTCTTGAGTACAAGGTTATTGATATATTATATTTACATTAACTTACTTTCGTTCGTTGTATAATTTCATTTAGTTACATAAAATAATGAGGGTGCCAGGGACCATCCAGGGGGAGACGGAGGGGTAACTTTCGGTGACCGCCCTCCCCAAATATGACCTGGATCCGCCCCTGACCTATAAAGTGAGTTAATAGTGCTTTTCACGCCTATGTAACCTTGTGAGTCAAAGTCAGGTTTCCATATGTAAACAGCGTAGCAGTAGATATAATTTTTTGAGTTCATTAGCCAACTGAGGTCTACATTTTTTTTGTATTCGTAAAGAACAATATTTTAAATTAAATAAAGTTGTTTCTTTCAGGTCAGTTATTCCTTGTTTAGACTGCAGAAAATCTTAAACAAGTTTTTTCGGAGGTTTTTAAAATTTGCATATATATTTTTTATATTTTAACAAAAATAAAATTTTGCTTAGGTTTAAAGTAAACCCCTCATCTTATAGAGGGCACAAATAAAAACAATTTTCGGAGGTTTTAAAAATTTGCATATAGGCCTATATTTTTATATTTAACAAAAATAAAATTTTGCTTAGGCTTAAAGTAAACCCCTCATCTTATAGAGGGCACAAATAAAAACAATTTAACACTTAAATCATAATGATATCTTTAACAAAAGTGGAGATATGTTTTTTTCCCAAATGCATACAAATAGGCTATTTTACCTTCGGTATTTTTCAGAGTTTACATTAAATTTCTATGTACAGACAAAAAATTGTTTTTTTCCTCTGGGGTTCATAGGGTTAAGAATCCTTAACAAGTAAATTTAATTACATATTTGGCTCATATTTTTGGCTAAATAAATATTTAGTCTTCCGTGATTTTCAAAATAGGAGCTAAACTTTTTTTCTATATTACTTTCGAGAAAATCATTAATTGCATTTTCCAAGTTAGCCTACCCAGAAAATTGTTTTCAATACTCAAGATAGTTAGAGCATTTAAAGTTCCTATGTGATTAGGTTTCTAAGGTAGATTTTCATAAGGTACAATTTAGAAAGTTTTATCCAAGCTTTATTGGAAGATTACAGGAAACCAATAATATAGTTATAGGATAGGACAAACAGGCTTACCTTTTGGAAAGTAGGCATCCTACTGATACACACTGTTGCGCAATAATAATGTACATGCCAATTATCCATTAACCTGCTGAGAATAAGATATTGCTAATAGCTTCTGTTGATGTTATAATTTATTACATGTGAACATAGTTAAATGGGTTACAGGGTGTCAAGTTTGCTGCGATCGTACATGAATCTCGTGCCTTGACTGAACGTAAACAGCTTCCACATGTAAGTGAGGACCTCGAAAAACTGGAATTAGAGAGCAAGTTTTTAAATCCATAATGTGCACATGTTATACCAAAGAGTAATTTTGTAAATATAAGTATTTATTTGTTTTTATGTTGATTGATCTTACCCTCTTTATACAAACTAAAGTTTTCTTTTTAAAGGAATCAATTTAAAAGAAAACCAAAAATAAATTACTAGTATTTATGACATTTGGGCCCTCAAGGTTACAACTTCTTCTCATTATGAACTTCTTCGGGAGTCCTGAACTTTAGTCTCGCCACACTAGATAACGTACAGGAGTCAGTTTTGACAGGTAGCTCACCAACAATGACATCCCACAATTTCAATGGTTGATGCTATAAATGAACTTACCACAGAAATTGTAGCTACCAAGAATAGCACCTTAGCAATGAACTTGCTGCTTAGCAAGAAGGAAAAACTTGCTTAATTTTCAAATGTGAATTACAAAAAGTTCAAGGGCTAAAAAAATACAGAACAAAAAATAAAACTATGATTTATTTTAATACATAAAAATATTCACAACACGTAATATTATAATATTTACATAGGTGTGCCTGAATTCTCTGATAACCTTTTTAAGTATTATTCATTGGTTGAATTTTGAATATATTTCAAAAAATTATACTTCCTAAAATTGTCAAAACAGATATTGGGAGGAGTAAATTTTTACTGAAATCAGGTTGTTATATCAAGAATTTAATATTTATAGAATTTCAACTCAATACAACAATCTGTTGCTGTTAAGAGATTATTGGAAAGCCTGAGAAATTTCACATTCTTTAAAAATCGGATGAGAGCATTGCCTGTAATTTGTCAATTTGTGCTGGCTACCTTAAAGGAGAGAATGTTTGCCCCAGAGGGTAATAATATTCTGAGGTAAACACTTGGTATCGAGACAGCTAGTGGGCAATGAGGTCAGTTAGGGCAGATGATAAGTTTGGATGGGATGGCCAGGAAATGCACCTCAGCCAGTAAATTAAGGGCTGTTGCTTACCCTTAAACCATTCTGGCCATTAGTACTCCCCTGTGAAAGCCAACCTCTCCTAGCGTGGAACTAAGGCCGCTACTGTATTGCAGCTACAAATTTCCCTTCCACTGTAGTAGTACATTTGCTGTACCCAGTGTACCCACGTAGTTAGTTGGTGTCTTAAGAAGAAGCACAATTCTCCAGGTAAAGCATCCCATCCTAATCCTTTGCTCACACAACATAGCCTTTGTCAAGAGAACCCCCGGGTATAGGAAGAAATTCTATGTACTACTAGAATATGCAATAAATTGATCACTAGGCTTATAACACAAAATTGGAATTTTTGTTCTATGATCTCATTACAGGCACAACAGGTATCTTGTTTCTCATACAAATATTTGTGGGACATATTAGAGAAATTTGTTGCCTATGAGTTATGGTAGCTGGTATTACCCGCCCAGAAAAATTCAAATGCCTAAGTTAGTTCAGTGCGTCAAATATGGTATATAGGAATATATTTATTTTGTTCCATAATGTTACAATTGTAATTTTGAACAATTTCGACCCGATTTCCTTTGTAAAAGTTATACAGTGAAACATGGTAAATTCAAACTTCTTCTTAATTCAAATTTTTCGCTCGGTTCTTGGCATTTCCTATTTAAACAATCTGAAAAAACTTGGTTAAATTGAATTAGGCTATAGTTTTAAAAATTTAAACTTTTTTATTTAGGTTCTATAAGAAAGCGACCATAGTATAGTTTTCTTCAACACTAGAAATTCCCAAAATCAGGTATTACACAGTTGGCGTGAAGAAAACTTTCGGATCTTTGTCAACGCAGAGGTTTGTCACAGCAGCTGGAACTGGAACTACTTAATTCCAATGCACCAGGAGCATTGGGTTTATATCTATTAGAGGGGACACATGATGCAAATTAATGAGAGAGATTTGTCGACATAGTTCCATCATACGCCGCCAGGGATCGTCGCGGTTTTGTTCATCTTTTTTTGATAGGAATGTTTTTGCAGAGATTTTAAAATGTTTAAATAAACCTTTCTTGTGATGGTCATCAAAGTGATATTTTGTTTACACGGGTCGGGTACGGCAGACGAATTAACTCAGCCTAACGACGCCACAGATCACGTAGTTATCTTAATATAACGCTAGATCGCAGCACTGCTTTTACTAACTCTGGCTCCCATAAGGTGTCCCCTCTAGTAGATATAAACCCAATGCCGGGAGTGAAAACAGTTTTAAGGGCTCTGTGGAACTAACTACAGCTGCTTCGCCTAAGTAACTGCTTGGCAATGGGTTATTGTACTTAGTTGAAATGTGATATTAAAATAGGCAACAAATTTTCTTAATTTGCCCCAAAAAAATTGTATAAGTAACTCAGTGACCTGTTATGTAGGTAACGGACAATGGCACATAATTTAACTGAGGCTCAAATTTTGCTTTATTCATCATCTCCTTTACACGACAAAGTTAGCCATCATTTTGTGCTATAGGTTTAATGGAAATTGGTTTCAAGTTCTAGTAGGACATTACAATTTCTTGGAATAGCAAGAGGATGATGGTAGTACAGGTGACCACTCCCAACAAAGGCATGATCTATCATCAAAGGATCAGGACGGGACACTCCTCCTAGAGAACTGCTTCACCAACTGTACCTTAACTGGTTTAACCAGCTAGGATTCCGTTGGGATCAACAAACCCATTGATCCTAACTGCTAGTAAGTAAGTAACACTAACAAACTAAACAAATGTAATGAAAACCCAAATTGGGGAATTTTACAATAACCACGGAGTTTTAGACATACTTTAATTATATTTAGACTTTTCTTAGGCACATAAATAATTCCTAAAAGGTTAATTTAGAGTTCAGGGACATCCTGAAGTTTGAACTGACTAAACAATTCCCTTGTGGTCCCTCTTGCGATGCATGTAGAGGTCGTGCTTGGTAGGGAACAGAGAGCCGCACGAGCAGGATATTTTATGGCGCAGGACTTCGTGCATACTGGCAAGATGGTTGCGCAGTGTTGCCGCATCCCTGTACATCCGGTGGCACTTGGGGCAAGGCCGGGGCTCATAGAACGCTAGCTTCTTCTGCTGCTGAAGCACTAGCATTTCTGGGGAAAGTGTTGAGAGTAATTAATTTCTGAACTGGACAAGGATTTTAAAACAATCTAGGCTGATTAATAGGTAAATCAAAAACATTATTCTGTCCTCTCTGCAAGATATTTAGGATCGCAATACTAAGCCTCAATTATTGGCCTGATACTTGGCACTATCTCTCAGGGAGGGATGGGTCAGTTGCATTTTTTATTGGTCTGGTTTTTTCTTCAAAAGCAGTAGTCGATTTCGGTTATTTTTCAAAGAACTTACCTAATAACTGTCTCAGCTATAATTAAATTTAAGTTTCTACCTAGATTCTGAAATTAGGCCTATCTTATATCACAGAGTCATTATCAACTCACAAAAAACGTTTTTACCAAACTTTAATTGATTATCCTTCCTTCTATCACATAATTTGATTATAATTTGAACTTTCACACCAACTACAAAAATAGTACAAAATCCAACTTTCAGCCATTGAGTGGGGTGATTCCACAATCATCTGTATGTAATTTTCTTGGAATAAAATTAGACCCCTCGTTTTCTTGGAAGATGCTCATTGAACAGTTGATTCAAAGGCCTTTTATGTAATTCTGACTTTTTCAAAAATAGTAGACTTCAACACCCCAAGATTTACTATGATTTACTATGCCTACTTCTATTCTAATCTCATATATGGCACTGAATTCTGGGGCAGCTCCAAAGACATAAATAAAATATTTTGTATACAAAAGAAAATAATTAGAGTTATCACCAATGTAAAGCCAAAATCATCTTGTAGAAATTTATTTACAAAATATAATATCTTACCAGTTCCACGTGTATACATCTATAGATCATTAGTTTTTGTAAGAAAACATTTTCATAAATTTGTTAATAGATTTCACTGTACTTATAACTTTTGAAATAATGATATACTACATTATCCAATCCATAATACAAGTCTTTTGGCAAATAATTTACATTGTATGGGGAAGAAATTGTATCACAAACTTCCTGGTTATATAAGACTCTAAAACTGACACATTCTTTGCAGAGCAAATTCAATCTTTTTTGATTACAAAATGTTTTTACAGTGTTGAGAATTATTTTATCTAGGTTGTAATAAGAAAAAGTGTGACTAGGGATAATGGTTTTATATTTTTGTATCTCAATTTTAATGCTTTGCAATTTAGTTTTGATTTTAAGTTAGTTTAAAGATTGACGAGTCATCTACCAAGTGAGTGTATTACTCCAATGTATTTGGTGTTATGTGACCATTGTAAAAATAAATAAATACTAATATTATAAATGTGAAAGTTTGTATGTTTGTTTAGATATTTGTGGCTCAATCACGCTCTAACCACTGGACTGATTGAGCTGAAATTTGGCAGAGAGGTACTTGATAGTCCTGGGTAACATGTAGGCATATTAAAGTTGCGAAAATCCTATAGGGCTTTGCGCCACGGGGGTTCAAAGTTCCCATGTATTCCTTATGGACATTTTTGTTTGAGCTGATGAAAATACAAACAGCTGATCTTGATTCGTAGTAGTTCCACGGGCTAACCACAGATCCAGCACACACAACATAGTTTTTAAAAATCATTCGCGGGGCGAAGCCTGTGGGTAACATCTAGTAAATCTATAAATACCTATTTCAGACTTAAATACTGCTGCTGGGACACTATGCAGGAGAGTTGGTTAAAAAGTCACAAGTAATCAGTCAAGGACAAATCAAATGAATTTAAATTAAATGTTATGGGCCATTACAAAATTAATTAATCACCTAGGCTTAAAACCTTTTTGAGCCAAATAAACAAAGATAGCCTAGAGCAGTACCGTAGTCTAAGTAATCTTTAACTTAAACTTTGATAAGGTGTTAGGGTGAAATTTAGGCTAACCTTACTGTAGGCCTAACCTTAAAAACAAAATAAGTCTACTTGTTTTTGCTGATATTTTATCTGTGCACACTTTGCACCCTAGAATCTTTTTCTACAGGAAGGATATAATCATAAATACAGTAGGATTTATATTTAGATTTAGGCTACGCAAGCAGGACTAGAACAACCTCCGAGGTCCGGGTTATTGGCAATGTCAATTGGGCTAAATGGTAGATCGTCGACTAATTCTTCTGACATTCTCGACGATATTAACAAACTTTCTTGATAAAAATGCCCGACTTTATTAATTACACAGTAAAATTGACAGTAATCCCACAGACCCTCTTAGACGTCTCATCGTCGTCTGCTGGTGAAGTGAAGTGAGTGATGTGATATGCACAATCTGATATAAACGAATACACTCTTGAAGGTTGTACATGAGTTGTCGCCCGAAGACACGAACAATCCTGAAGTCGAAAACTCAGCAATGCAGTCATGCATTGTTGTTCTTGCATTTGTTGTAATTTGTATTCTGACCACAAGAGCTAACAAGGCGCTATTGTTCCGGAAGGTAAGTTCATGAATGTAAATTATAGTCGTGATGGGCATGTTCGAGACGTAACATATTGAAATATCGCAATAGAGATGATGCGTCACTGTCACTAGCAGACTAAGTCCGAACTGCAGTCGATTAGTATTTAATTCCTCAAATCTGGTGTTAATTTTAATTTGTGTTAAGGTTAACTCATCACATATAATCTTCTTTCTTCAAGTTTTAACCGTTTGTTAACTTGGAAATCAATAATTTGGAATACGATATTCCCAAGGCGAAACGATTTTAACAACACGGATATTGCAACTCAGTGCCTCGATATGATATGGCAATACTTATGATATCGAATACATGTGATCGATCGATAAGCAGTAAACTCTGCCTTGCCCATGGCATCAGCGAGGAAGTGTTACTACGCACTGATTATTATACCAAAGCGAGATGACATTTAAGTATTGGGCTTATGTATACATTTTTGACGTTCACTGATACATCTCATTGACTGGGTTAGGAGTTTAAGCAAAATTTGCACAAAATAATAATGCTTATTTCCAATACGAACACTTACTACCAGTGAAAAACCGAAACCGACTTTTGACCGCCAGTGAAAATCCGAAACTGACTTTTGACCATTGGTTGTCGGTTTTGGTTTTTTTTAGTAAAAAAACCGGTAAAACCGACAACCGACTTTAAGAACCAACACATTCCTAGTATTGACCTTATTCTCCGGCCATTGGATTGGACCGATAGAAATTGTTATAGTAGTTTTTATTCAAGTCCTGTTGAGCATCTGTCCTTGCTGTTGAACTATGTTTTCTTGCAGCCAGGGAAACAAAATAATCTGCTTAGGCAAAACCAGTTATAAAAGTGGATAAACTAGTTAAGATGGTGATAGATAAGTTGGATCCTAAGGATGACAAATTTACATGGTTGATAGTGGGTCCTAGAAATCCTTAAACTGCAATAGTCTAACATAACAAAAATAATTACTATGGAAATTTCCAATCCTATAATTTATAACAATAACCATCTTACCCTGGACAGAAAAATTTGTTTTAGGTAAACACAAGCTAATTTTATCATCCAGCTTATTTTTAGAGACCAGCTGAGTTGGACTAGAAACAGTTTGACCACAAACTTCTTTTGAATCTTGTGAAATTGATTCTTCTTCTTCCAATGGCTCTTGTTTTATATCAATTTCAATTCTTTCATTCCGCTTTTCCTGGAATTCCTGAATCGATAAAACATTAGTAAATATTAAATATAATATAATATAAGTGATTACAACATGTCCACATTTCTATATAAAAGGTATGTTATTATACATTACCTAATATATAATTTCTTAAGAATACTTATGAATTATAAATATACTGGGCATTTCCAAACTTTCTACCAAAATTTCCTATGTACTAGATCCTGGGGTCAAAACTAACAAAAATGTTATAAACATAGGGCCGTATGTCTGTTGGTGCTTTTTAGTCAATACATCATAGTGGCTGTTTGAATTTAATTTAAATTCTTAGTCAAAACTCTACATACTCTCCAAATGTTTTAGACCACAATAAATTAGAATCACCTGAAATATTATCCTTACGGTAATTAATGGACTGGGAGTGAGTAAGGTGAGTGGTCTTTACCTGTTACCTGTTACCTCCTGCGTCTGTCCCGTGTGGACCGTTTCGGCATGGGACCCGTCCATTCTTAAACACTAGTAGCAGTTGACGTAGAGGCAGTCGACGTTGTCCAATCAGGTTAAGGTTAAGGGTAGTGGTTGGAAAAGGCCAAGGATCCGGTAACCAATGAAGAAAAATCAGGAGAAAACTACCAAAATTGCTAAAAAGGTGGCAACTCAAAGAAGCAACTGTCGATGAGGTAGTGCTTGAGTTTTTTCTTAAAACAGTTTAGATCTTGAATGTCTTTGATGACAGATGGGAGCTGGGCGTGATATTTAACACCTTTGTAACTTGGTTTTGTTTCAAAAAGCCTAAGTTATGCTGTACAGATGGGTGTAGATTACGATTTCTAGTAAAATAAGTGTGATTATGAGCCTGTATCAAATTATTTTCTTTCACATATGTGATTACTTCAAACATAATAAACGGTATCAGGAAACTGACACATACTTTCTCCCTTTTAGCCAAACTTTAATGAATAAATTACTTTTTATTTAGGGCCTACTAAATATAGAATACAAAGCACGGTCGAATGTACAGAAAATCTTGTAAACAAGTTGTTTTAAAAAACATCCACCCAAATCCCTGCTTTGGAGGCACTACAGAATCCATTGCTACACTCGTGGTTTTAAGAGGGGAAATGCCCCCTATTCCCCCCCAGGGTTATTAAGGGGCAACATATTTCGAATTAACTCTGTTGGTCAATGCTAAATTGACAAGCATATCAAGTATGAATGAAATTGATCAGTAAATAATAGAGAAATAGTAATTTTTGTATTCCCCATAAGAATAACATTGGACAACGTACTGCGTTTACCGCTAAATGTAATTTCAATTTTCTCCGAAACCAGCAATCGTAGAATAGTAATTCAAAATACTAAATTATTTAGTTTTTTGAGCTCTTTTCAATGGTGAATACTAATATTTTTTATATTTATGTCTTTTTATGAAAAATCCAAAAAACTGAATTTTGGATGTTTTAAGCCCTGTAATTTCTGAACCCGAATTTTTACAGGAATTCGGGTGATGTCATTTTGTTGGAAAACTAAAGTTCTACAAACGACTAAAGTTTAATCAAAATCGTTAGAGCCGTTTTTGAGAAATTTGGATTTTTCATGTTTTTTGGCGGTTTTTGGGGGATAATTACCCTTAAAAATCAAAAATTCCAAAAAATGAAAAAAAAATTCCTGGAGATATCGTGGATTAGTACCTACATACCAAATTTCATCAAAATCGGCCCATTGGTTAGGGCTCTAGCTCTGTACACATCCACACAGACACACACACACACACACACACACACACACACGGACACACACACGGACACACACACACACACACACACACACACACACACACACACACACACACACACAGACATACATCACGTAAAAACCACTTTTTTGGGTTCAGGGAGCACCAAAACGAATATTTCCACTAACAACTCAAATTCGAAAATTTTGACGAAAACAATACTTTCTCCATATACTATGTATAGAGGGAGAAAGTAAAAAGTGAAGGGAGTGTCATGATTTGCAATTTTTTAAACCTTTCTCTGCAAGAATCCATAGGCCGTAGCCTGCAAACAATTCTGTTTGAATTGAATTTGCTTGAAGAACCCCAAAGCACAACTGAATATCTTAAATAGCTTTCTATGAGACTAAAGTAAACTAACTTACACAGAGAAATATTGTTAAAAATAGCAAGACTTTTAATTATAAAAACATTTAACCTGCCCTCAGTTCCAGGTTAGAGCTAGGCCCTCCATGGGGGAGTGGATTACCTACTTTGAGAAGAATACAATTTGGAATTGTTTTGATCTTTGTTCATTAGGCACTGGAAACATTAAATGAAACAAAAAGTCTTCCACTAAAAAATAATGACACAAGTTGATATGGGGCCTGGTGCAAAGATTCTGTGGGAGGCTCTATTTTTATGATCTTAGTAATTTGTTCTTTTGGCCGGGGACTCCCTAGGCCCCCAGAATTCGGGCAGTTGCCCCCCCGCCCTTGTGGCGGCCCTGATAATGACCTCAGAGAACTGAATTTATACATGATGATGCCTTCAGAATCAAACCAGACAAAATGTAACAGGCTACTTACCTACTTTGTCAATGATTCTTTTCTTTCACCCAGCGGTGACAAACCTCTGTGTCAGCTAATTATCAAACCTTAAACGCCAAACACAAGTTTATCCCAGTTAGTCCATTACAAAACTTGATGACCTTCTCATTGAATAAATTTGTGTTTAAGGTTTAATAAAGACCAATCATTTAAACTCAAATCACTGCTGAGTGAAACATAAGAATCGTTGACAGACTAGGTGAGGAACCTGTTGGTTTTTCATCCACTAGTGTATACCTATCTAAGGTGGTGAGCCAATGGATTAACAGGAATATTTAATAAAAATCCAACTTACAATTTCATTACTCCTCTGAGAATTAGTTTTAACATAAGGGTTAAATGTTTCCACATGAGAAAATAAGTCATTGAATTCTTGCGTTGTGTAGTGAACGCCAGACTGAAGAAAGTCATTGTCAATGTTATTGATCTTCTCTGTCGGTCCATTAGGAATCATAGGTTCTGGAGAAACCTAAAACCAAATTGAACCACACCATATTACATTACATTCTTAATTAAAATAAGTCCGCTTAAACCGTGATTTTTAAGAACTTGTGCAAGAGAGATGAAATAAATTATGAATATTTGACAGAGTGTGCCCATTACCTGACGTTCTAGCTCCATTCAGACCTAGAGAGTGCAGAAATGTGAGAGACGGAATGAATGGAGAGAGTGAGACAGATAACCACTTCTTCCCTTTACCTGACTTTTGCTCTACTGGATAGTGATTTAGTTTCTTATATCTGTTGTTTACAACTATACATTGTGAAAAAACCTCCTCAAAGTAAGATCTTTTGGTTGATACCAAACATAATGTATACAAATTAGTAGATTTCAAGGTCTAAAATTACTGAAATAAAATAAAAGTAGGATACACAGCTAACTCACCTGAAGCAACTGGTTCAAATGAGCACAGCAATAATAAGATATTTACACACACATTACACAATATTTAATCTCCATTGGAGACTTCTTCAGATGAAGAGTAGAGAGACACTCAATCCAGTAGAGACGAAATATTATGTAATATATGTGTAAATATCTTCTTATTGTTCCTGTGCTCATTTGAACCAGTTGTATTTGCCAGTTGTTGAGTTAGCTGTGCATCCCACCTTTTTTCAATGAAACTTCTATGCCAAGTGATTTTCCTTCGTAAACCTGAAAGAAAATAAAGAAATTCTTTTAATAATAAAGATTGTGCTGTATTTAAGGAATGATAAGAAAATGCCTTCTCAAACCTGACTGCATTCGTGTGAAGACAAGCCCCTTATTTCAAGAAACTGAGCTGCTTCTAACAATCGAGGAACACTTTCCTCAAAAGTTCTCGCCTCTCCATGGTATATGAACATCAGCAGAGTCTCCAGTTCGGACAAAGCAATTCCTTTCAGCACAATCACAGGGTGAGGGCAAACATTTTCCTGAAAAAACAAATATTAACTATAAACTAGTGGATATAATTAAATACTGTTTGTTTTTATTACTAAGTGTTGTACAGAAATGACCTGATGGTGAGGGGGCAGGGAGCTTGAGAAAAGTTACCCATTCCACACAGTCTCAGGTATATACACATTCTCTGTGGTTAAACAGTTAAACATAAAGCATGTTCCACACTGCTTGCAAATACCGAATGTTCGGCGTATTTGTGAATAGTGTGGACGCTGAATGAACATTGAATTCAAATTGTTTCATTCTTGTAAGCACTGACGAAGTTCAGTGAACTTTTAAAAAAAGTTTGGCCGAACATTCCGGCGTTATTCGTGAGTAGTGTGGGACAGGCTTAGTGACATATAACAATCAGCTGTGATTAAATATTATTCAACAAATAATAATAAACACAAATTGCTTTGTCCAACGGGAAAAGTCAGCAAGGACTGTGTTATAGTGCCCGGCAGCAGAGAAGTCCGTTGGAGGCGGAGCCTGCAGTCGACGTGACCTTGAATAAACCAATACGCATCACGTGCGGTTGCTAAGCTGTTTCCCCGCTCTAACAGCGCTTGACGCCGAATCATTGTACTAGTTACATTAAATCAAGGCGCTCGGGTAAAAAATGTAAAACTGCAAAAATCTTGTAACACTGTGTTAAAGAACAATAAATTACGAACATTTAAAAGATAAGTTTAGGACGATAGTTTTTCCCTTTTATATTACCTTATATATTATTTTATATTACAAACTAATTTGATTTGATTCTTTGATTGTAAAGGCTTGCAAATGGAGTTCTTGAATTGTGGATGTTATATTGATTTTGTTTTATGTACTTAACGACTGAATCCTAAAAGATCTACAAATCTTGTTTTCTAATATATATTTTCAGTTAAGATCGGAACCCAAAAAAAACTTTTTTTAAATACTTCCCCGGTAAATATAAAATAAATAATTAAAATTACACAGAAAATATTAATTGTTTAAGTGTCATACAATTGTAATTCACTGAAGTTACAATTATTGTTTATTAAAATCCTGTAAGTCTAAAACATAACTATTACAATAAATCATACAGGAGGATAGCGGAACCTTTTAAGGTATTTTTGTACATTGTTCATTAATAATAATAATATTAACAATATTTATATCCTATATATTAAAACACAAAATTTAAAAATTTCCGGAAGAACGTGTGAGACTTCCACTGGACCGATTTACATGCGGGTGGTGTCAAATGAAAGGAAATATTCCCTATATTTGCACATTTTACCTTAAATGATGGTATCAGGTCAAATAATATTTTAAAAAATAATTTAAAAGTTTTCTAATGGCAATTTAACATAGGGTAAAATTTCAACTTTGCACCTCTTTGGTCAGTTCATTTGAGGTTTCCACTGAACCGTTTTACACGCGGTTTGTTTTAAATGAAAGATCAATCCCTCTATATTTGCACAATCTACTTACATTTTTTAAATAATTTCATTTAGAATATAAAAAAGAACTTTTTGAAAATTATTTTATCACTATTTTAAGTTACTCTAACCAGCTGATAATTAAAACACATATATTGTGTATCTAAGAACAGACAAGTATCGAATGGAATCAGCTGGCTTAGGGAAAATAATTAGTGGCCAGTATCTTTCAATGATACATATATTGCAATTACTGAAGTCGATTCAGGCAGACCCAAAGAAGAAGATAATTTTTTCTCAAATGTTAAAATTATTACGGTATTAATTGACACAACAATCTACAATGTATACATAACACTTATAAGTAATGAATCCCTTTTTATTCATTTTTAGTTTCGCTCCTTTAGCTGAGAGTAAACAATAGTGCTGATAATAATAGGCCTATTATTTCTCCGTAGCTCCATGAGGGGCTTAATTCAACCAATCAACTATCAAAACAACGTTTGTTTTGTAAATAATGGATGAAAAACAAACCCCGGCAAAAGTTACAGACCAGCTGACTGGGTTTAATATACCCGTAAACGCTATAAAACGATCCATTAATCATGATTACGTTGAATATTTTGTAAAAGTTTTCAGTTGACCATAATTATCTGCGATCGTAGCTCTATCATGTTTGGAGTGTGCAAAGAAAATACCTTCAAATTTGGCATGTGGACTTTTCATTTGATTATATATATATATTCAAAAATTAGCTTTTTAAATATACAGCTGGCAAATCCAGCTGGTCGAATTGTTTTTCCATTTTGGGAACATCCCCGTCTTATTAGTTTACATTGAGATTGCCATTCCAGAAAGTTTCTTAAAACAGCTGATCTTTCTTCAGTACTGTTTGTTAGTATCAACAGCTGTTCTTAAATGAAAAATTAAATTTATTTCTATGCTTCCATAAGATTAACATTGGAACTTTAAAAGCCCAGGGGTCAAAGCCCTGAAGGTGGATGTCTTCTAAACCCCCAAAAGGCACAACTAGATGCTCAGGGCTTTCAAGTAACACATCAACCACCATTTTAAACATAATAGTTTTGCCGGTAGCCCGTTCACAAAAATCACCTTATTTTTAATTACATTTTTTAGAAAAATGTTTACAAAGGATGGAAAATTCCATATGCTGGAATGCTGCAATCTATGAGGATAATCGTGAACTACCCTAGGAACTTATTTGCAACGTATACATATCCGAATATTGTAAGTAGGGACACGCTTATGGAAAAACAATTTATAGTGAAAACTCCGCCCCCCTAACACATATAGAGTCACAAATCGCATATTTGACTCTATTCAGACTCTATTTGTTTACGGGTAATGTTAATTGTTAACATTTTAATAGTGGCTGAAATATATTGGCAGGAATCTGTTATTTATTAGTTTGTTTACTCGTGTTGACGTTTTAAAGGTAAAAGTAGCGCACGCGACGGGACCACAGTGAATTCGTATAGAATACAAGGGTACCATCGAATACTCACCCTTATACTCACCACATTGTATCCGTGGGTTACCAACTAGTAACTTAATAGTACAGCAATTTCCAAATTATGCTATTATTATTTTTATTATTTATATGCATTCTCATTATTTATTTAAAGAGAATAAATTCAATCGCCCTCAGTATTAACAGTTCACGCCGCACCGGAGATGCTACAGAGCTTCTTGTGTCTGTAGCCTCAAGCGGCTTTTAGCAGGGTGCTGGGACTGTGCGAGGCTACTGTACACTTGTCAACGCCGCACTCTCGTTCTATTGGTTTCAGCCCAACGTACTTCTTTGCTGCTGGGCACTGTAGGGCACATTTCCTTTTCTCCCTCAATTACTATCAAGTCACATATGCACAGCTAAGCGGAGGCAGATTTTTATATACCTACTTCTAAAACCATACCCTCAGTAAGAAATAAAATATAATTCCTGCCTATACCGCCCCCAGAAGACAAAAAGCTGGTCATCTATTGACAATAATTATCACAACTTTAAAAATAAATACAAAGTAAACATCCTCGCTCAAGACATTGATTCATGTATACCAGAAATAAAAATTTAAGCCATGCAGGTTAGGAAGAAGGTAACCTTGACAAAGTAGTCTACTTGCTTACAAAATAAGGTCACATTGGCGAAGGTAACCTACTTGAGAGACTGCCTCAAAAAAAAGAGTGTGCTTTATCCTGTTTGTGTAACCAGTTTTAATATTTTTTTTCATTCTTTCGGTATAATTGTAATTTCCAATTAACTTGTTTTCAACATGTTCTTTGATTTCATCTAAATATAATTTTTAATCAAAACCTCTGATTTGATAAACAAAGCATCTTTTAGGTACAAGTGTAAAATGTACAGCTTTTTTCATACGTTTAATTTTTAATAATTTTCATCTTTCTATTTTAAATTTATTTTTATTTTTATAACCCCCTGATATTGTATAAATCGTAGTTTGACAAACATATCTCTTATCATCGTTATTGCTCAGAGCTAATTTGTGTTCCTACTCCCCAAACTTGATATACAGGCTGCCTGTAAAGTACCGTCCACACAGAGCCACTAACAGAGGAAGGTTTGTGTTTGAGATGGTGGGGGGAAAGGTATACTTGCTTCAAAATACTCTATGAGGCAGGTTACTTTGATGCTGAAATTGGCAAGCCTGAATGGATTTTAATAAAAGTTCTGTCCACATAACACAACTAGCCTGCTCTAGACTACCTTCTTCCTATCCAGCATCATGTAAACACAGCTTTACCTTTAAAACCTTTTGGAAAAAAGAACTGCAAGCTGAGAGGACCAAACGATGGGCTTTGATACTTCCTCCTTCACACACCAAGGTCACGTCAACAAAGTCCTGGTTGCCCAAGGATGATTCTAAAGATGTGATGATATTGTCTGTAAAACCATTCCACCTAAGACTCAGCTGGTTGTTTTTGTTTTCTGAAATGGATTCCATAGTGCAGTGTCCAAGTTTGTTTTAGTTGACTGTTCGTTCTGACCACCTAAAACATGCCAAAAAACAAAATCATATTATTTTTAGTTTGGCTATAAAATTGAAAATTGCAATTTAAGTTTATCACCCACTTTAGAAAACAAAATAGTACGGTAAGTTTATGAAAATAACACACCCTTGCAAGAGTACTCTAAATACACTCTAAATTTAAATTTACGAACAAGTTTTATGACTACTTTTTTTACTATGCAATACAGAACTGTAATATTTAAAACTAAACCTGCTTAAAGTGTGATCAAGTAAAGAGACAACTTCCCTGACAAATATAAAACAATACAGAAAACTTGAAGTAGTACAAATATTGTTTGAAACGGAAATTTACAATCCATAAACATATTTGCACATTACATAAACGCTGGATGCAGCAAAACTCCACTCCAATAGCACACGTGAGGATCTGGTTCGTGTGAGGACCTGCTTCCCGTGAGACACGTCTACCAAACACCGACCAACCGGTCTCGCGAGACGAGTGTTTGAAGCAGATGTGTCGCGTCGCACCACTGTCTCAAGCAGTGTGTAAGTTCCCATTCAATAACACAGGTTGGTTCAGGTGAGACATGCCTCAGACAAGACAAATGTCTTGAGACACGATGTCTGAGACACCAGGGTGTAACCCGCCTAAAAGTAAAAAAATTAAAATATAAAATTGACCCAATATAATTATTAGTTATAAAAAACTTGTAACACACATTGTAAATGGTTTTATTATCAGGCATAAACATTTACATAAACTTATTAAGTTTGTTAACAGTCAAGTTATTACAATCAGCTTACAACAAGGAACATACTGAAAAACAATACCAGTGAAGAGGTAACTTCTGTACAACAAAAATTCGGGCAAAAGTTTATTGTGGGAATAACATACACCTGCGCCACGCCACCGTTACGATTAGTTTGTAGTTCTTGGAAGCTTCTTATCTCTTGTGAAATAATTTAGGGTAAATTAAACCAATTCCATTGCCGTTTTCTCAACTGAGATGACACATTTATATTTATTTTTGGCATGGCAGTTAAGTTTAGGTGTTGTCCCCACAAAAAAAAACAATTTTAGCGAATTTCCTCATAGGGAAGAAGCTATTAGGCTACCGTAGGTGGCATGGTAAGACTTAAGCCCAAGACCATGATAATTTGTTGTTTTGAGGTCCCCAGATGCCAAAAACACTATTTGTTCTAATTTGTGTGTATATATACAATGTATAAAAAAAGTCCGCCCCCCCTTAATTTTTCTGCTTGTTAAAATAAACAAATCAACTTTGGGGAACAATAATAACTTAACCCAAAGTATCTTTTGACGTTATCGGAAATTTTGAGTGTCCCTAAAAATGGGGGATTTGGCGGGCAACTCAAAATTTTCAAATGTAAACCCCTTTTGAGTGACCCCTCATTTTAAAGAACTTAAAAAAAATAGGCGAATGGTGGAGGTTGGAGGTCTGTAACGTGTTTCTATCCAAAATGGCAGCTTATCAAAGTTTTGAATACAACTCATTTTTGAAACCTGGCGTCTAAGACTTTTGGAGTTTTAATTTCACCTTTGGTGACTTAAAACTGAAACTACTCTTGAATAAATGCTATTAAATGAAGAACTGGTCTCTTTTGGTAATATTTAAAATTTTGAAAACCTGCAAAAATTGGGGATTTTAGGGGCAACTCAAAATTTCCTAATGTAAACCCCTTTGAAGGGATTAAATTTACTTTTAATTGTCACCTTTCGCCTAGGTTTAAAAATCTCTTTAAAATGAAGGGTCACTCAAAAGGGGTTTACATCAGAAAATTTTGAGTTGCCCCCAAAATCGCCTATTTTTGCGGGACACTCAAAATTTTAAATACTACCAAAAGAGACCACTTCTTCATTTAATAGCATTTATTCAAGAGTCATTTCAGTTTTAAGTCACCAAAGGTGAAATTAAAACTCCAAAAGTCTTAGACACAAGGTTTCAAGAATGAGTTGTATTCAAAACTTTGACAAGCTTCCATTTTGGATAGAAACACGTTGCAGACCTCCAACCTCCACCATTCGCCTATTTTTTTAAAGCTCTTTAAAATGAGGGGCAGGGGCGGCCCGTCAGTTTTTCAGCGCCCGTGCAAAGGCCAAATTTGCCGCTCCCCGCCCTCCACCATCAACCAAAAGTTCCCTACCCCATAGTTCTGAGATAGACTGACACGTGCGCGCCTCGCTCCCTCGCTTGTTGCGTTTGCGATGTTTCTGGTTCCGTGCTATGCTGATCACCTGAAATGACAAGCTATGGAACACATTCAGTTAAAGAGACTTGTGTAGTTCAAAATCTTGATTTCATATATTATTGTCTTGGAAATGTATCCCGTTTCCGATCTTCCGCGCCACTAAACTTTTTGCCATAACAAAACTCAAACCTCAAATAATTTAAAAAATCTAAATTTTTAAAAACAACAAATGTGCACACTTGTAGTCAACATATCACAATACACTGTGTGTCATAAAACAATTATGTTTCTTTAAGAAAAATAATAATGAAAACAAACCTTTAAAACTGGAAGTACATACTGATAACAGTGCATCTGTTCTGAGCGTGGGAAATATTTCGTCCAGGGGAACCAAAACAAAAATCAAAACGCTGATCAAAACCGACCACGATTCTGACGGTTCCTGGAATCTGTGAGGCTGAAGTTTGCGATGGATACAGCAAAGTTTGTTGTTAGAGTTATTTTTGTTTTTGAAAAACTAATGTTTTCTGAATATAATATTTGCTTATTGATTCTAATGTATAACACTTTTTTCAGTTATACAAACTCTATTTTGCAGTATTTAATCTTTAAGGTTTTATGTAGCTATATAGCTTATTTTTAATTTTTGTTATTCTGTGATATATTGAATCTTATCTACTAAAAGTGTTTGGATCAATTAAGTTTAAAACCAATGACTCTAAAAACTCAAGTTGGTTGCAACATGTTTTGTTCGTTAGAACTATACTGTGATTTACTGCGGCAACTTATTTAAAGAATTGCCAATTTGTAAGAAATACAGATGATTAGTCAATTAACCACGACCAGAGCTCAAATAGTCTTAATCTGAATGTTTAATTCTTAACATTTCCCACTACATTTCCAATACTCCAAAATGACTCAGTTAATAAATAAGAACTTGGTTGAAATGGTTACTAAACAGACGGAACGATAAACCATAATTTCAAAGTAAGCTAATCAAGTGGACCTTGCAAGTAACAATGTAAGGGGCGCCAGAATCTGGGGAGGTTGCATCACATTTCCCCCTTATTTCATATAATACTAAACTCAAATAGATCACATCCCTATTCAGTACTCTCCAGTCTCCAAACCATATCTTTCCTCATCTATAGGAACTAGTTTAAAACAATCGACGTGGGCGGATTAAAACAACTAGTTACATTGTGTTACTTTATATTTTAAAATAGTAAATTTCTTGCATCGTATTGCGAGATTTATTCAAACTCTCAGTACCAATCAGAATGCCCTGAAGTTGTCACAAACCAATAAAGGTCAAACAACTTCTCGTTTTGAAATAGAGGAGAGCAGAAGTTGTATTATCTGATATGTAAATTTAATGTTTAAGTATGATGAAGGTGCATCATGGTGAATACTGATAACTTTCTTTCAAATAATGCCTTTCAACAACTTATAATACTAATATACAACAATTTACAAAATCAGTTTGGTTTATTTATTTATATACAAATACTTTATGTTGGCGCTACTGCCTGTGCCCCGCCCCGCACCAGGTGGCTTACCGACGGGGGGATGTGGGGGGCGGTCCGCCCCAGGCCCCGCTTTGGCATAGGCCCCCAAATTTAAAAAAATGCGTTAAAAAATCTGAGCGAGTATTTCCCGCCGATCTCCGGAAATTCGCTACCGATCTACTGTCGTATTTTCGGCCGTTATTACATAGTAAAGTCGTAATTTTTGGACAGTATTTTGTTTTCCGTCGTCGTGTATAGCCGATATTACGCGTCAAGGACGTTAATTACAGATTAAATCATCTGTAACGTCTTCAATTACGGCCGATAAATAATACGTGGTTCGGTCACCATTTACACAGTTAAGTTGTTTTTTATGTCTGATTCATGTGTAATACATAATGCTATGTCTCGTAATTTTCGGCCGATTTTACGTGGTGCGATCGTCTTTGGCGGCCCTTTAATACGAGATTTGGCAGGTCGCGATCGTCCAAAGATTGGCTCGAACTTCGGAGTATTTTTCAAAACTTTGAGTTCATTCCACTATTTAAATACAGTACTCAAATTTTGAGTACGCACACGCCCCTAATACATGGTATACACATATATGAGTAGGCCTTCCTCTTCAACCCCTAATGTATATTTAGGCCCCTACAAATATATCCGCCGCCCCAAGCCCCCCAACTACGATAGTACGCCACTGCCGCATCCCACGACCTGTTATGAGCGCCAAGTGCCGCCCCCCCCCAAAAGCGCACCGCCCCGCGCGCCGCGTGCTGGAGCACGGCTCGCACTGCCCTAGAGCCGGTACTGATGAGGGGTCACTCAAAAGGGGTTTACAATTGAAAATTTTTAGTTGCCCCCAAAATCCCCCATTTTTGGGGACACTCAAAATTTCTGAAAATGTCAAAAGATACTTTGGTAATTGTTTCCAAAGGTGATTTGTTTGTTTTAACAAACAAAAAAATTAAAGGGGGGACGGACTTTTTTTACACACCGTATATTAAGTTATGAGTCCGTTAACACGATAATCTGAGTAAAAAATGTCTGATTTTGATGAAATTTGGCTCAAAAGTGTAAAGTGACATTCATGTCTTTAAGATCGAAAACCATAAAAATCGGACCATGGGAAAGGGGGGTTTATGGGAGTTTACAATTTTTCAAAAATCAGTTTTTTGCATTTTTCACCCTAAAATTTTTGAAAATTTAATTTTGGTTTCAACCATTTTATAGAGCTTAAAAAAAATAATATAGTATTTTGAATCATTAAACTAGGTTAATTGGTTGCGGAGAAAATCCAAAAAACGTGTTCATAAAATCTCCCATGTTAATCTTAAGGGAAAAAGGTTTTTAGCTTTTCCTCAGTTCATTTTAATGTAAACCTCACATTTACTTTTACCAATCAGTTCAGCCCTACAAAACGATCATTTTGGTGTTTAAATTGTGATTCTATGTCCAACCATTGCAGAGGTATTCAAAGTGCTAAACACAGTACGTTGTCCAATGTTATCCTTATGGAGAGAAATAATTAAAATTTTATTTCTCGATTATTTATGAATGTATGGTGATGAAACTTGGCAAGTGGCGGTACTTTGGTATTATACGGATGCCACCCTTATACAGCGATCTGCGGCAGTTATGTTAGGATGGGTTATCATAAAAATGATTGTAGGACTTTCCTTGTTTCGTTACCAATCGAATGATACCTGATGAGTCATACTTCAGGCCGCCAAACCCCCTCCAAACAGGCCAAGGTCAGGTCGTTGACCGGAGCGCGCGCATCACCTGTCACCGCCTGTATCTGGGTCAGTGTCATGAGTTATTGCTGTGACTACGTTACATTTGTTTTCATAATGAGTGACGTTCTTTTGGTGTGGGATTTACCTCGAAATTAAGAGGAAACCGTACGTATTTTTATGATAACCCATCCTAACATAACTGCCGCAGCGCGCTGTATATGTAATGTTTTGACCAATATTCAGAGTAATTACATAAAAGTAGAAGGAGCTATTACTCTTTTATCAGATCATGATGGCCAAATTGTACAACTAATATATATTAGAGATAAAATAATAAAGACAGTTAATAAGATTCACAAAAAAAGGGACTTTTCTAGCGAAAGTATGGAAATTTTCACATCATTATTGCGAAGGGAAAATTGGCATCAGGTATATTTAGCAGAAGTAAAAGATAAATACAATGTATTTTTTAGCATTTTAAAATATTACTTTGATTTGGTATTTACATACAAAAATGTCAAGACAACAATTAATAAATGTAAATGGATGACAGAAACAATAAAACAAGAAAAATTGGCCTTAATCAAGTTAAGTAAAATGGCTCGATTAGGTAAAAATAAGAAATTAGCTGATGAAGTTAAAAATAGGAATAGGCTGTTATGGTCTAATATGAGTAAAGCTAAACGAGAATTTTATGACAGTAAAATTAAAAATTCCAGTAACGTGACCAAAACTGTTTGGGGTGTCATAAATTCAGAAGTAGGAAACAATTCAAAACAAAAAAAGGAAGATATTATTTAAAAGAAAAAGAAACAACCTATTCTGACCCAGTAGAAGTAAGCAATGTATTAAACAAATATTTTATAAATAATGTAGAAGACATGATGAAAAAAAAAGGCGGTGTCATGTTCTCATTCTCTGAATTGCCACAACGATAGACCGGAGAGCAATAACACTAATGGGGTTTTCCGTCTCTTGCCAAATAGTACGGAAGAAATAGTAGATACAATTACATCATTGCATAATAAACAATCATGTGGGTTTGATGAGATACCTACAACAATTATCAAGGCAGCAAAAATAGAGCTTTCACAAATCTTGTGTCATTTAATCAATTCTTCTTTCATTTCTGGAGTTTTTCCTGACAAGCTCAAAATTTCTAAGGTCATAACTTACCCATACATAAAGCAGGAAACACTCAAGAACCTTCAAATTACCGCCCAATATCAATTTTGCCTTCGATATCAAAAATTTTTGAAAAAATAGTTCACAAAAGGCTGTATAATTATTTAGAAGAACAGTCACTACTAAATAACATTCAGCATGGTTTTAGGAAAGGAAAATCAGTGCTAACAGCAACAACAACTTTTTTAGATTCTATCATTGATTCAATTGATAAAGGGGAAAAACTTGTTGGAATCTTTATGGATTTATTAGCGAATTTCCCCTAAAGGGAAGAAGCTATTACCGTAGGTCTCATGGTAAGACTTAAGCCCGAGACCATGATAACTTTTCATTTTGAGGTCCCCAGATGCCAAAAACACCATTCGTTCAAATTTTTATATATGTATATATATGTATATGTATATGTATATGTATATGTATATATGTGTATATATATATATATATATATATTTATTTATATATATGTGTCCGTAAGCACGATAACTCTCGTAAAAAAGGTCCGATCTTAATGAAATTTGATACAAATGTGTAAAGTACCATTTATTTGAACGAGTTCGAAAACCAGATGAATCGCACCATCCGAAGGGGGGTTTTTGGGGGGTTTTGTACCCCAAAAATGTGTTTTTTGGGGTTTTCACATGTAATTTTAATTTAAATCAAATTTTAATTTATACCATTAAATTCAGCTTAAAAAAACAAACAATTTGGTATTTTGATCATTGCTCTACGTCAACTGGTTACCGAGATATTGAAAGTACTAAACACAGTACGTTGTCTAATGTTATTCTTATAGAGAAAAAGAAAAATTGTATATCTCGCTTATTTATGAACGTAAACTGGCAAAATTTGGTATATGGCTTTATTTGGTTGTGGTCTATTGATATTTGCACAAAAATCCATTTTTTGCCCGATAGTTCCCGTAGCAGCAAACCTGCATACTCAGCCCCATGTTATTCTTATGGAGAATAATTAACGTGTTATCTCCTTTAATTATGAACATAAATTAATAGAACTTAGTATGTGGCTTTACCTAGTTGAGTTATAATGATATTTGTATAAAAGCCCATTTTTAGTGTTCCTTATTTCAGCAAACCTGCATACTCAGCCGCCATGGTATTCTTATGGAGAATAATTAAAATGTCATAAATCGTTTATTTATGAATGTATATTGATGAAACTTGGTATGTGGCTTTATGTGGTATTAAGATAAATTAATATGCATTGGAAATTCGCTGAGTATGCAGGTTTGCTGCTACGGGGGTATCTAAGGCTTTTGATAGTGTTGACCACAGTATACTGTTGCAAAAACTTTTCAATATTGGGGTAAAAGGGGTATCTCAAATTTGGTTTAAATCGTACCTAACAGATCGTTATCAGTTTGTAGAAATCACAACAAATTCAAATCAAGGCGAAGTAATGAAAATCAAATCAAATTACTTGGAAATTAAATACGGAGTACCACAAGGTTCTATATTGGGTCCTTTATTGTTTCTTTGTTATGTGAATGATATTTCTGATTCGCTAAATGATTGCCACAACAACCTATTGACACTATATGCAGATGATGCAAACCTAAAAGTGTCAGGAAAGACTGTAAACGAATTGGAGAGTGGGGCTTTTCCCGAATTAGCAAACCTAAACTCATATTTTAATTCTAATAATATGTTTTTAAACACGAATAAAACAAAATTTATTACTTTTTCAACTAGACAGAACAGAAATCCAATTGAACCGATTATAAAAATCAATTTTAATAGAGTACAAGAGGTTTGTGAGACCAATTTTTTGGGTATGAAAATTAACAATTTTTTAAGTTGGGATGCACATGTTAATTTTATTTTGAGAAAATTAAGTTCAGGGCTTTATGACTTAAAGCAAATGTCATATTTGTGTAGTATTTCAGTTTTAAAAACAATTTATCATTCCTACATTCAATCTCATATTTCATTTGGAATAACAATTTATGGATCAACAAGCAAGAAAAACATGGACAAAATATTAAAAATGCAGAAAAAAGCAATAAGAATAATGTTAAAATTGAAAAGTGAAATCAGTGTTAAAGATGAATTTAGTAATTTGGGAATGTTAACAGTATATGGGTTATATATTTATGAGCTAATTTTGTATGTAAAGACCAATGTTAGTGAAGACAAAAAAACTGAGCCTCATGTCTATTACTAGAAGAAAATTTGAAATGATTAGAAATCACCACAGATTAGAATTATATAAACAAAAATCATCTTATATGGGAAATAAGTTTCTGGGTAAACTACCAAGCTTATTAAAGAATGAACCAAACCAGACCACTTTTAAAATAAAATTAAAACAATACATTATGGTATTGAGGCTGTACTCCACTGAGGAATATTTAAACATGTAAATACTCTGGAATAATGGAGTGGAATTGGAATTGGTGTATTTGCTATGTAGTGTGTTATTTTATTTTAAACAATACTTGTTATAGGACCTACATAATATACTGTACTGACGCTATTCAACGTATTTATGTACATAAAAGATGAATAAAGATATTTTGAATTGAATTGAATATATTTGGCGGAGTACATGTGGCGATCGGGTGTGGCTGCTAGCGGCGGCGACGCATTCTACACGATCCTAGCGGACATCTTTGCCTTTTGGGAGGCACAACACAAAGACCGCTCATCAGAATGATGTAAAATTTGTACAGTAAGTCAATAAAAGTACGTTTTTTTCGAATTATGTAGTTATCCTTTGTATCCGGTAAAAATTTATCTCCAAAAATAGTGGCATCCATATAATACCAAAGTACCCAAGTGGCTTCACCTAAAACTGGTCTATTGATATTTGCACAAAAAAATTTGTTGCCGATTTTCCCCGCAGCAGCAAACCTGCATACTAAGCCTTAATGTTATTCTTATGGAGAATAAGTAAAATGTAATGTCTCTCTTAATTATGAACATAAATGAATAAAACTTGGTATGCAGCTTCGACTGGTTAAGTTATATAGATAATTGCAAAAAAAACATATTTTGTGTGCCTTGTTGCAGCAAACCTGCGTACTCAGCTTTCAATGTTATTCTTTTGAAGAATAAATAAAACGCTATAGGCTATATCACTTATTTAATTGTGTAATTTTATGAAACCTGGTGAGGGCTTTAAGTGGTAGTGAGAAACATATACATGCATTGGAAATTCGCTGAGTACGCAGGTTTGCTGCTACGGGGGTATTTTCCACCGGAGCAGTTGTCCCTCCTTCACCCCTGTGATCGACACTGATTACGGAGTGCGGAAGGAAATCAAAACCTATTCAAATAAAGAATATGTAACAAAACTAAGTTATTTTGTTCATTCATTGGAAGCGTTCCACATTGCATGATTTCTTTTTATCTCTTCTATAAATAATTCCAAATCGAAATTGCCCATTATCAAGATTGGCGTCAATCTGCTGCCACAAAAACGTGTGCGCTTGTGAGAACTGAATGATTCTAAACAACTCATTGCTTGACATTCTGACACAGCAGTGCAGCTGCGTTGGAAGCCGTGACGCATAACCTGAATCCTGCAGCCGCGTCGACGCAGCCGTACTGCCGATATGATGCCTCATGTGTGAACTGCTTCTTTTGAGTACATGCTCTGCTTAAACATAATGCAAAATGAAGTTGCGTTAACGCCACTGCAAAGCTCTCGTGCGAACTTGGCCTAACCTTCTTTGTTTAAATTCATTGTTGGTGATGGTGAGTTTATGTTATTTAAGAAATTATTGCAGACAATTTCCCATCACTGATTAGTAAAAGCAAAGTTTCACACAACGTTTCAGGATCTGTAATCAGTCTAATCAGTCTTGCCTGAGCGCTCATCCTATACACTTATGCAGTAACTTAGTGATGTCTCGTTCATGCACTTGAGTTTTGTGTTTAAGTGTTGTGTTTCTTTTAGTTTTATTTTAGACTGCTTTTACAGTTCCCTGGTCCTGAGCTTTCCGAAACGTCGTGAAACTTTGTGTAAAATTATTAAGAAATTGTTCATTAAGTTAATGATTTATTAGTACGATAAGCTAATCTTTTATATTCTTCTGTAACTCTACTTTTAAACTCAAATAAAAATGGAATGTCTATTATAATAGTTCTAATAAAATGTAATTTTAATAAACTTAAAATGATGTGTCTGACTTGTACTTTTTGTTAAATATGTAAGATCAATAAATAAGGTGAAAGTTATTATTTTGATTGAAATAATTACTTGATTTGTTAGAGAGGTTAAGTGGTAGAGAATATTTACTAGTCCTTACTTCGCCTCTTTAATAAAGACATTTTTAATTTAATTTAAAAATCGAATTAAGTTACAATCTTTCAAACTGCACTTTAAAAATCAAAATGTACCTAACTAAAAATAGTGAACCCAACCTAACAGCAAACTGTATAGGTTTACGCTTATGCCTCATAGTGATATAAAATACCCGGGTACCTATTTAAAACTCGGGGTAAATACCCAAAATTCATAAATACCCGGGTATTTTAGGTATTTATGATAATCTATGTAAAAAGCCAATGTAATTCTTATCCACCCTTACTCCCCTTGTTATTGTCAATGTATTACATTTGAGGATATTTTATTGATTACATTTATTAATTATTTTACTAATAAATAAATAATAACATGGCAATTTTTGTAAAAAGACCTGTCAAACATACAAAACATACTACCGCCAAACTATGAAGGAATTGGTTAAATACGAGACATTCTATACAAATTAAAAAATATTTAATTTTATAATTGGTCAGTTACAGAACAAAATCACAATGCAATTGAATTTGATTTTTTCCTCCAATTTTAAATTTATTAAACACTCAAAAAAAACTATTAAAGTAGTAAATACCCAGTCCTGGGTATTTATCTTGATTTTTTCAGAAGTTAAATGCTTGTGGAGGTTTTATGATCATTTTATAATCCTTACAGCATGTGAATTTCAATGATCCTAGTAAAAATTCCTTAAATGTCATAAAAATCATAAATACCCATGTTTTGGGTATTTACCCGGGGCTTGGGGTAAGTACCCGGGTAAATACCATTTTTTGTTTACCTACCCGCTGTGTAAGAATCACTTGCCATAATAAAAAATTCAATAATATTTTCAATCATTTTTAACATGGATACTAATTCCGCTGAATAAACAAACTTCATACTTAACTTTTGAATGGTACATGGAACAAACTGTGGGAGTTAGGGCATATATCTACTGGCCCCGCCACCACTTTATGTTTACTATTTTAATAATCTATTGGCAATAGTCTTAACTTACACAGTTAGTTGGGAGATATCTTGCACTTCTGCTTATTCAGAGGCCCAACATTAGCTATGTACAAATTGTAGCCTAAACTGTGTTATTACAAACTAACTTGGGGTAGTCCTGGGCCTATATAAGCCTAGGTCATGACAGAGTTGATAATTAACCAAGTGGTTTAGCAGTCAATAGAGGCTATGTAAGATAATATATAAAGATAAGAATTTTACCAATTCTTGAACTAGTAAGTAACTCAAAAGCCCGAATTCACTCTTCCACTGCAAACGCAACACACAACACTGAATATAGGTTAGTTTTCTTGACGGTTTGACAGTTACCGCTGCGTCACGTAATATGGCCGGCGTTGTGCTAGGTCTTCAAGGTCATGTCACAAACGCAGAGCGGGGATCAACAACCTTCGAAATCAAAACTAACTATTTTGTTACTTTTTAACCTGCAAAAAACGTATTAATTATACGTGTTAGTTTTATTTCTTACTCAAGAAGAAATATTTGTAATGTATTTTAAAACATTTTAATTCATCATCAGCTCTTAAAGCAATACTTGGTGCAAGAATAACTTGCTTTATTGATTTTGCAATTATCTTATTAAGGGAGAACACCATCCCTATTAGAATGCCTGGTATTTACATTGTGGGTATTGTTATAGTAGGCATAACTTTATTTTACAAGATTGATCTCGCAATTTTCCTACATTTTTACTTTCTCCCCCTTATACATAGTTTAATGGAGAAAGTACCTACGATTATCGTCAAAATTTTCAAATTTGAGTTATTAGTGGAAATATTTATCTTAATGGTCCCTGATTCTAAAAAAATGGGTATGCGTGTCTATCTGTCTGGATGATTTGTACAGAGCTGGAGATCGCACCCGTGGTAAAATTTTGATGAAATTTGGTATGTAGGTACTAATCCACGATTTTCTCCAGGCGATTTTTTCATTTTAGCGAATTTCCCCTATATAGGGGGGGTTTTTGTTATTGGGAAGAAGCTACCGTAGGTGGCATGGTAAGACTTAAGCCCGAGACCATGATAACCTTTTTATTTGAGGTCCCCAGATGCCAAAAAACACTATTCGTTCAAATTTATAAATATGTGTATATGTGTGTCCGTTAACACCATAACTTTTGAAAAAACATCCGATTTCAATTAAATTTGGCAAAAATGTGTAAAGCAACATTCGTGACTTAAGTTCAAAATCCATAAAAATTGGACCATGGTTTTGGCCATTTTAATAGAGCTTCAAAAACAAAAAAATATGGTACTTGTATCATTAACCTAGGTTAAGTTGTTGCGGAGAAAATCCAAAAAACCTGCTCATAAAATCTCCCCCATGTTAATCTTATGGGAAAAAGGTTTATGGTTTTTCCTCAGACATTTTAATGTAAACCTCACATTTACTTTTACCAATCAGTTCAGCTCTACAAAACAATCATTTTGGTGTTTAAATTGTGATTCTACGTGCAACCGTTACAGAGATATTCAAAGTGCGAAACACAGAGTGCACGTTAGTCCAATGATTATCCTTAGGGAGAATAATTGAAATTGTACATCTCGATTATTTATGAATGTATATTGATAAACTTGGCATGTGGCTTCACCTAGTACTGGTATATTGATATTTTCACAAAAAAATTTTTTGTTGATTGTACCCGTAGCAGCAAATCCTCATACTCAGCCTTAATGTTATTCTTATGGAGGATGAGTAAAGTTTTATTATATCTCCCTTAATTAAAGACATAAATTAATAAAACTGTGTATGTATAGCTTCACCTGGTGGAGTTAAATTGTCAATTTATCTTCCTCGTTGCATCAAACCTGCGTACTCAGCTTTCAATGTTATTCTTATGGCTAATAAATAAAATGCTATATATCACTTATTTATTTGTGAGTTTGCTGCGACGGGGTATTTTATTTTTAAGGGTAATAATCCTACAAAAACCGCTAACAAACTTTAAAAATCCAAATTACTCAATCAGTTTTAACAATTTTGATTAAAATTTAGTGGTTTGTAGAGCTTTAGGTTTCCAACAAAATTACATACACCACCCACATTTCTATCATAATTCGGGTTCAGAAATTACATTGCTTAAAATTTCCAAAATCCAGTTTTATTTTTTATTTTTCTTAAATCAAATTTACTTATCACCATTAAGTAAAGCTAAAAAACTAAACAATTTAGTATTTTGAATTATTAATCTATGATTAATGGCTGCAGAGAAAATTGAAACTTTAATTTAGCGGTAAACACAGTATGTTTTCCAATGTTATTCTTATGGGGAATACAAAAATTAAAATTTCTCTCTTGTACTTTGAACTTGAACTTACTTTTTTTAACTTAATGATTTTGATCCATATGTTCCTTGAGAACAGGATAGGTGTCGATATTGTTATTTTATTATCGTGGCAAACTTCTTAGCTCAAGGCATTCCTCAATGGAATAGTACTCTTCCTCCAGCAGCCATTCTTGAAGTTTTGCTTTGAAATCTTTGTTGTTCTTTTGTTGCTTTAATGTGCGTGCTGGGAGCGTATTGAAAAGTTTGGCCCTGATGTAGGATGGTTCTTTTTTCGTATGCAGCTAGGTATGGTGTGTGGGCAAACTGTAGTTAGCTTTATGCCTGGTGTTGTAGAAGTTGATCTATGAAAATGTAGGAGACCTTTACTAATTACGTGCATTACAACCCCACTGATGTTAAGGTGCTACACACTGTGTATATTTTAAGCTCCTTAATACACCCCAACAGGAATCACGGAAGCCTAGACCTGCTTAGAGTTCTGGCTGCAGGGCCATATTTCCCTAAGGGCGCACGGGGCGAGCGCCCGGAGCCCCGGGCCGAGAGGGGCCTCCAGGCCACGAAAGTGGAACCCCATGGGCCACTAAGGGGGACCTCGCGAGGCAGAGATTTAATTTTGTTCTGAAAAAAGTTGTTTATTTCTCATCAGACAAAAATACAAATAATTTTAAGTTGTAAAGGGTGTACGTTCAAACTAAGTCTCAAACCCAAAGTCATTCAGTAATGATTGTAATTTTGAATACCATGTGCGGATTTGATAAATTTTACCTCATCAAGTAGCAGGAATAGGCCAGGTAAGATTTGAAATGTAACTACTGACGCTATTGTAGAGCATCTTATTTTGCTGAGTATAAGTTGGAGATATTGTATATATTTGCAATAGATATCTTGTTCTTGAGCAATAGTTTTTGAGCCGCTCCTCTAACCTCATAAGTTGTTTAATATCATTTTAATTAATGCTTTAATTCAATTCAAGCCAATGTAGGTTAATTTTGTTGTTCTTGTTGCACAGAACTAAATATGATATAGTGTAAAATATTAGGAACAAACAGCCAAACAAAAATTAATTAAATAATAGTAGGCTTATCAAAATTATAATTGGTTACGAAAACCAGTTAACGTGTAGAACACTGAGTAGTATTTAAGTGTTTCAGGTTATCCTAGATATGATAATACAGTTAATAATAAAGATAATAATAATAACTAGTAGGTGCCCGTCAAAATTCAACGGATACAATATTAAGCTTGAGTAGTCCGGTACCCTGTAGGAACAGTCACCAACAATGAAATACCTGCAGCTTTGAATATGAACCTACTGACAATATTATAAATTATGAAAATGCACCTTTATATGTGGCACTATACAGTTACAAAGTCACACAATCACAAAACTAAATAAATGTTATCAGGAAACCGACACATACTTTCTACCTTTCAGCCCAACTTTAATGACTACATTATTTTCTATTTACTAACTATAGAATATAAAGTAGGCTACGTATAAGCAAGTATAAGTTTCTAAAAAACCTTTTTTCAGAAATGTTCTCCCAAATCCCCATTTTGGAGTCACTGCAAAATTCTCTGCTATACACAGTGGTTTTAAGAGGGTAATCGCCCCCTTATCCCCCCCCCAGGTTTAGGGTGTTTCAAATTTTGAATATCCTCTGTTAGTTAATACTAACTTAATCTGCATTTAAAATTTCAAGTAAATTGATCATTAAATAAGAGAGAAATTATAATTTTTGTATTCGCCATAAGAATAACATTGGACAATGTGTTGTGTTTGCATACCGTTAAATGAAAGTTTCAATTTTCTCCACAATCAGTAACCGTAGGATAAAAATTCAAAATACTAAATTGTTTTTAGTTTATTTAGCTTTCCTTACAATGGTGATAAGTAAATTATTTAGCACTTAAAACCTTTATAAAAAATCAAAATACTTAATTTTGGAAATTTTAAACCCTATAATCTCTGAACCCGAATTTTTACAGAAATGCAGGTTGTGTTGTTTTGTTGTAAACCTAAAGATCTACAAACTATTAAATTTTAATCAAAATCGTTTGAGCCGTTTTTGTGAAATTTGGATTTTTTCAGTATTTTAGTGGTTTTGGGGGGACAGTTACCCCTAAAAATAAAAAATTCATAACAAAATAAAAATGCCTGGAGATATCGTGGAATAGTAACCTACATACCAAATTTCATCAAAATCGGATCACGGGTGCCGTCTCTAGCTCTGTACACCTCTAGACAAACACACACACACACACACACACACACACAGACAGACAGACATACATCACTCCAAAAACCATTTCTTTAGAATCAGGGACCATCAAAATGAGTATTTCTAATAACTAAAAATTTAAAATTTTGCCGAAAATAATACTTTCTCCATACACTGTGTATTAGGGGTAGAAAGTAAAATTAACTCTTAAAAATTAAGATACTTTTTACAGGTTACAATCACCCGCTCATGCTGTGGTTGCCCTTCTATCTCGTCCATTTTTGAGGTGGGAGGTGAGTTTAGTGGGTAGTCTTCTCTTGGAGGAGTCCCACACTACCACGCGGGTGCGGGGGTGTGCGAAAAACACTCACCTTCGAATGAAAAAAATGTTTATGTTGATGTTTACTACAGACGAAAATACCCCCGTCGCAGCAAATCTGCGTACTCAGCGAATTTCCAATGAATGTATATGTTTCTCACTACCACATAAAGGCACTTACCAAGTTTTATAAAAATAAATTAATAAATAAATGATCTATAGCATTTTATTTATTCTTCATAAGAATAACATAGGACTGAGTATGCAGGTTTGCTGCAACAAGGAGCACAAAATATGTGTTTTTATGCAATTATCAATTTAACTCAACCAGGTGAAGCTACATACTAAGTTTTATTAATTTATGTTAATAATTAAGGGAGATATAAAACTTTACTTATTCTCCATAAGAATAACATTAGGGCTGAGTATGCAGGTTAGCTGCTATGGGGACAACCAACAAAATATTTGTTTTTTGTTCAAATATCAATATACCAGTACAACATGAAGCCACATACCAAGTTTCATCAATATACATTCATAAATAATGGAGATATCAAATTTTATTTATTCTCCATAAGGATAACATTGGACAACGTACTGTGTTTAGTACTTTGAATATCTCTGCAACGGTTGGACGTAGAATCACAATTTAAACACCAAAATGATTGTTTTGTGGAGCTGAAGTGATTGGTAAAAGCAAATGTGAAGTTTAAAGTAAAATTAACTGAGGAAAAGCCAAAAACCTTTTTCCCATAAGATTAACATGGGAGATTTTATGAGCATGTTTTTTTGGATTTTTTCCGCAACCACTTAACCTAGGTTAATAATTCAAAATACCATATTATTTGTTTTTTTAAGCTCTATAACATGGTCAAAACCAAAATTAAGTGTTTCAAAAATTTTAGGGTGAAAAATGCAAAAAACTGATTTTTGGAAAATTTAAAACCCCCATAAACCCCCCTTCCCATAGTCCGATTTTTCTGGTTTTCGAACTTAAAGTCATAAATATCACTTTACACATTTGAGCCAAATTTCATCAAAATCGGACGTTTTTTACTCAAGTTATCGCATTCACGGACACATATATAGATATATATATATATATAGATATATATATATATATATATAGATATATATATACATATATATAAATTTGAACGAATAGTATTTTAGTCATCTTGGGACCTTAAAAAAAAAATTTGTCATGGTCTCGGGCTTAAGTCTTACCATGAGACCTACGGTAATAGCTTCTTCCCTATAGGGGAAATTCGCTAAAATCAAAAGCTTGATGACCTGATCAGCTGTCTAATGAAACTTACTGAGTTGGGATTATAATCAGCTGTTTGTTGTAAACAAAACATACTAAAAATCCCACCAAAATGGTTTGTAGGCATGTACATTTTGTATCATTTGACAATCTTAAAAGTCTAAAATGATACATCTGACAATTTTGGGGAGTATCGGAATGTTTTAGCTTCAAATTGGAACAACTTCCACGACTACACGTTGCCTGGTTTTCTCAAACTAAGACCGAGTTCCTGAAAATCCTAGGTGAAAATTCTCCCATATGATTAACATGGAGAAATTTTATGACTTTATACTTCTTATAATTTAACGAACTTAAAGGGAGAATTTCACCAATCTGACAATTTTGGGGAGTATTGGAATGTTTAAGCTTCAAATTAGTACAAATTCAATAACCACACGTTATTGTCTGGGTATTGTCAAACTAAGGCCGAGTTCCTTCAAAAATATTCTCCCATTTAAATAACATAGAGCGATATTTTAAATGTCAATATTTTAAAAACTAAAGAGGAATTTTTGAGTTTTACATTTTTCTGTTAATCTGCACTGTAAACGCTTTAAAATTACACATCGCTTGTAAAAATCGGTTGAAAAATAACGACGTAGTAGGCCGAAAACGAAAAATTCCTTAGCTAGTTAATATATAAGATGATAGGATAGCTTGTAGGCTCTTTGTTGTTATTTTGTTTTTCCTTATTATATTTATGGATTTTATAATAGTTTGAAGTTAAAGATGTTTGTTTTGAACTAATTTATACTCAATACGATCAGCTCTGCCCTGGTCTCAGTGAGGGTTACGGGATGTATGCTTATCATGTTTATTGCCAACACTGAATTCTCCGATCACCCCCCACACCCTGTTTAAAATCAAGGTTCGTAGAGCTTTCAGCCTAGGTATGATCATTTCCATAAGAGTAATGTTCGCAGGAAAGATGTCTTACGAGGGCGTCCAGCTGATGCATAAATCAACATCACAGGTAGTAAAAGTATTGCCAACTGCAATACTTATTATAGAGGATAATAATGGTACTGCTATTTTTAAATTGTCACTGGACATGCAGAAAGACAGTTTAAACCCATAATCCATTAATCTAACGGTGCCGTGTTAAGCCCGGCCGTGTAAATCGCGGCCAGTGTTAAGCGCGGACAGAACCGGTTTGAGAGGGTAATTGGACGGCCGCCTCCCTTTCTTGGCCTTGTTTTACCCGACGCTCGGGGAATATTCCCGTCACCTTATTCACTGGGAACATTTGGGGAACTCTGGCGCTTTCGCCGGCCGCACGACAACAGATGTTTCAACGCGTTACTGCGAGGACGAATTTATATATTTACTTTAATTGATCACGGTCTTGAAAATTATATATTGACTACATATAGCTTAGTCTAAGGAGACGAATTAGACGTATGAATATAAAAATGTATCAATAACAGAGCAGATCACTTTGACTGCAACACAATCTATAAAGCTTCGCAGGATTTCAAGCTTTAAAAAAATCATCTATCTTCAATACAGTGGTTGACATATGTTTGAGTGTCAGAGTGTCCATATAAGTTAGAGAATATTTACTCCGTGCCAAATTTTAAGGTGTTCTCGCGATAAAGCGTTTACCGTATCAAAATGTTCATTAGGATTTTCGCACGAGACAAAATTTACAAAATGTCCAAGACTACCCTTAGGTCTTTGCCCCATTTTTTTGGACGACGAATTTAATTTTGGTCACTAGGTTATATAAAAATATTATGTTTAATATTCTAAAAGTTCATCAGTTTTTCCGTTAATACAACGCTGTTTTCTCTTTATGAATAGTCTTGGGGAATCTGGGATCAACACATCAATAAACTTACAATTAGAGGTTAAGTTTATTGATGTGTTAACTCAATAACTTATCTTTCAATACATTTACCTTTTTATTTTCAATAATACCATTACAAAATTTGGTGTTTTGATCATTTCTCTACGTCAAATGGTTACAGAGATTGAAAGTGCTAAACACAGTACGTTGTCCAATGTTATTCTTATGGAGAATAACACAAATTTTATATCTCGCTTATTTATTAACGGATACTAATGAACCTTGGTATACGGCTTCATCTGGTCGTGGTCTATTGTTATTTGCACAAAAATAGCATTTTTTACCGATTATTCCCGTAGCAGCTAACCTGCGTACTCAGCCCCCATGTTATTCTTATGGAGTATAAGTAAAATGTAATGTCTCCCTTAATTATGAACATAATTTTATAAAACTTGTTATGTGGCCACCTTGTTGAGTTATATTAATATTTTCATAAACAACCATTTGTTGTGTTCCTTGTTGCAGCAAACCTGCGTACTCATCCCCCAGTTCTTCTTATGGAGGAAAATCAAAATGGTATATATCGCTTATGTATGAATGTATATTGATGAAACTTGGTATGTGGTTTCATCTAGGTGATATTTGCATGAAAATCCATATGTTGTGTTCCTTGTTGCAGCAAACCTACGTACTCATCCCCAATGTTAAATTTATAATAAATTAAACAAGTTAAATAAATAAAATAAATAAATAAATAAATAAATTAAATAAGTTAAACTTATAAATAATTAAAATTGTATATATCGCTTATTTGTGAATATATGTTTATGAAACTTGCTATGCGGCTTTATGTGGTATTAAGACATTATTATGCATAGGAAATTCGCTGAGTACGCAGGTTTGCAGTGACGGGGGTATTTATTAATTTCCAGAGGTTCGATTGAAAACAAGAATATTACTGTATAATACTGTTGGGAAATAGAACAAGAATAGGCCTTCCCACAGTTATTTACAACATCGGTAAATCAACAGATTACAAATTACTTTATTTATGTAGTAAAGTGCTGTATAAATGTTTCTTGTTATTAATAAAATAATTGTTGACATACAAATTTAAAACTAAACCAACATTTTTGGTTTTTAAAAGTTTGTATTTTGTTTCTTTTTATAACATCATCAAAAATACTGTACATTATTATCACCAACCAATATAAAATTAGCTGGAAAAGGTCCTTCGTCCCGGTTTTCGTAGGTAATTGAGTTTACCATGGAAATCCTGGAAACACCGTAAATGCTTGGTCTTACAGATTTTTAATCAGCAAAAAGGAAACGTGGCGTTTCCCCGTAACCCAGTTATAACCTAATTCATCTTACCCGTAAAATACTTCTACCCGAAATTGTGTTTGCAGAATACCGCCGTTTGCCACGGAGGCAGATGAATCAGCAATTTTCAGAATACCTTGGGTAGAATACCGTTGGTTCCTTATGTCCCTTATGGACCAGTTCCTGATACCAAGAATAAAAATATTAAACATCGTTTTATTATGTCTCATGGTAGTTTTTATTCTAAATACCCATAACCGACAGCGTACATTTACTAATTGTATTAATTCTTAGACAGCCTAAACAATTGACTAAAATGAATGTCTATCAACATAAAGAAGTTAAATATCGCAACGCTCAAACTTTGCTGGTCGCGACGACAAAGGATTTTACCGACAAAGGCGAAATGGATTGAAAGGTCGTTAAAATTAGACTGTCTGCTGTTGGAGGGTCTCGCATTTTCTATACACGTTCCCCTGACTCAGGTAGGTTTTAAAAATTCATAAGCCTTGGTGTGTTATTTGCAAAATTACTAGGCCTAACAATCTTGATACGCAGATATATCTCAGTACACAGAAATCGCGTAACAACTTTAAATTTGCCACGATTGACTTTTTGATTTTATACATTACTTCAAAAGGGTTCCAAATATCAATTTATTGTATTCCGAATATAATACAACAAGAAAAATAACTTATGGCTGACATTTGAGACATGTATGTTTGATTGTAGGTTTTGCTTTGGAAAATGTTTTGCTTTTATAACTTTTATTTCATTCTCTTTAGTATAGTCATGACATTTAGCCTTATTGTTTTCTATATACACGCTTCGTGTGATAATCACTATTATTTATATATTAACTTTTTCGTTTACTTATTTATTTGTGCTAGGAAACATCTTCCTTGGAATCTAGCAAAGTTTAATAAATAAATTCATAGAATGTATACCTTTATTATCTTAGTTATCATATAGCCTTCAAAAGGCGCCATTAGTAGAGGAGAAATACGGGTTTAACCCCAGAATCGGCGCTTTTTTCCCATGTTATTCTTATGGGGATCAGTTTTTGAGCCGACGCCCGATCCTACCCTACACAAATTTTCTTTTTGGCCCCTGCCTTATTTTCCCCCATTTAAAATTTGCATTAATTTTAATACATCCTTTGCAGAAATCCACGAGTTCAAAAATAACTCCACACTAAATAAACAACACATGTAAACAACTTAGAAGTTATTGTATAGTAGTAGCTAAAGGAGAAAGAGGCCCCACAATCGGCGCTTTTTCCCCATGTTATTCTTATGGGGAGCCGTTTTTGCACCGACGCCAGCTCCCGCCTATAGAGCTCCCGCGCGTTGGCCAATACTAATGTCCAACCCCTGCCTATATTAAATATATTGTCCCCATCCCCATCCCTCCTCTATATTTTTAAAAATTAATTTTCAAATTCTAAAAAACTATCTTTGGTGTTTACTGTCCGATTTGTCTGCAATTTGGATATGTTATTGTCCTAGTGTTTTAATAAATTTCACTTACATTTCCCAAATTCACCATTTCCAAATGTGTGTTAATACCTAAAATGTGTATGTAAAAAATAATATTGCACGACCAAATTGGAAATTTTTTTAATTTTTGCAGTAATTAAACTGCAAAAATGTCTTATTTTAGAGTTAAAAAATATGTTTTTATTATTTAAAAAAGATAAAATTTTAAAATTTTCAACCAAGGATATATATAGAAGCCCCAAAATCACCACCCTCATTCCAACAAAAAATGTTGACCTGTGCACAGTGCTCCACGTCTTACTCCAACAGAAGCAATTTATTACGCCATTATCGACTTGTTCACAAAGTTATTCCTAAAATTTGTAAAATATGTCATCAAATATTTGACAACAGCAATTTTAAAATGCATATGCTAGAGAACCACAATACTTGTAATGTGTGTAAGAGAGTCATCACCCGCGACAAGAAACGCCACCACCTACGATGTGACAAGCGACCCTATAATGTGTTTAAGTTTTACGGCGAGTCCGCGGATATATTAGACACTCTCCAATCTTGTCCTCTACCCATCAAATGGATTCTTATTAGGAGAGTAAAATTCATCAAACACTCAGTGGACAATAATGGTGATTTAATCATTGACAAAGAATGTATTGCTGATTTTCGAAGTTTAACTAATTTATCAATTGAGAAAGCACAGCTAAAGGCTCAAATTGAAAATTCACTTTTAAAAATCGATACCTCCATGCACAAGTATCAAGCTCAGGGCAGTGGATGGATATATGACCGCACCAAATACTGGCAGTTGCATGTTTACAAATATAAGCCCCTAACTCCCAAATCATACATTCCCACGCCAGAAAATATAAAATCAAAACATGCTGTTTTAAATATTAAAAACACCGATAATAAATGTTTCACCTGGAGTGTTTTAGCAAGCTTAAGACCAAGGAATAGTAAACATGCAAATCGAGTATTTTACTACGAACCCTATGAGGGCCAGTTAAATATGACAAATATAAAATATCCCGTAAAAATATCTGACATTGATAAATTTGAAAAACAAAATAACATAAGTGTTAACGTATATGGAATTGAAGGAAAAACAATATATCCACTGAGAATAACTAAACTAAACGGCAATACGCACGTCAATCTGCTGCTTCTAAAACATGGTCAGAAATCACATTACTGTTTAATTTGTGATTTTGACAAGTTAATGTTTAATTCTACAAAAGACAACAATAAGAAATATTTTTGCAAGTTCTGTTTGCAACATTTTGGCACCAAAGATAAATTGGAACGTCACATAACATATTGTAAACCCTTTGATGCCCAAAGAGTACAAATGTCTAAAAAAGATACACTACAATTTACGAATTACAAATATCAACTTAAAGCTCCCTTTGTGATTTATGCAGATTTCGAATGTTTTATAAACGGCGGCAAACACACGCCTTCTGGATTTGCTTATGTTGTGGTGAGAGACTCTAAAATTATTTACGAAGAGTTGTACAGCGGTGAAAATGTGATGGATGTATTTTTCGAAAAGTTATTTAAAACTTATGACTTTATTAAAAGTCAGATGGAAGTATATGTTCCCCTTGTAATGACTCCAAAGCAAGAGGCATCCTTCAAAAACTCTACACGCTGCCACATATGCCAACAGCTGTTACTGGGTGATAAAGTGCGCGACCATTGCCATCTAACAGGCAAATTCCGAGGACCCTCCCACAACGCTTGCAATTTAAACTATAAAGTAACCAAGAAAATTCCAATATTCTTCCACAACCTTAAAAACTATGATGGTCATTTAATAATGCAACACTTGGGAAAACTCAATCGCAAATTGAATTGCATAGCCAAGGACATGGAAAAATATATATCGTTCTCTGTTGATGATTTGGTATTTTTGGATTCCTACAACTTTCTGTCTCTTCCCTTAAGCAAATTAGCTTCCAATTTAAATACATTTAGATTTATAGACAATCCACTACTACAACGCAAGGGCGAATTTCCATACGAATACATGACAGGACCAGAAAAGTTTTTAGAGACCCTACCACCCATAGAGGCATTTTACAGCAGCCTAACTAAAGAATGTATATCTCCTGCGCAATATGAACATGCTAAAAACGTATGGAATCATTTTAATATAAAGAATTTAAAAGAATATCACGATTTATACCTTAAAACAGATGTGTTGTTATTGGCTGATGTGTTTGAGACATTTAGGGACTTGAGTTTAAAGGATTATAAACTCGACCCCGTCCACACGTACTCATTGCCTGGGCTATCATGGGAGGCGTGCCTTAGAATGACCGGCATAAAATTACAGTTATTTAGTGACATTGACATGCATTTGTTTATAGAACATGCCATTAGAGGCGGTGTAAGCATGATTTCCACACGCTACGCTAAAGCCAACAATAAGTACATGGGCGAACATTATGACCCAAATCAAGAAAGCACCTATCTTGTATACTTAGACTGCAACTCGCTATACTCTACAGCAATGTGCGAGTCGTTGCCCGTTGATGGCTTTAGATGGACAAACGAGAAAGATTATAAATCCAATAAAAATGAAAACTTTGGATTTATTTTGGAAGTTGATTTAAAATACGATAAAAGTTTACACGACTTGCATAATGACTACCCGCTCGCACCAGAAAAAATGAATGGAAAATTAATACCAAACTTAAATGACAAAACCAAATATATTCTACATTATAAAGCACTAAAAAAATACGAAGAACTGGGTTTGGTAGTTACAAAATACCACAGAATCTTAAAATTCAGACAATCAAAATGGCTCGCACCCTATATTAATTTTAATATTGAAAAGCGACAAAAAGCTGAACATGATTTTGAAAAAGACTTTTACAAACTGTTAAATAACAGTCTCTTTGGTCGAACAATTATGAACCAACGCAAGTTTCGTGATATACATCTTGTAGATGAGTCTAAGTTAACAAAGTATGTTACAAAGCCAAGATTTGACTGCAGCAAAATGTTCGATAACAACTTGCATGCTGTGCATTTAAATAAATTAATTGTAAAGTTTGATAAACCAATATATTTAGGAATGACCATTTTGGATATCAGCAAAGTAATCATGTATGATTTCCACTATAATTATATGTCAAAATTTAAGAATAAAAAGTTCTTAATGACAGACACGGACAGCCTTCTTTATTCTATAGTAACAGAGGACTTTTACAAGGAAATACAAAGCGACTTGGACCGTTTTGACACCTCTGCATACAGTAAAGATCATTTCTTATACTCTGATAAAAACAAAAAAGTTACGGGCAAGTTTAAAGATGAATTAAATGGTCAAATTATGTATGAATATTGTGGTTTAAGGCCAAAATTATACTCTTTCATTCCTCTACAGTGGTTATACGAAAAAGAAAAGCAGCTAGAGGTTAAGAAGGCAAAAGGAGCCGACGGCGCTACAGTTAAACATCTCTTAAGACACCAACATTACTTACACTGTCTTGCAACCGGAGAAGATTACTACGAGAATGTTACAAGAATTAAATCCACAAACCACCATCTGCAAACATTAACGATGAACAAAAAGGTACTCTCTTTTGATGACGACAAGAGGTTTATTGTGGATGGCATCAACACCCTTGCCCTTGGTCACTATAAAATTGGTCAAACATAAATCTGTATTTGCCACTATTCTTTGGCCTTTCCTTGTCTATTACAATAAAGCCATATTTAGACCTGTCCCAGCACTGATGGCAGAGATTTCTAAATTGGTTAAATGAAAAATCATTTCCCACATGATTGTTATACACATGTTTTAAATTTAAATCGTCTTGTTTAAATAATATTAGGAAATTAACATTGTCACGTAAATGTTTGTTTACTTTACTGTAAGATTGACACAAGTAAAAACTGTTAATATTTTTGTGTCTGCCCATTGAGAAAAATTGTGTGATATTTGGACTATTTATGTCATCAAATACAACTATTGAGTGTGATTCTACATCATTTGGTGTGATTTCACAGTTTGAATATGTGTGTAATTTAACTTCATCACACAGACGGAATATTTCAATTATTTTTTTATATTTTTCTTGTTCTAAAGATTTGGATATTATATATAAATTTGTAAACTTTAATCCTTGTTTTTTTACAATTAAGTTATAAATTACAACAGTCTTCCCCGAACCACTGGGCCCTATTATAAGACAGCGAATATTATTAGGAAATAGACCCAACTTCTTTGGTGTATTTTCTTTATGTGCAATTTTAAATTTGTTCTTTTGTTGAATAAATGACATTTTTTATATAATGGTGTATTTTCTTTATGTGTTAAATAATTTTTTATATAATAAAAATGGCAAAGAGAAAGTGTAAGAAGGGTAAGGGATTATTCTTAAAGCCATATAAAGGCCGTGGCTTGTTAAATACCCTTATAAACAACCTTCCTTTCCCACTCCACATCCCGTCGTATTCATATTGTGGTCCAGGAACTAATATACGTGAAAATTTAGCCAGAAATGTACCTCCAAAAAATAAGCTAGACTCTTATTGTAAAGAGCACGACATATTCTACATGAATAATCCTGATACAGCCGCCCGGAACAAGGCAGATATGAGATTAGCGGACCAGGCTTGGACTAGGGTTTCGGCAAAGGACGCCAGTCTGGCCGAAAAAGCAGCAGCTTATGCAGTGACAAATTTGATGAAGGCCAAGGCAAAAATGGGAATGGGATTAAAATTTAATAAAAAAGATGGACAACTTTCAGCTGTTAGAGGCAGCAAGAGACGTGCCTCACTTTCGAGGGGTGTACCTAAAAAACGAGCTAAGAAAACTGACACCAAAAGTAAGAGAATGTGGAATTATTAATTTAGACAGTGACAGGGGCACACATTGGACAGCATATCGTAAAAATAAAGATATTGTAATATATTTTGACCCTTTCGGAATACAACCTCCAAAAGAGGTAATTGAATATTTTGTACCATCTAAAATTTACTATACAACTGATCAAATACAAGATTTAAACAGTTCCATTTGTGGAATTTTATGTTTATCATTTCTGAAAAATTTTAGTTTATAAAAATGGATTCATTTACTATAACATTCACAGATACAGAGCCAGAGTTGAAGTCGGTGTTCTTTCCTCCTATAGAATTAAATGGTGATTATGTAATTGGACTGGTAGATTTTCAAAGTTATAATTCTATATTTAATGTTAAAAAACCTCTAAATACTTTGACATATTACAAAATGCACAAAATTACAACTCCAAAAGGGGAGGTTACAATTGACGAATTAAACCGGGCATTAGATGGTAAAGTTGAAGTTATTATACAAAATAAAGTAGCATTAATTAATACAAAAGTCAAACTTATATTTTACAAAGGCCTAGTTCCAAAATTAAATAAACTTAAAGACACAAAATTAACTATAGACGAGGGTGAGGATGTGTATTATTATGATCACAAAGCTCCAAATGTAATTGAAATTGCTGAAGGTACATACGAAGTGTTTGAGCTTGCGAAGGAAATTCAAAAGCAACTCCCAGATTTTGTACTTATAGCCGATAATAAAACTATGAAAGCCACATTACATTCTGGCCATGTGTTTGATTTTACAAAACCGTGTTTAGGGTCTGAATTATTGGGATTTAAAGGATTTTCTACTCCAGATATTGCGTTTAAATCCGTAAATAAAATCAACATAAATAATGTAAATGTGATTAGAGTAAAATGTAATATTGCGAATGGGTCTTATTTAAATGGTGACAAATCACACACCATACACAGTTTTTACCCAGAAGCTCCTCCGGGCTACAAGATTATTGAGGTTCCCAGAAATATTATATACTTCCCTGTAAATAAGAGAAGTTTAGATGTTGTTAGCATTACATTTGCAGATCAACACGACAAGCCAATTGACTTTAATAAAGAAGAAACTACAATTACTTGTCATATAAAAAAGATATGAGAATTTACAAGAACGGGCTAAGTGTGCAAAATGCCAGGTTTCTGCAATCAATTGGGTTGAAGTTAAAATTTTCTATTAATAAAAATGGAAGATTTTCTAGACGTTGCAGGAAAATTCCAATACGATGATAGCCTGGTTAAAATTACAAATCACTCCTATGTTCCACACAACACTTTAGCAATAAATAATTCCGATGAAATTCGAATATGCATAAATAATCAAGATTTACTAACACTCCCATGTAGGAGTTATCTGTATATTAAAGGAGAAATAGAGAATCATGATAAAGGACATTTTATAAATAATGCATTTGCATTCTTATTTGACGAAATTAGATACGAAGTTGCTGGTAAAGAAATAGATATTGTAAGAAATCCGGGAATTTCCAGTCTTATGAAAATATTGTGCTCTTACAATAAAACAACTAAATTGTCAAATGCAGCATTTGATTCTGATGCAAATTTAAAGGAGTTCCATAAAAGCGGCAAGTTTAGTACTTGTGTCCCGTTAGAGTTGTTAATGGGTGTGTTTGAGGATTTTAATAAGGTTTTAGTAAATGTTAAACAAGAATTGGTGTTGAAAAGATCCAAAAACGACTTAAATTGTATATTAACAACATCTAATGCTCCAACTGGTGTCGATCCTATTCCTAAAATTACGCTTAAATCGATTCAGTGGGTGATGCCGCACGTGGTACCATCTGATGGGGAGAAGCTTCAATTACAAAAGATGTTATTGCAAAATAAAAATTTGCAAATTGCATTTAGAAGTTTGGAGCTACACGAACTCCCATCATACCCCGAAACCAAGAGACACACATGGTCAGTTAAGACGTCATCGAGTTTGGAGAAGCCCAGGTATGTTGTATTTGGTTTCCAAACAGGTAGGGACAACAGTGCACGAAAAAGAACTGATGAATTTGATCACTGTAAATTGAAAAATCTCAAAGTGTTTTTAAACTCTGAATATTATCCTTATAGTGATTTAAATCTCGACTTTGAAAATGGAGATGCTTCTAAAGCTTATGAGATGTTTGTGAGGTTTAGGGAGAGTTACTACAACACCGTCCCCGATCCTATGTTTAACAGAGCTGACTTTATAAATAAATATCCTCTAATTGTAATAGATTGTTCTAGGCAGAATGAATCAATCAAAGAGGGGGTTGTAGATATTAAATTAGAAATTGAAACTGCAGAAAACGTCCCTTCAAACACATCTGCATATTGCCTAATAATACACGATAAGGTGTTTGAGTATAATCCTTTGTCAAATGAGATAAATAAAATGTAAATAAAATGAAAACAAATATTCAACAAGAATTGGTAGAGTCTGCAAAACAAATAAGAGAAAAATATAGGGCGTTAAAACGTGGTAAATTTCTAGAGGCTGAAGAGAGGTTCCAAACATTCCAACCGTTAATAGAGCCTTTGCAAGAATTAAAAAATTTAGCCACAAAAACAGAGAGGCCAGTTCTCCCAATGATTTTAGAAAAGACCCCGTCTAGAATACCAAGAATAACACAAATAACACCGCACAAATTAGATTTTGGTCTTTTAGCATCAGACTATTTAGGAAATTACCTTAGTAGAAGTAGTATGACAGATACCACATATGGTATTAGGCGAGAAGGAAATAAATTTTTTATTGGGAATCAGGAAGTTCAAATTGCCAATGATGATGTTACGGTTGGAGAAAAAATTTATAAAGGGACAAAGGGATTGTGGGAATTGTTAACTTTAAAAGAACCCGTAAACTATAGTCAGGCTGATTTGCAAAATTATAAAGAGATTTTGGAAGCTACAAATGCACATTTAAAGGGTTATAAAACAGGTGCGGCGATGTCAAGTAATAAACACACTAAATATCTTAATATAATTAAACCCCTGTTTAAGACTGTTGGTGAAGGTTTAAGGCAGGTAACTGGTAATAAAATAGATTATGTTTATTGGGATGATCCTAATGAGCTTGTAGATAGGTTAAGACTGCTTTGGTTAAGCCGATTGGCGGGAAATTCTGGAGTGAATAATGAGATAGATTCTATCATAGAAGAATTGAGGGAAAGTGGAATTGTTTATTAAATAAAAATATGATAGATAAATTTTATCGCGTATATAACCCGTATAGTAAACCAGAAGCTAGAAGTTTTAAAGAAACTACTTTAAATCTAAAAGATGATTGTTGGAATGCTTTAAATTATAAAATTAGTAATGTTAAAGGTGGGGAGTTTACTGACGATGTATCGACTTTGGGGCAGACGTTAACCAGGAAAGGTGATGCTTTTGTACAAGGTAATACTAAATATAAGTTTTTAGAATCCAAGAATAATAATTGGAACGCTAATAAACGCAAAATTACTAATGTTAAACGAGGTGAAAGCTCAACCGATGTGCCCACATTAGAGCAAACTTTAATAAGAAAAGATGGTGTCTTTGTACAAGACAAAAATAATTATGAATTTTTGGAATCGGAGGGAAATGTTTGGAATGCCAAAAAGCGAAAAATAAGTAATTTGTTGGCTGGTAAAGAAAGCGATGATGTTGTAAACGTCTCTCAAGTACCAAAAATGGATCTAAACTTTTGGGATTTTAATAATAAAAGGCTAGTTCGTGTTAAACCCGCTGTTGATGAGAACGACTGTGTTACAAAACATCAGACTGTGACTTTAGACGGTCTTAAATTTGATGGTAAAAATAAACAATTAACAAACATTTTACCTGGGACATTGCCAAATGATGTGGCTGTTGTTAAGCAAATATTAACAAAGGGTGAGAAAAGCATAATAAAACAGGGGGATAAATATTATAATGTGTTAACATTAGATGGCGATATGTGGGATGCAGAGGACAAATTAATAAAGAATATACCTGAAGGCAAAGATAGGAGTGATGTTTGTTTAATGTCGCAGGTTTTGAGGTATGACGATAATATTAAAACTTTTAGACAAGACAATATTAAATTTGATATTTGTTTAAAATCACACGCATTAAGGTTTAACAATAAAACTAATAAATTTATGCAAGACAATAATGAAATTGATTTGATGATGTACAATCCTAAATTGTTGGTTGCAGACCCTACATCTTTAAGCGGATTTAAGACTTTAGATGGAGGGGCATATTTGCCAAAAAACTATGTATATCAAAGAATGAGTGATGGTATGTTGGTTGGTAGCAATGGAGGTGTTTTTGAAACGACAGAGACTGGCAGATACGTTAACATTAAAAATAAAGAATAAAAAATGGAAAAAATTGCTTACGAATTGCATAAGCCCGCGAGAAAGAACTTTGTTAGAAGGTCTTTTAAGGTGTTGGGTATAAACGAAACTGTTCAAATCGATTTAATAGATATGCGGAATTATGCTAGAGAGAATTCTGGAAATAAATATATTTTAACTTTAATAGACACATTTTCTAAAAAAGCTTATGCTGCTCCACTAAAGAATAAAACTGGATTAGTAGTCACAGAAGCTATAAAAACTATTCTCCCAAAGGGAGTTAAAAATATTCAATCTGATAACGGAAAAGAATTTTTTAATGAACATTTTACCAAACTAATGAAAATTCTAAATATTAATCACTACCACACTTACTCTACAACTAAGGCGGCTATTGTGGAAAGGTTCCAGAGAACTTTAAAGAATTGGTTGTATAGAGAGTTTAGTGCACAAGGGAGTTACAAGTGGTTGGATTTACTTCCAAAGTTAATAAGGATATATAATAATAAAGCACATAGATCCATAGGCATGAAACCTAACCATGTAAGTGCTAAGAACTCTAAAGACGTACACGAAAGGTTAGCATCTAAAGTACAAGTTAAAAAGCCAAAATATAAGGTGGGGGATAGTGTAAGGATATCTAAATATAAACATGTATTTAGTAAAGGATATACCCCTAACTGGACGGGAGAGCTTTTTACAATAGCAGAAGTTAAGAAAACAAAGCCTGTGACTTATATTTTGAAAGATGAAAATGGCAATATAATCAAAGGAGGATTTTATACAGAAGAATTGTTAAAGACTAAATATAAAGACATGTATTTGGTAGAGAAGGTAATTAGGAGGAAGGGTGATTTATTATATGTCAAATGGCTCGGGTTCCCAAGTAGCCAGAACTCGTGGATTTCTGCAAAGGATGTATTAAAATGAATTTTAGGGTCAAAATATGGCAAGAGTCAAAACGGAAATTAGGGTGCAAAAGTCAGTAAATAGTTGGCAATTCAACCGTAATAGTTAATTTGGGAAATGTGAAATTTATTAAAACACTAGGACAATAACATATCCAAATTGCAGACAAGTCGGACAGTAAACACCAAAGATAGTTTTTTAGAATTTGAAAATTAATTTTTAAAAATATAGAGGAGGGATGGGGACAATATATTTAAGGGGTATATTTAATATAGGCCTGCGGGCGGGAGCTCTATAGGCGGGAGCTGGCGTCGGCTCAAAAACGGCTCCCCATAAGAATAACATGGGGAAAAGGCGCCGATTCTGGGGTTAAACCGGTAATTCTCCTCTACTATACAATAACTTCTAAGTTGTTTATATGTGTTGTTTATTTAGTGTGGAGTTATTTTTGAACTCGTGGATTTCTGCAAAGGATGTATTAAAATTAATGCAAATTTTAAATGGGGGAAAATAAGGCAGGGGCCAAAAAGAAAATTTGTGTAGGGTAGGATCGGGCGTCGGTGCAAAAACTGATCCCATAAGAATAACATGGGAAAAAAGCGCCGGAAGTGATGCAAAACCGGTGTTTCTCCACTACTGCCATTGATTGTAATGTTTAAATTTATTTTTGTATGGTCTGTGGTTATAGGATTAGCGATTAACGTAAACAAATTAAATGAAAGTCTGTGAAACAATATATGTATATATATACACCGTATATATATTCGTATAAAATTTACATGTCCTATAGGTTTGTTACATGGTTATTAGAGATGTCCACTAAACCAATTTCCACGCGGTTGCTATAGTAAATGAAAGATACATTTTCCAGTATTGTATATTACAAAGTTTTCTGTGTCATTTTCCCTCATAAATTGTTAAACAATATAATACTGTATTTAATACCGAATGATATATCGATAAAATCTTTTGATTACTCGTAATCAGGTTATTCACAGCATATATAATATTAATTACTATATTAAACCATGTGTTTCGAAAAACTGTCTTTACTCGATGACTCTAATAAGAACGTTATTTATTTCTGTTACCTGATTTTAAACATGTAAACATGCTGTGAATAACCTGATTACGAGTAATCAAAAGATTTTGTCGACATATCATTTGGTATTAAACACAGTATTAAATTGTTTAACAATTTATGAGGGAAAATTACAAAGAAAACTTTGTAATATACAAATACTGGAAAATGTATCTTTCATTTACTATTGCAACCACGTGGAAATTGGTTTAGTGGACATTTCTAATAACTTATTTGTAACGGCATCACAGTGTAATGGCTGTACCGATTGATATGAAATTATGCATTTATGCGTCTAAAGTGTAACGGCAGATCATCCTAGTTACTAACACCTTAAATACAATCTAACACCATTGGTCTCGAATATTGTGTCGTAATAACTTTGTCTACCATAAGTGTCTAGAGAGGTTTCTGAGTGTGTAGGTATTTAAGGTGGGTACGTGACAGGGACAGAGCGGGCAGCGAGGAATTTTTAGCAAGAACTGCTAGTTGTGCCAACTTCCCCGACAAAGTACCAAGAATAGGGGTGCGAATGTAGAAGTCAGGACCGGCGGGAGTTGCTAGTATTCTACAGCTATTCTCGCTGGCCCTGGTAGAAGCTGCGAAAGAGAGACGTATACTGAACAGTTTCGAAGAGAGGAAGATTAAAAACTAGGTGTATATATACATTCATTCCTTAAGAGGATGAACGAAGATTTAAATACAGTTTATGATACAAACGTTAAATAGATTAAATATTTTTTAAATGAACACTTTTCAATATTTTAAAATTCATCTGCTATTGGGAAATAATTTGTGTACCATATTACAAATTTCTAGATAATTGTATTGTTTGTTATATTTTAAATTTACAAAGTAAGCTTGGCAAATGTCCAAATGTAAAATAACTAATAGTTCCAACAATCTACTCGTATTTCAAAGTAGTTATAGAGTAAATTGCTATTGATATATTATTATACTTAAAAAATCCAAAAAATAACTGTTGAACAGATTTGTATGATTTGTTTGATTTTATTAGTTATGAGAGGACGAAGAAAACTCTCAAGAATGTCAACTAAATTTCGTATAAAATTTACATGTCCTATAGGTTTGTTACATGGTTATCACACCAAGCCAGCAAACAAGATTATAAATACATAAATAAAATCAATCGTTATTTTTCGTTTACTGCTAACTTTTTAGAAATTCTGCTATTTCCCCCCGTCCCTGAGATCAAGACGGTAATATTAATAAACCAAAAAGTGATTAAAATACTTTACAAACACTTACAAACATACGTAAACCATAGATTATATAAAAACAAACTCAATAAAAAAATATTTCCCATTGTATTCAATGCTAATTAATAGGATATGTCAATAGCCCATAGATTTCTTATCTATTGCAATAAATTTCTTACCAGAGTTTCATCCAATTTTACTCAATTTCATCCAATACAGCACATGAAATCGAAATCGAATTAAATTTTAAATAAAAAAAAACAGAATTGGAACTTGAAACTTTAACTATGTAACTGAAATATAGTTTACTGGATTATATCAATCGTATCAACTTTCACAAACCTTATGTGGTTAATTTTACCATCGCATTTTACCTCCCAGTTTTAATTGTATTTGTGTCTTAGTCATGGTTTTTTTATATACGCATACACAAATCGCTGTAATACTTTAGGAAGTGTAATGACTATCATCGATGTTTTAAAAGCTTTTGATTCAGTTTTACACAACTCTTTAAAAACTACAATTCCAGCAGTGAACCGCTAGAATGCCACCCTGTTGTCATATTTTCTGAGACCCAGGATTTATCAAATGAAAATCATCTACTTCTGGTTCCATTAACAGTGATAAAACCCAATTTCGCCTCAAGAGTAAGAGTAAACAAAAACTGATATATAAATATATATAAATATATAGTAAATATAGAATACATAAATCTGAATTGAACTTTGCTGACACTTTTATACAGTACTATAAACTCTATTCCCATTTAGCATAGAATTGTTGTTCCTTACTGCTTGTAAATTTAAATCCAAAAACCTAAATTTAATAAGGAATAGTTGTTTGCTTTGTTTACAAAAACAACATTAACTTTACTCACCTGTTGTATTGAATTTGGATGCAAAGTAGGGAACATATGACTCGGTAAACAAGGTGATTGCAAATAAAATATAGCAAAATAATATACCCCCATCGCATCAAACCATATGCATAATATATGTCTTAATACCACATAAAGCCGCATACCAAGTTTCATAGAAATTATTCACATATAAGCGATTTTAATTATTCTCCATAAGAATAACATGGGTAATGAGTACGTAGGTTTGCTGAAACAAGGAATACAAACAATTGGTGTTTATGCAAATATAAATAGTATTTAACTAGGCGAAGCCACATACAGTACCAAGCTCCATCAATATTCAATCATAAGTAAGCGCTATATAACATTCTAGTTATTCTCCATAAGAATAACATGGGGGCTGAGAAAGCAGGTTTGCTGCAACAAGGAATAAAAAATGGGTTTTTATATAATTATCATTATAACTCAACCAAGTGAATACATACAATACCAAGTTGTATTAATTTATGTTCATAATTAAGGGAGTCATTACATTTTACTTAATTATATATATATTACTTATTTTATATAACTGGCGTATCTTTTATATAAAAAATGATGTTCTTTTATGCTGTGACAAATTCTGTGAGATAATTTGTAAATGACAACTTATTAGATTTTGCGTAAGTCGATTATTTGTCACTAGTGGCTTGAAGGGGCCATAGCCCCTAATTAACCTTGTATATCCCCATACTTTTGTAAATCCCCATGCTTCTTTTATGGGGGATGTTTGACTTCATTTCTCGTTTGCTGGTAAATTTTCAAGAATACAAGTAACATTCCTCCCGAGTAACAGGGGAAAATACTTTTAATTGCAACCACCTCCCATCGCCCTGATTTGTCGAACTTCCACAATTTTGACTTAAACATTTCGCTTACAGAATTATATATGAAGATGTATTGCAAAGTAAACTGAACGTTTAACTAACGAGTGAATCTGCTTTATTAGCGAGTGTATACAAATTAGCAGCGAGGCGAGTGTGAGATGACTATTAGGGTAAAATACCCCCGTAGCAGCAAACCTGCGTACTCAGCGAATTTCCAATGCATATATATGTATATTAATACCACATAAAGCCACATACCAAGTTTCATCAATATACATTCACAAATAAACGATTTATGACATTTGAATTATTCTCCATAAGAATAACATGGCGGCTGAGTATGCAGATTTGCTGAAGCAAGGAGCACAGCAATTGGGGTTTTATACAAATATCAATATAACTCATGTAGTTAAAGCCATATACCAAATTTCATTAATTTATTTTCATAACACGTTACTTATTCTCCATAAGAATAACATGGGGCTGAGTACGCAGGTTTGCTGCTACGGGAGCCATTGGTAAACAAATTTTTTTTGAGCAAATATCAATGGTCCACAACCAGATTAAGTCGTATACCGAGTTTCGTCAGTATATGTTCATAAATAAGCGAGATATAAAATTTTTATTTTCCTCCATAAGAATAACATTAGACAACGTACTGTGTTTAGCACTTTCAATATCTCGGTAACCAATTGACGTAGAGAAATGATCAAAATACTAAATTGTGTGTTTTTTTAAGCTGAATCCAATGGTAAAAACTAAAATTTGACTATTTCAAAAATTATATGTAAAAAATTCGAAAAACCCATTTTTGGGGTACAAAACCCCCCTAAAATACCCCTTCGGATAGAGCGATCTGGCTGGTTTTCGAACTTAAAGTCATAAATGTTACTTTACACGTTTATACCAAATTTCATCACAATCGGATAATTTTTACGAGAGTTATCGTGCTCACGGACACACACATATATATATATGGATATATACATACAGTTTCGAACGAATGGTGTTTTTGGGGTCTGGGGACCTCAAAACGAAAAGTTATCATGGTCCCGGGCCTAGGTCTTACCATGCCGACTACGGTAATAGCTTCTTCCCTATAGGGGAAATTCGCTAAAAGTATAGATAGCCTACTCGAGTTTGAGCTTATATTGCAACACAACCAGTAGACTTATAAAAAACCAATTACTCCAAAATTTTACACATTTAATTCTGCGTCGATTCGTGTTAGTTTAAAAAATTTTTGTGGGATTTCAACTGAGTCTTTCAGCGGCTTGAATGAAAAAGTACAGGGTTTTTGGCGTTTTTCAGACAACGGCTGACTTTGAAATTTTATAACATAAAAAATACTGATTTAATAATCATAAAATGTTGATAACTATTAGAAGTTATGATTGTATAGCATATTTATAATTATAAATTACAGAATTTGTGCTTTATTAAAAAAAGTTTTTGTAGTTTTAGTACAAGTATTTGATTTCAGGATCGGGTGAAGACACAAACATCAATGAGAGCTTGAATTCTAACTCTTAAATGATACAAATAATATTAAGTAATAAACTAGCTATGTGGTTTTTGAATAAATTAAATTTATGTATAATCAACCGAGATGCAGTAGTGCATGAAATGACTACCGCTAAGCGATTCGCAGGTAGGGAGTTTTTCCCGGTCGCGACCGGTTTTGGTAGCCCGGATTTGGTCTACCATAATAAAATAGTTGTTGACAAGACAAATTTAAAGCTAAGCGAAAATTGATGTTTTTCAAAACTTGTTATTTTTTCTGTTTATAAAATCATCAAAACTACTGTATGTTATTATCTACAAACAATATAAAATTACCTGGAAAAGTTCTTCGCCCAGGTTTTTGTAGGTAATTCAGATTACCATGGAAATCCTGGAAAACACCGTAAATGGTTGGTCTTAGAGTTTTTTAATGAGCATAAGAAAACATGTCGTTTCCCCGTAACCCAGTTATACATATCCTCAATCATCTTGCCCGTAAAATACTTCTACCCGAAATTTCGTTTGCAGAATACCACTGATTGCCACGGAGGCAGATGAATCACGAATTTTCAGAATACCTTGGGTATAATACTGTTGGTTAAAGAGGGGAGTCCCTTGTGGACCAATTCCTGATACCTATAAGAGATTGTCGCCATATTATTTGGAATTATTTGACTAATGTCGCTTCGGCCTAATATTTTTCGGTCGGATATTTTTCGATTTTGTTTGACTAAAATAAAGGCTGCTTCTTAAAGTTTGATGATTATCACAATATTAAAGAACATTTTAGGAAAGAGTATAAAAAACGAACTCACACCGATTTTCTCTGTTGACGTCTGCTGTTTGTACAAGTCTCAAAGTAATTTTGTTTATTGAGATTGTATTTCAATTTCATGCGAGGCTATAACCCGTGCGAAAAATGTGCGCACTTAAATATTGAAAACCTATGATCCCAAAAAAATTAACGAGAAGAAGACAAAAGCTATATAACCTTAAAAACACAATTATAAATTATAACTGAGATAGTAAATAAACACAATTTAAAACATTTGGTTCACATAATGACTAGCAGCTAAAATTGAATAATCTCAGTTGAGACTGAATTCCCTATTCCAATATCTGTATAATACCCCCTTGCAGCAAACCTGCATACTCAGTGAATTTCCAATGCTACCTCACTACGTTATGAAGCCTACAACCTACATGAACATCGGCTGGAGATTATGGACAATTTTTCACCAACCATAATTGATATTAACCATTGACTATTTGAGGTAAGTATTTACAATATTTCAACTATACAACTTTCTCTTAATATAACGTGTTTTCTTAAATCTGAACATACAATGCAATTTTTAGGATAATTATTTTTACAAATATTACAGCTACTAAATCAAATTAAAAATCACTAGATGCTTTCTCGTTGTTTGTACGGGTATCTCGAAGGCAAATAACCAGGTAATTTGTAAGTGTTATTACAAAATGTCACCTGATTAGGTAACTAACTAAAGTAAAACTTCCCAAGATTAACACGGGAATTTTGAAAGCACAGGGACAAAGCCTTAAAATCGGGGTTTTTTAAGCCCAAAAGGTACAACTAGAGAGTAAGAGCTTTTCGATTGATTCCAAATATCAATAATTTTAATTTAAACAAAATATGCTTTTTTAAGGTCAACATTATCGGAACAAAAAGCAAGAAATTATTTTAATAATATAGATTGAAACTTAGTTAAACTTCTACCAACTTGGATTGTTCTGGGGTTAACTAATGTTAACCATTTATTTCACTACCATTTTTACAATGGTCTATAAATTCACCATCACTGTAAAAAAAGTTTAATGTCGAAAATTGTTTTGATTTCTCTTTGAAGAGTCGTACATTTTGTTTGTTTAAAACAATTGGTAATTTGACAAGGAATTTAGACCCAGATTCGGATGGTAAATTTTTAAACATATTTATTTAATTATGTTGGCCTGAAATATTGATGGAATCTTGTGTCATAGTTATACAAATCACATACCTTTTTATATTAGCGAATTTTCCCTATAGGGAAGAAGCTATTACCGTAGGTCTCATGGTGAGACTGGCATGGTACAAAAAAAAAACACTGGCATATTACAATTTGCTCGTTATACAAATTATAACAAGTTATGTAAAATAGTCAAAACTCCGTACCGGTAATATAACATTTGAAAATATTTCCTTTTATTTGATAGTTCTCTGGTTAAAATTGAACCAGCCGTATCGGAGGTGAGAAATCGTAAACTCAAGTCTCCATAATATCTGCGAGGACAAATAGTATTACCGGTTCTGCTGCCGCGACTGCGGTACTCCGACAGGGAGCTAAAGGGGGCGATTACTTGTCCAGGTAGGAGACAAATTACCCACCGACCGGGGCGCGGGAATTTCTGAGGCGACCGTCCGCGCTAAACACGATTTTCGGCTGGCCGCTCATAACACGGCCGGGCTTAACACGGAGCCAATCTAACTAGGTATACAATGCAGTTGTCTGCTTGCAATATTGAGCGGAGCGAGTACTTATTTAATCAATAATTTTCAGAAATGTATCGACAAACAAACCACTAAAATAAAAAAAGAACAATTTCACAGAAAACTACTGTATTTATAAACAGCTGATAGTAACAGTCTGCATTTAAATTTGATCCATATAACAGCTGTATAATCAACACACAGTAAACAAACCAAATAAAATATTTCTCCTATTAAAATAACATGGTAACTTTAAAGGGCCGTAGGGCAGAACCCTTATGTCCGATTTGGACCATTTCAGATTTATACCTTCCCATGGATGGTTACTATGACCGAGCAAAATTTCGTGAGGATCACTCCAGCCGTTCAGGAGGAGTACGTGTAAATAAAAAGCCAGAGTGATAGGAGCTCCACTCGCTTCGCCTGCTCCGCTCAATAATACAAAGTACCTGGGGAGCCGAGCTTTGCTCGGGGGAAGGCCAGTCAGTTTGTTTAGATGACTTTGAGTAATATTTTACCACTTTCCCTACTGATAATCAGATTTGTATAACTCATTTGCCTCTTTTCTACATTTTTAAGGTCACTCCAGTTGTTATTTATAGCTCAATATCCCTTTGATTTATTTTACTACTCTATCTAGTTATATAAAGCTAGACGGGTTCACTCACTCACTCACTCACTGACATAAACTATATGAGACACTTCCCGTAATCTAACCCCCCTCGACCCCATACTTGAATTAAAGCTCTTGACGAGAAACTCCCAGAAAAATTACCAAAAATTAACATTTTTGAGTTTTGGGGGCATTTTTGGGGCGGGGAAAATTCCACTTTTTCAATTTTTCCACTTTGAGTGCGTTTTTTACGGAAACGGTAAGAGATGGCAAAAAATGTTAAATACAAAAGTTGAAGAAAATTTGATTCCAACTAACGATTTTTCGTCAGATTAAGATCCGATCATCCGTTTAGCCGCTATTCATCGGAGAAGAAGTAATTTTGAGTATTTTGGCCCATTTAAATGTGTACAGTTTTGGAAAGCCGTTTAATGAACGAAGTGACTACGTACACGTCCAACGTAAGGGCAAATTCACGTCCGCTACCGCTTACGTTAGGTTAGGAGGTTTTTGTATGTGTCACTGGCTCTCAATCTTGTTTTAAAAATCACAGGAAAAGTAACGTACGGTGCATCATTTGGAACGGACGTGAACAGTAGCGGCTCACGTCGGACGCGTACGTAGCCTCTACCTTTAACGAAAGCAGTACCACATGTTTGTATCAGCTGATTTAAAAAAAAACTACCCGTGTAGGCGATACTAATTTGCTCATATGAGGTTTATATAAATCAGCTGTTACAAAACAAGGTGAGCACATTATCGCCTACACGGGAGGTCCAATATCGCGAATATCGTTTGTTACGATATTGGAAAATGTAATCAACCGATTGTTTGTTCTATCGAATGAATTTAGCCCAGTAGCCCTGTGGATATGTTGTCAGATGATTCAAGATCATGTGGTCACGGGTTTGAATCCTACTTGTGATGTTTACTTTTTGTGGCTGCAATTTATTTCTGTTTAATTTGACTTTTTTGTTTTTACAAATCCATTTATTTGTAATTATGTTGCACAGCGAACAGCCACTATAAATCGCTCTGCGGAGTTAGGTTAGGTTAGGTTACTATAATTTTGTCATGAACTGAAGTCTAATTTGTTGTTTTTTTACATGTAAATCCATTTGTAGAACTCCAATTTAACATTGAAACCACAACTTTTTATTTATACCTGATTGACTTTGATTGAGTGAGCACTTTATTTTTCGCTTTTATTCACCTCGAAACAACCATCGTAGTCGGGAGTTCATTCGATAAAACTAACAAGCAGCCGGTTGGTCAAATGTTTCAATATCGAACCGATATGGGACCGCCTGTGTAGGTGTTAATGTGCTCATCAAAGGTAATTTTTGTGTAGATTTTCTTTGGCTAATGAACTACAATAGTTGAGTTTGATTTAAACTTGAGTTGACTGAGGAATGCAAGTGAGCGAAGCGAACTCCAAAAGGGGGTTTGGGCGATAAACCTAGTTTATGTAATATTCACTCAAATCTTTTCATCTCTGCTCTCAGGAAACCACATGTTAGTAATCATATACAACATGATGAACAGCTGTTACAATTCTTTTGTTTTGATTTGAAACTCCATAAGCCCAAAGTTAATTTTTTTACTTTACATTTTAGTTTTTTTTACATTATTTTATTTTTCCTGGGGATGAGGCCTGTCTTCAACTTATTTTTAACCCAGAAATTAGTTATTTCAAACATTTGAAGGAAATCGTTGGAGCCGTTTTTGAGATCTGTGTCGCAAGCAAGCAAACCTTACTCGTATTCAGGGGCGGCCCGTCAGATTTCTAGTGCCCGTGCAAAGACCAAACTTGCCGCCCCCTCCATAACAACTAAAACCTCCCCCCCCCACCGTAGCTCTGAAATAAGTATGATGTACGCGCCTCGCTCCCTCGCTTGTTTTTGCGTTTGCGTTGTTTCTCTGGTTCCGTGCGATACTGATCACCTGAAATGACAAGCTATGGAGCACATTCAGCTCAGAGACATGAGTAATTCAAAATCTTGATTTCATATAGTATCATCATGGAAATGCTGAGTCACGATAACTTTGAAATCATACAGCAGTCATCTCTGCATTGCTGTTCTGAAAACCCTAAAATTAAAAAAGGGAAACGATTAAGCAAATTTAACTAATTTAGTAACTTTTAATTTAATTTACTAAGGCCGAGTCTACACTCTACTCTATATGTGACTTGCCGTGCATTTATTTATGTGTTGCTACGACTCCTATATCTTGTCCAGGATGATCTCAAGGTGCGGCGCACGGCACGGCGTGTGTCGTGGCGGTAAGCTACCTGCTACGATCGCACGGCTCCCTCACACTGACGCAGGGGATTATTCTTCGACTTCTGCGTATCAACAAACAATTATGTGTTTGTTTAAGAAAAATAACGAGTTCGCACGCAGCACGCTGACATGAGGGAAGGGAATTTCCGCATTAACATCTTGAAAAATCGAATAAAGGGTTTAAAACAACACTGGTAACATTTTTTTTTTAAATTTAAAAATGTAATATGTTGGCTGTTCTGATGCTTCTGGTTATATTTAAATTGAGTATTATGATGGCAATGTTGTACATTATAAGGTTAGGAGGAGGTATAGTCAAGATAATAAGTTGGTAAAGGGGTATTGGGGATGATAAACTACTTCAATACATGAAAACAGCCTTTTCCAGTGTAAAATCCCCATAAGACAACGTACTGTGTTAAGACAGTTGACATTTTCTTTAATAACTCGGTAAATATTTGTGCTAGAATGATGAGAGAGGGCTTAAAACTTTCGCCTTACTAATCTCCGTCTTCTTATTTCCATTAATTTTACATTGGGAGCTTTTCTGACCCTTTTTGGGCCAAAAAACTCAAAATTTGACAAATTAAAATCCCCAATAAAAGGGGGGTTGGAGTTGTCCGATTATATATAAACATATATGTGTGTATATATATATATATATATATATATATATATATATATATGTGTTAGTGACACCCCAAAACGTGTTCAGGGGGTCACGTTAGGAACTTATATGGTGGTCCCGAGCTTAAGTTTCACCATGCTAATAGTTCACTTTTCCATAGGAAATTCACTAATAATGAAAACAAACCTCAAAACTGAGAAGAAGGGAGAAGTACAAACTGATAACAGTACTCCTGTTCTGTGCGTGGGAAAAAGATTTCTTCCGGGGAACCCAAAAAAAATCATCAAAACCGACCAAGATTCTGTCGGTTCCGGGAATTTATTAGGCTGAAGTTTGCAATCAAAAACAGCAAAGTTTGCTGTTAAAGTTATTTTTGTTCTTGACAAAACTAATGTTTTATAAATATAAATTTCTGATTATTGTTTCTAATGTGCAACACTTTTTTCAGTTATACAAACTCTATCTTCGAGTATTTGGTCTTTAAGGTTTTTTGTAGCTATAAAGGTTAATTTTTTCTGATATATTGAATCTTATCTTCTAAAAGTGTTTTGATCACCTAAGTTTAATACCAGTTACTCCAAAAACTGAAGTTGGCTGTAAACATGTTTTTTTCGTTAATACAAACGAAACTCATTTAATGTACTCTCACTTCGGAAGAAATACAGATGATTAATCGATTAACCACGATGAAAGCGAAATCTGTAATGAAGAGAAGTATTTTTAATTCTTAACATTGTCCACTCCATCTCCAATGCCCCGAAATGACTCAGTTAACAAATCACAACACTCGATTGAAATTATACTAAACAGAGACGGAACTATTAACTATATTTTTCAAAGTAAGGACCTTACAAGTACCGATCGAAGGGGGCGCCAAAATCTGAGGGGGCGTATCATATTTTCCCCTCTTATTAAATATAATAGCAATGTAAAACTCGAATCATTTTAACTTCAATTAAAGATGAAATGCCGACTCAATACTCTTCAATCCCCAAACCATATATTTCCTCAGCTAGGAAGTAGTTTAAAATAATCGAAGATGGCGGATTAAATTAATTAAGTTGAATCGTGTAACTTAATATTTTAACATTTCAATTTTCTTTCATCGTATTGCGAGTTTTATTCACACTCTCAATGCCAAAAAACGACAGAGGTCAAAACAACTTTTCGATTCGGAATAGAGGGAAGCGGAGATTGTGTTTATCTGATTTGTGAATTTAATGTTTTAAGTATAATTAAAGGTGCAACATGGTGAATGCACAACATACTTCCCAATAATGCCTTTAACAATTTATAATACTAATATATAACAAATTTACAAAATTAGTCGGATTTATATATTTTTTCAAATACTTTACTTTAGCGCTACGGACTACGCCCCCAATCCAACACCCCATGGCCAGTCATGAACGCCGAGTGCCGCCCCCCCAAAAGCGTCGCGCCCCGAGCGCCCCGTGCTGGAGCACGGCTCGCACTGCCCTAGAGCCGGTACTGCTCGTATTAGAGTATTAAGGTGACTCCAGTTGTTATTTATACCTCAATGTCCCTTTGATTTGTTTTACTACTCTATTTATATAATTTTCACTCAAATCTTTTAATCTCTGCTCTCAGGAAAACCACATGTTAATAATCCTATACTCTAAAATGAATGAGACACTGATCTCAAAAACGGCTCCAACGATTTCCTTCAAACATTCGAAATAACTAATTTCTGGGATAAAAATAAGTTCTAGACAGGCCTCATCCCCAGGAAAAATCAAACCAGTTCGCACGCAGCACGCTGACGTGAGGGAAGTGAATTTCCACATAAAAACTTGTAAAACTCAAAATAAGTGTAAAAACATACATTTTTCCAATTTTTATTGAAATCTGAAAATATTGATTTTTTGGCTGTTCTGATACTCCTGGTTTCATTTACTTGCAAAGCTGGGAATACAATTTTGCGCATTATAAGGTTAGGAGAAGGTCCAGACAGGCTTGAAAGTAGGCGTGAGGTTGCTGGGGATGATAAAAGTAGGCCTACTCTAACAAAGGAATAACAGGCTTTTCTAGTGTAAAACCCCCATAAGACAACGCACTGTGTTTAGTCGATACACATTTTCTTTAATAACTCGATAAATATTTATGCTAGAATGACGATAGAGGGCTTAAAACTTTCGCCTCACTAATTCCCATCTTTTTACATTAATTAATTTTAGATACGGGGCTTTCCTGACCCTTTTTGGGCCCAAAAACTCGAAATTTGAAAGATTAATCCCCAAAAAAGGGGTTTAGAGTTTTCCGGTTGTTTTGCCCAACGAACTTGTCCAACTGATTACAGAAAGGAACGTCCCTACCAAATTTGAAGTAAATCGGAAAAAAATGCGACCGCTAGAGTGCAAACACACACACATATATATATATATATATAAAATTTTGAACGACCCCCCAAAACGTGTGCAGGGGGTCACGTTAGGAACTTCTATAGTGGTCCCGGGCTTAAGTTTCACCGTGCAGGTCATGCTAATAGTTCATTTTCCAAAGAAAATTCACTAATAATGTAAAAAACTAAAATAAAAATTTAAAAAAAAACATTGGGATAAATCAAAGGGACGTTGAGCTATAAATAACAACTTGAGTGACCTTAAAAATGTAGAAAAGAGGAAAATGAGTTATACAAATCTGATTATCACTAGGAAGAAGTTGTGAAATATTACCCAAATCATCTAAACAAACTGACTGGCCTTCCCCCAAGCAAAGCTCGGCCCCCAGGTACTCATATACAACATGAGTATTTCTTTGACAGTTCCCTGGTTGATTATGAGCAGCTGTTACAATTATTTTGTTTTGATTTGAAACTCCATAAGCCAAATGTTAATTTTTTTAACTTTTCATTTTAGTTTTTTTACATTATTTGATTTTTCCTGGGGATGAGGCCTGTCTAGAACTTATTTTTATCCCAGAAATTAGTTATTTCAAAAATTTTAAGAAAATTGTTGGAGCCGTTTTTGAGATCCGTGTCGCAAGCAAGCAAGCAAACCTTACTCATATTAGAGTATAGGATAAATCAAAACAATAATTATTTTCATTAAATAACAGGTTATAAAATTATGTAATTAGTTAAACAATGATTATTTTGATTACAATTATGAGGAAAATATGGTACTCGTGCGATAAATATTGTGTTTCCAGCAACACTGCAGATTGGATTGGTTATCAAGTGACCTTACAGCTGTTTTTACGAGGTCTCTTCCGGTTACCTAGAAAACCTTGAATAAATCGACTGAGCAAACCTTTACAAAGTAACCTTGGTTTAAAATAACGTAGGAAGAGACGAGAGCCAATGATGAAAATATCATTTCATTGTATTATCACATAAACTTTAAATGAAAATAAGTACAAATGTCTACAATTTAAATTACTTTTTACTATATTTCCAAATATTTAAATCTCATTAAGAACATTTTTCTGTGATTTATATGACAAGATTTAAAAATAGTTTAAACGTAAATATTTACCTTTAAATTAGCATTAAACCTGAGTGGTTAAAAGCTTTAGCATCCTGAATATAGAAAATAATACTCTGCGTTGCCTTGACTTTGAACATATAATTAATGATTTGTCAGCCAATAAATGAAGAAAGAAGGAGTTTTTACTGACTATACTGCATGAAAAATTATTTTAATAAAGTCTTTCTAGCAGTGGGTTGATAAAAAAAAACGTTCAAAAAGTTCCTAATCAATGTGTATCGAATTTAACATGTTTCCTTCATATATGCTATATTTTGTTTGTTTTGAATTATCTTAGTACAATAAAGCAATTACATGAGATTTGTTGTATTTCTAAATTTGTGTTGTTTTTTTAACTAGTCACAATGTTTTTGTTGTATATTAACAGGTTATTGGATATAGGCTTAAGAGAGCTAAAACCAATGTTGTTTTTTTGTGAGTTTTTAATGTTTAGATAATAAATTAAAATTTGTTATTTATTGGTATTGATGTATTTATTATGAATTACTAGAGTATAAAAAATAATACAGTTATACTACGGAATAGAAAAAATAACTTTCGTATATACATATACCTACACACATGCTTGTATTTATGTTATGGGGCCCCATTTTCCTATACGCCCGGGGCCCCAGAGGTCCTAAATACGGTCCTGAATGGCTGCTCTTTTTTTGGAGTACATGTACTCTACGTAAGTTTCCCTGGGATGAATCCCCCCCACACTGTTAGCCAATAGCATATGTGTGACTCAAAAAGGGCAAAGTAAGCTGTTCTTGCCATTTCTATGTTGATTATGTGTTTGAATCTTTTTGATTACTTATAGTGCTGTACCAAGTTTTTTACATACCTGGTCTACCTGTGTTTCCAGTTTAGGTTGCTGTCTATTATTACCCCCAGGAATTGGCCTCGTCAGTCGCGTGGACCAGTGGCAGCTCATAAGCATTGGTTTTAGCAGGGCCGAAAAAAGCTGTTGTGATTTTTCTCCATTTAGTCCAAGGTAATTCTCCTGGCTATATTGTTCTGCCATGCTAGCAGCTTTAAAGTTGTTTATTTGTTATTTGTGTATTTGTGTTTATTTAAACATAATTTCTTCATTTCTAAACTTGTGCAAAGAGAATAATCGCATCATTACTTGTAAGTCATATAGTACCTGTTTTTACCTCCCCCATGAGTTCATCTCCATTGCCAATTCCAGTCTTGGTTAAAGCCCGTAGTCCAACCATTAACAATAATAACAATATTTTTATTGCCACTACAACAAAATTTTGTTTTTAGCAATGTTATGATAAAATAATATTGAAAAACCTAGTTTAATTTGTTCTCAATTACGATTTAATTGTTGGTTCAATTTTCAACATTAAACAAATAGTATTATCCCTCTGTTATATACATTTTTAGAATGATCTATCAATTCATCAACAGTATAAAATTTATTTTCAAGTAGATATTCCTTTAATTTTCTCTTAAAAGATGAAGAATTTCTTAAATTTTGTAATCCCGCTGGTAAATCGATAAGTCCTCTATCCACTCTCCTGAACGCTATCATAACATATCCTCCTACCCTAATGCATTTTGAACAGGTATTTTTTTTAGGAATATCTCCCTTCAGTGTCCTGAGAACATAAGGGATAATGCAATAGCAAATCACCCCAATGTAATAAAGTTAACTCGTCAAAATGTTCAAGGAATGTTAGCAAAACTTATCAAATAGAGATTCTGCTTGAACTTGAAAATCCAGACATATTCCTGTGCCTCCGAACATTTTTTATACAAGATGAACTGGATATGTTTTGTATTCATGATTATCTTCCCATAGCCAGTTATTGTCGCTCTGAGATGGAAAAGGGAGGTGTGTGTATCAGATAAAATACCCCCGTAGCAGCAAACCTGCGTACTCAGCAAATTTCCAATGCATGTATATGTTTCTCAGTACCACATAAAGCCACTCACCAAGTTTCATAAAAATACACGAATAAATAAGTGATATATAACATTTTATTTATTCTTCATAAGAATAACATTGAAAGCTGAGCACTCAGGTTTGCTGAAACAAGGAAGACAAAATATGTGTTTTTATGCAATTATCAATATAACTTAACAAGTCGAAGATGCATACCAAGTTTTATTAATTTATGTTCATTAATTTAAATTTTGAATTATCATTATGGTACCTATTTTCAGTTATTAATACATGTATTTGGTACCATTTGAAAGGTAATTTCAAGAGGAACAATAAAGGTAATTTGTGTTATTTCAGTAAAATTTACAGGAAAGTCAGAATTTCAATAAAAAGCCAAAAAGTACTGAATTTGGCCGCCATTTTGGAAAAATGGCGGTGTTCCACCAAAGATATTTTTGGAGACTTTTGATATGTTATTGACAATACTTTTCACTATGATATTACAATGGTTTCATCTGTGTTCTAATTATTTCCATGTCAAACCATATATTCAGGGGCCTATAAGGGAGACATTACATTTTACTCATTCTCCATTAAAATAACATGGGGACTGAGTATGTATGTTTGCTGCTGCGGGGAAAATCGGCAAACAATATTTTGTTGTGCAAATATCATCATAATACTATGTGAAGCCACATGCCAAGTTTCATCAACATACATTCATAAATAATTGAGATATCAAATTTTAATTATCCTCTATAAGGATAACATTGGACAATATATACTGCGTTTAGCACCTCGAATATCTTTGCATCAGTTGGAGATAGAATCACAATTTAAACACCAAAATGATTGTTTTTTAGAGCTTAATTGATTGGTAAAAGCAAACGTGAGGTTTACATTAAAATTAACTGAGGAAAAGCAAAATACTCCCGTTGCAGCAAAACTGCATACTCAACGAATTTCAAATGGTACTTCACTCAGTCATGAAGCCACTTTCCAACTTTAATCAAAGCATATTAATAAATAAGCGAGTTAAGACATTTTATTTATTCCCCATAAGAAAAACATTAGGACTGAGCATGCAGGATTGCTGCATCAAGGACCAAAAATCTGGTTTTTATGCAGATACCAATGGATCACCTCCAGATTAAGCAATATACCAAGTTTTATCAATTTAAGTTCATAAACAAGCAAGATATCACATGTTTATTATTCTCTATAAGAATAACTTTATAGCTGCTGAGTATGCAGGTTTGCTGCCATGGGGACCACAAAAAATGAGTTTTGTATGCTAATAGCATTAAAACCCAACCATATAAAGCCACATACCAAGTTTCATTAATATATGTTCATTAATAAGCGAGATATACAATTTGACTTATTCTCCACTAGCTGTGTACCCGTGCTTCGCAACGGATGATTTGTGGTACTTACATAGCACTTTAATTTTTCACTATCAATATATTTATTTCAGGAAACAAAATTCCCAAGAAACCGGTGTGCTGGTAACGATGCTCGTTTCCCATAGAAAGTTTTTTTTTCAGGCACACTTGCCTCATTAACTCGGCTCTGGTAAGGCTGACATTCACGTATCATTGAGTAAATGTGTAACCTATCCCAGTTAGCAGAGGCATGATTGACGATTTCAGATCGTATATTACGGGACTGAGCAATAGACCCTGTCATCGCATAAGATAAGGCAGAAAAAAGGCAGGCACCATCACCAGGTATAATATTAACCCTATGAGGGATTAAAGCGCCGTTTATTTCAAGGAGCTCAAGGTCCGCCATCACCGATTCAAAGCTTCAAAATAATCTAATAACTTCAAGGTTCACGGTAAGGACGATGAGCAAAACTGGCTTAGACAAACGCTAGATGAGGTAAAAGAGCCAATAATGTGCGTCAATCCTTGGGCAAAGATGTATGATTGTTGTAATTTACTCACTGGTGAGAACTAAATATAAATATTACAAATTTTACTTTTCAAAACGAATTAAAAGTATATTTTTAGTTATTAATCAAATTATGACCAAACACAGAGATTTTTTGTCAGCAAATAATATCAAAATTAGCAATTAATTTAATTTTAATAGCTAAAAGTCTGCACACTGCAATGTGGACAGCGATTAAAGTTATATGGACTACATTATCGACACTGTTTTCAATTCCGGCCGCCGCTGCACGCTCACGTTAGCACGTTTTGCTAAATAACTCGGAAACCATAAGAGATAGACAAAAAATTTATAGAACAAAAAATGTTTAAAATTTATTTCCACACTAACGTTTTTCAATCAGATTGAAGGTAGGTTCACTTGTTTAGGCGCTAGAGGCGATAGTGTACAGGAAGTACAGTCCTATTTTTCCTAAAACTTCAACCCCCCGAAAACCACCCTAAAATTTTGAATTTTGTAAAACCCGTTCTTAGTGGGTGCCTACACCCTAAAAGGAACGTCCACGCAAAATTTCAAGGTTCTAGGTCAAGTAGTTTAGGCTGTGCGATGACACATGAGTGAGGGACTGAGTGAGTGAGTGAGCGAGACAGTGAATTTGACAAATATATAGTAGAGATAAGAGTAACATTGGACAACGAACTGTGTTTAGCAATCTCAATATCTCAGTAACCAATTTACGTAGAGCAATGATTAGAATACCAATTGTTTGTTTTTTAAGCTGAATTTAATGGTGTAAACCAAAATGTGGGTTTAAAAATAATTATATGTAAAAAGTCCAAAAAACCATTTTTGGGTTACAAAACCCCCCCAAAACCCCCTTAAGTAGAGCGACTTGTCTGGTTCGCGAACTCATGAAAATAGATGCTGCCTTACACGTTTATACAAAATGTCATCAAGATCGGACCATTTCCATGGAACCGTTGGCTAATGGTGGGTTGGTGTTTCCACAACAAGCCAACCATTGCCCAACTGTTTTTCATGCGGTTGGGCCAACCTAAATTAATATTATTGGACCAATGTTGGTTAATTGTTGAATAAATACAATCATTGTGAGTTGGAGTCTCCACAACAAAAGCCAACCGTTGCCCAACCGTTCTTTATGCGGTTTGGCCAACCAAAATTAACATTGTCGGATTATTGTTTGTCAATGGTGGGTTTGAGTTTCCACATTAAGCCAACTGCTGCCCAACTGTTTTTCGTGCGGTTTGGCCAACTGAAATTGCCATCGTTGGTTCTTTGTTTTCCAAATACCTCTTACGTTCTGTGACTCAAGAATCAAGAAGTTTAGTTGCCATTAATAATACTACTTGGGATTGTAACATATAATAACATGTTATTTAATATTCTTGGTTGATTATTAGGTATTCTCATCTTCTTTACGAGATACCATGCTCTGATTGTGATAGTGTATATATAGGTCAAACTGGATCGTTTCTCGAGAAAAAAACTAAAACAACACCAATATCATTTAAAAACAGCAAAACCAGAAATAAGTAATTTAGCACATCACCAGTGTACGAACAATCATAAAAAAATTTAAATGAGTTTGCATGCAGCACGCTGACGTGAGGGAAGTGAATTTCTACATAAAAAACTATAAAAACTCAAAATCGGTTAAAAACATACAATTATTCCAATTTTTATTCAAATCTGAAAATATTGATTTTCTGGCTGTTTAGATACTCCTGGTTCTATTTACCTGCAATGCTGGGAATACAATTTTGCGCATTATAAGGTTAGGAGAAGGTCCAGTCAGGCTTTAAAGTAGGCGTGAGGTTGTTGGGGATGATAAAAGTACACCAAAAATGATTAACAGGCTTTTCTAATGTAAAACCCCCACAAGACAACGTACTGTGTTTGGTCAATACACATTTCCTTTAATAACTCAGTAAATATGTATGCTAGAATGACGAGAGAGGGCTTAAAAGTTTTGCCACACTAATTCCCATCTTTTTACATTCGTTAATTTCACATAAGGGGCTTTTCTGACCCTTTTTGGGCCCAAAAACTCGAAATTTGAAAGATTAATCCCCGAAAAAGGGGTTTAGAGTTTTCCGAATGTTTTGCCCAACGAACTTATCCAACTGATTATAGAAAGGAACGTCCCTACCAAATTTGAAGTAAATCGGACAAAAAATGTGACCGCTAGAGTGCCTGCACACACACACACACACATATATATATATATATATATATATATATATATATATATATATGTCTCTCTCTATATATATACATATATATACATATATATATAAAATTTTGAACGAACCCCCAAAACGTGTTCAGGGTGTCACGTTAGGAACTTCTATGGTGGTCCCGGGCTTAAGTTTCACCGTGCGGGTCATGCTAATACAGTGGAGTCTCACAAACTCGACACAATGTGGACTAAGACCCTGTCGAGTTTGTGGAATGTCGAGTTATCCAGAATTACATTGGGAGGGGAGGAAAACACATTATTTAGCTGTAAATTGTTTACTGTATTAGATTTTACTTAAACACATTATATTATAAATGTATAATGTTACTGTATTACAAACTTAAGGACAATATAAAAATTAGATAAATACTTAAAAATTTAGAATTAATAACTAACTGTCCTCGTTTCCAAAATATATAGTCTTGTAATGCATGTACTGTATAGTAAATGAGGTGTCGAGTTTCCCAGAGTGTCGAGTTATCGGGAGTCGAGTTTGTGAGACTCTACTGTAGTTCACTTTCCATAGGAACTCCACTAATAAAACCAAAATTCTGGCAAAAGAACATGACAAATTCAAAAAAATATTTATAGAATCAACAATAATGGCTTATTATTCAGAAAAATATTTTTTCAGTAAACCAAGTTTTGAAATTAATAGTATGTGGAAACCAATTTTAAAATACCCCCCGTCACAGCAAACCTGCGTACTCAGCAAATTTCCAATGCATTTATATGTTTCTCACTACTTCATAAAGCCACTTACCAAGTTTGACAAAAATACATTCATAAATAAGTGATTTATAAAATTTTATTTATTCCCCATAAGAATAACATTAGGACTGAGTACGCAGGTTTGCTGCAACAAGGAAGATAAGAAATGAGTTTTTATGCAATTATCAATATAACTGAACCAGGTGAAGCTAATTACCAAGTTTTATTAATTTATGTTCATAATTAAGGGAGATATAAAACTTACTTATTCTCCATAAGAATAACATTAGGGCTGAGTATGCAGGTTAGCTGTTATGGGGACAATCAACAAAACATTTATTTTTTTTGCAAATATCAATATACCAGTACAACGTGAAACCACATACCAAGTTTCATCAATATAAATTCATAAATAATCAAGATAGCAAATTTTATTTATTCTCCAAAAGGATAACATTGGACAACGTACTGTATTTAACACTTTGAATATCTCTGCAACGGTTGGACGTAGAATCACAATTTAAACACCAAAATGATTGTTTTGTGGAGCTGAAGTGATTGGTAAAAGCAAATGTGAAGTTTAAAGTAAAATTAACTGAGGAAAAGCCAAAAACCTTTTTCCCATAAGATTAACATGGGAGTTTTTATGAGCATGTTTTTTGGATTTTTTCCGCAACCACTTAACCTAGGTTAATAATTCAAAATACCATATTATTTGTTTTTTTAAGCTCTATAACATGGTCAAAACCAAAATTAAGTGTTTTAAAAATTTTAGGGTGAAAAATTCAAAAAACTGATTTTTGGAAAATTTAAAACCCCCATAAACCCCCCTTCCCATGGTCCGATTTTTCTGGTTTTCGAACTTAAAGTCATGAATGTCAATTTACACATTTGAGCCAAATTTCATCGAAATCGGATGTTTTTTACTCAAGTTATCGCATTCACGGACACACATATATATATATATATATATATATATATATATATATATGTATAAATTTGAACGAGTAGTGTTTTTGACATCTGGGGACCTCAAAACAAAAAGTTATCATGGTTTTGGGCTTAAGTCTTACCATGAGACCTACGGTAATAGCTTCTTCCCTATAGGGGAAATTCGCTAAAAATCAATTTTTGTGCAAATATCAACATACCAGAACTACGTGAAGCCACATACCAAATTTCTTCAACATACATTCATAAATAATCGAGATATAAAATTTTATTTATTCTCCATAAGGATAACATTGGACAACGTACTTTGTTTAGCACTTTGAATATCTCTGCAACGGTTGGACGTAGAATCACAATTTAAACACCAAAATGATTGTTTTGTGGAACTGAACAGATTGGTAAAAGCAAATGTGAAGTTTAGATTAAAATAAACTGAGGAAAAGCAAAAAACCTTTTTCCCATAAGATTAACGTGGGAGATTTTATGAGTAGGTTTTTTTGGATTTTCTCCGCAACTACTTAACCTAGGTTAATAATTCAAAATACCATATTATTTGTTTTTTTTAAGCTCTATAACATGGTCAACATCAAAATTAAGTTTTTTAAAATCTTTAGGGTGAAAAATGCAAAAAACTGATTTTTGGAAAATTTAAAACCCCCATAAACCCCCTTTCCCATGGTCTGATTTTTCTGGTTTTCGAACTTAAAGTCATGAATGTCATTTTACACATTTGAGCCAAATTTCATCAAAATCGGACGTTTTTTACTCAAGTTATCGCATTCACAGACACACACACACACATATATATATATATATATACACATATATATATATATACACATATATATACATTTGAATGAATAGTGTTTTTGGCATCTGGGGACCTCAAAACAAAAAGTTATCATGGTCTCGGGCTTAAGTCTTACCATGAAACCTACGGTAATAGCTTCTTCCCTATAGGGGAAATTCGCTAACAAGAATTTGAAAAGAATAATTAATAATTATATTTTACTATTTTAATCCTATACTCTAATATGAGTAGGGTTTGCTTGCTTGCTTGCTTGCGACACTGATCTCAAAAACGGCTCCAACGATTTCCTTAAAATGTTCGAAATAACTAATTTCTGGGATAAAAATAAGTTCTAGACAGGCCTCATCCCCAGGAAAAATCAAATAATGTAAAAAAACTAAAATGAAAAGTTAAAAAAATTAACATTGGGCTTATGTATTTTCAAATCAAAACAAAAGAATTGTAACAGCTGTTCATAATCAACCAGGGAACTGTCAAAGTAATACTTATGTTGTTTATGATTATTAACATGTGGTTTCCTGAGAGCAGAGATTAAAAGATTTGAGTGAAGATTGCATATATAGGAGTAGTAAATAAAACAAAGGGACATTGAGCTATAAATAACAACTGGAGTGACCTTAAAAATGTATAAACGAGGCAAATGAGTTATAAAAATCTGATTATCAATAGGGGGAAATGGTGAAATACTACTCCAAGTCATCTAAATAAACTGACTGGCCTTCCCCCGAGCAAAGCTCGGCGCCCCAGATACTTTATTATAATTTACCTACTAAATATTTAAGCACAGATGTTAATCACATGTTTAAGAAAATTGATTATCATATTTTGTAAACAAACAAATGTAAACAACTGATGATGAATTGAGTATCAATTCGAAATAATATATTGGTTTAAATTTAAAATTTGTTTTACTTAATATGGTTTTAAAGAATATGAGAATGCCTAATAATCAACCAAGAATACAATCACCATCTTCAACAACATCAGAAGGATTTAGAAGAAAAATATGTTATTTAATAAGTTCAATATAAATACATTTTAATAAAAAGTTTAATAAATTTTACCTCTAAAATAAGGAAAGAAGATCTCTAGATACCACCGTAAAATCAATTAATAAGTTTAAAGAATTAAAGGACATTTACGGAATAATATGTATTTAAAATACCCCCGTCGCAGCAAACCTGCGTACTCAGTGAATTTCCAATGCATATATATGTGACTCCCTACTACATAGAGCTACTTACCAAGTTTCACAAAAATACATCTATAAATAAATGATATATAGCATTTTAATTATTCTCCATAAGAATAACACTAGGGTTGAGGACACAGGTTTGCTGCAACAAGGAAGATACGTAATTTTTTTTGCAATTATCAATATAACTGAACCAGGTAAAGCTATATACCAAGTTCTATTAATTTATGTTCATAATTAAGGGAGATATACAACTTTACTTATTCTCCATATGAATAACAGGGGGGCCGAGTATGCAGGTTTGCTGCTACGGGGACTATCAACAAAAAACTTGTTTTTTGTGCTAATATCAATATACCACAACTAGTTGAAGCCACATACCAAGTTTCATCAATATACATTCAAAAATAATCTAGATATAGAATTTTATTTATTCTCCATAAGGATCACATTGGACAACGTACTGTGTTTAGAACTTTGAATATCTCTGCAACGGTTGGACGTAGAACAACGATTAAAACACCAAAATGTTTGTTTTGTTGAGCTAAACACATTAATAAACAGAAATTTGAAGTTTTTAGTAAAACTATCTGAGAAAAATCTAAGAACATTTTTCCCATAAGATTAACATGGGACACTTTTTTGGATTTTCTCCGCAACCACTTAACCTAGGTTAATGATTCAAAATACTAAATTATTTGTTTTTTTAAGCTCTATAAAATGGCTATAACCAAAATTGTGTGTTTTCAATAGTTTGGGGTCAAATTTGCTAAAAAACGATTTTTGGAAAATTATAAACCCCCAGCATAACCCATATAACCATAACCCCCTTCCCATATTGCGATCGATCTGGTTTTCGAACTTAAAGTCACAAATGCTACTCTCCACATTTGTGCCAAATTTCATCATAATCGGGTGTTTTTTTCAAAAGTTATCGCGGTAACGGACACATATATATATAAATATATATATACATATATATATAAAATTGAACGGATAGTGTTTTTGGCATCTGGAGACCTTAAAACGAAAAGTTATCATGGTCTCGGGCTTAAGTCTTACCATGCCACCTACGGTAATACAGTAGCTTCTTCCCTATAGGGGAAATTCGCTAATAACTAATGTCTCAATACCATTATTTTTAAATATCTGAAACCAGGGATAAGCATGCAACATGAGAGATTTGTACTCAGCTATAATGCACTCAAACTGTCAATAGTAAATCTCTTGTTTAAAAAGGGCAACAAACATGACCGCGGTAATTACCGACCCATATCGATATTGTCAACATTTTCCAAGGTTCTTGAAAATTTGGTTCTCTTCAGATTGATTGATTAATTTACAAGAAACAACATTCTTTTGAATTTCCAATTTGGTTTTAGGGACGAGTTGTCAACTCTGAACGCAATGCACACTATTGAACGAGGTAGGATCAGCTCTAGATAATAGAAAACAGACTTTTGGCCTGTTTTTGGACTTGAGCAAGGCGTTTGATGTGGTCGACCATGGTCTTCTCTTAAGAAAGTTCTCGGATGTTGGTATTGGCTGGAAGGCATTTGATTGGTTGGCGTCATTTCTTTTATTCCGGAAGCAAAAGTGTTAAAATTCTGTATGTTGATGATGGGCAATGTCTGACAGATTGCTACTCACAACCAGCTGCTGTTAAAAGTGGTGTTCCACAGGGATCTGTACTCGGGCCAATTTTGTTTTTATTGTTTATTAATATTATATTCACACCAGTCTTAATAGGAGATCATCATCTATGCCTTTTTGCTGAGGACAAGTCTCTAATAGTATCTGCCCCTGACCGTGAGACACTCAAAATGAGTACATTTTTACAGGGCAGTTCAATTTTTCAATGGCTGTCCAATAATTTACTCTCTGCGTAAACACCCTGAAAACAAAACTTTTAGACTTCTCCCTGCGAAATGTCTCTGATTCCTCGCCATATCTTAACATTATAATTGGTGAAGATGAAATAAGTCCTTGCCAGGAAGTTAATTATCTGTGTTTAATCATCAATGGTAAATTAAATTTTTCAGCTCATATCGACAAAGTGATGAAAAAGTTGAGCTCTGGAATTTTTGTTCTAAGCACACTGGCTTTCTTTTTGGGTATTGACGTTCTTCTGACAGCATACTAGGCTGCCTATACCCTTATCTGTCCTATTATGTTCCTACCTGGGGATCTGAGAGCGTTAAAACCAATTCTACCTTTGTCCTGCAGAAGAAAGCATTGAGAGTTATTCTTGGCCTTAAATACACAGACTCCTGTAATTCACACATTTCAAGACAAACAATTGCTGACTTTTCCATGTATATACATTCTCGAGAGTTTAACATTTTTAAACGCAATAGCCATCTTTTTACTTCTCATTTATTTGTTAACCATCATTACTATAATTTGTAAAATAGTAATAAAATTCCACCACCACCCCACCATATACAACATTCTTTGAAAAGCAAATTCACCAGTCTTGCATAACTCTTCATAATGCTCTTCCTTCTCACTTAAAAAAGAGTAAAATATCGACGTTTCTAAGCAAAGTCTAAAAATGTTATTGCTGGGTAAAGAATACTACCATGTAAAATATTATATACTAGAGGAAAAGGATTAAAAAGCAAATGTGTTTTTATTTTTGTATGTTATAAAGCTGTTTTTAATTTTAAAATGTTTAAAGTAATTCTGTATGACACTTGCCCATGAATTGTAATATTTTGTTTGGCAAAATAAAGAACTTTGACTTTGACTTTATTTCCAGCTCACCGGAGTTCCTGTGAGAAACGACAAGGGCAGTGTCATCGGCTTAGAGGAATGGCCCACAGAAGTTCTGGAGCACTGGGACTTTGTCATTTTTGTAGAGGATGAAGAGAACTGGGCCCAGTACAAACCTCCATTGGTTTGTGGGACTCCTCTTGTGGTGGGAAGTCTTGATGATCTGGTTCTTGTTTAGTGATCAATTTAATTTAAATTTGATATGCAGATTAAGTTAGCATTAACCAATAGAGGATATTCAAATTATGATTACATTAATGCTGGGGTTGATAAGGGGGTGATTCCTCTCTTAAAACCACTGTGTGTGTAAAACCACTACTTAAAGGATTTTGTAGTGACTCCAAAAATGGAATTTGGGTGAATTTGACCCGTCATATTTGTAAATAGTATGGTAGCTGTATATCCACCGAATCCTAATTTTTACAATATTAAAAGCAGTGACAAATGTTCAGCCAAATATTCCGACATTATTCGCGAGTACTTTGAGACTTGCTTAACAAGTTGTCAGACAGTCACTTTTAATGCAATAGACTGCCCAATAATTTAAATATGAGAGGTTTTGAATAATATCACACAAAGGTTAAGCTTCTTGACTTCAATTTCATCTACTTCTGACCAGTTAATTAAAATCCCGCTTCACAAAATTGCAAAATTTAAACTATTAAAACTCCTTCAGTTTTTTAAATCAAGAAAATCTTTACTTTCTATCTGGGTTCCATGTAATAGAAAATGTGTTTAATGTTTAGAATATTTATTGCAAGACTTTAAATCCCAACAAAACTTTATTTTATATCTCTATAGCTAAGGATCAATCCCGTCTCCTCGTTCCCGTGGATCACATATCAGAGAGGCCAAAGTGTGACCATAAACATTTGTAAATAAGCCGTAACCTTTCACATGTTTTCTCAAAGAATGCAGGTCAAACAAAATATTTCATGAATCTTTTCGGTATAACTAGAATCGTCATGCCTCGTTACTTATTAACTCATGGCCACTTCATGTATCTGTATTTTACTGTGTCAATAGCTGATTTATAATTAGAAATTCAATTCAAATCACCCACCAACCTTCCTATGTTATCTTGTGGGAATAAAACAATCTAAAAGACACAAAAAAAACATAAAAACATATCACTTCAACCAATGGGAAACAGAGACAGCAAAGGTCAGGTAATAAGGGAGACGATAATCATCTTTCAGTCCCAGCACTCATCCATTCTTTCTATCTCTCTTGCACTAGTTCTCCAAAAAAGGTTGCTTGGTAGCCCAATTATAGTGTGTTTGGTTTGAATATGGTTAAGTTATGAAAGAATTTTCTATCAGAAATCATACGTCATATTTACAAAATTAAAGTATTCTTTTCATATATGTGAGGTGGAAAGCGAAAAGGGACCTCTTGTCGGCAATTTCCGATTTTGAGTTATTGATACTTTTATTATCACCTTAAAATTCCTAACAGTTTGGTGCAAATTTCATGTCTCTACGATTTTTTTTGTTTGAGTTATGGACGTTTGAACTTTCTCGAAGGGTGAAGGGCATTTTCAGGAAAACGCCCTCAAAAAGTTTAAATAAACTCAGAATCTATATTTTTCATATTTAAGCGATGCTTTTGGTATAAATGCAAAGCTTATAATGTCCTCTTTAGGAAGAACACTAGTAGTTTCCTTAACTAACGCTAGAATTTAGGCTTATACTGTGTTTATTGCAACATGTAGTACACAAGGGTATTTTCTGAAAAGGGACCTCTTGTCGGCCCCGTGTTATATCTCCATAACGACAAGAGATACCTTTTCAAGGCTGAACATTTACTGCTGCCACATTGTTGTTTAAGTGTTTTATCCAATAATTAGTTTAATATAGTCAAAATGAAGTATAATTAACATCCTAATTAGAAAATAATATCGATAGTTTGAACGTTGACCATTGAAAAGACAAGTGGGACCTCGGTTATAGAAAAGGTACCTCTTGTCGGGGCCGTATTAAAATAATCAGACGATGTTCTGCTTTTACTAGAACTTCGTCCTAGTTCTCTAAGTGTCCGCTAGAATTCAGGAGAGACTACTTTTTGAACCAGTGTTTCTTTACGAAGTGTGTTGTGGAAAAGGGACCTCTTGTCGGCCATGTTATTTTCCCATAAGCGACAAGAGGTACCTTTTCTCAGGGCATGCAGTGACTAACAAAATGATTTATATCGACTTGTTTAAGCTTTGATTCGACTTTTTAACCGATACACGCCTTTTCTACTCAAAATATTGAATAATAATCGATAAAAAACCGAAAATCGATGATTTGGACCGAAATTGCTGTATTTAGCTGTACTGAAAATTTTACTTTGCCGACAAGAGGTCCCTTTTCGCTTTCTACCTCACATATACTGATGTTGGGTAATTCACAGTGAAATATAAAACGAGTTCGCACGCAGCACGCTGACGTGAGAGAAGTGAATTTCCAAATATAAACTTTTAAAACTCAAAATCAGTGTAAAAACATACATTTGTCCAATTTTTATTGAAATCTGAAAACATTGATTTTTTGGCTGTTCTGATACTCCTGGTTTCATTTACTTGCAAAGCTGGGAATACAATTTTGCCTAATATAAGGTTAGGAGAAGGTCCAGACAGGCTTGAAAGTAGGTGTGAGGTTGCTGGGGATGATAAAAGTACTCTAACAAAGGAATAACAGGCTTTTCCCGTGTGAAACCCCCATAAGACAACGTACTGTGTTTAGTCAATACACATTTTCTTTAATAACTCGGTAAATATTTATGCTAGAATGACGAGAGAGGGCTTAAAACTTTCGCCTTTTTAATTCCCATCTTTTTACATGCATTTATTTTACATCTGGGGCTTTTATGACCATTTTTGGGCCCAAAAACTCGAAATTTGAAAGATTAATCCCCCAAAAAAGGGGTTTAGAGTTTTTCGATTGTTTTGCCCAATGAACTTGAATTGAATGAATTGATTACAGAAAGGAACGTCCCTACCAAATTTGAAGTAATAAATCGGACAAAAATTGCAACCGCTAGAGTACAAACACATACATATATATATAACATGTCTATATATATATTATATATATATATATACATATATATATATATATATAATTTTGAACGACCCCCCAAAACGTGTTCAGGGGGTCACGTTAGGAACTTCTATGGTGGTCCCGGGCTTAAGTTTCACCGTGCGGGTCATGCTAATAGTTCACTTTCCATAGGAAATTCACTAATGAGGAATGAGTTAATCAAGTGAAGGAAAGGATTGTATTTCACTTGAATGAAGGTAGGATTGGTAGGAACCAATTTCAATTTTAAGATTAACAGAGGCGCCTTAGAAAAATAAAAATACTTTAGTAAAAGACTAAACATTTATTTTCTTAAATATAAAGCACACAACCATATAATTACTGTATATACAGTCATAAAAAAGCTAGCATAAGTACATTTATGAAGATTCTTATTGTAACCACTATAAGATGAGTAACATTACAAATTGACCTTCTGCCTGTTTACTACGTAACTCTTAAATAAAAACTATTACTGAAGCTACGTAACTATTTGTATATTTAACAACTCAGAAAGTAATATTTACATTTATACAAGTACATGGAATGGTAGTTACAGTTACAGGAAAGCGAGAGGGAGCAACACATTAAACTATCTAGCTAATTAAGTAAGATCTACAGTATATAACACAGAAAACCAGGAATATTGAATGTACTGTACATAGTATAAGTTGTGCCATTTGATACCTTTCTCTATAGATAAAGAGAGGACTTTACCCTACAAGCACTGTGTTTCCCCAGAATGCAATCATTATATTACAAGTTAATTATTTAATCATCATTAAACTTGGTGTTAACTCTATTCATTTATTTTTTTTATTTAGTATACACACATTAATTTTTGTTTTGCTTGTTTTTATTACTATTATTTTGAGCAAATCACCTAGCTTTTAGAACGCTAAGATTGTAAGATTTCTTTGTAGAGTTAAGTAGGTTGTGTAACATGCAGTAATATAATTGTTCAACAACTGAGTATTTTAAGAAAAATGAGTAAAATGGTATCAATATATTGCAACCACAATATATTATAATTAATGTCTTGGTTAAAAATAATTCAATAACTATTCAGAGAATTGAGATATGATTTAACCTCTCCTAAAAGAATCCTGCAAATGATTCGTATGATGGAAATACAGGAGGGAAGTCTGAACTAAATAATGTTATCGTAAGTTAAAATGCTTTTTTTAGGTGGTCCAGAGAGCTTTAATAATCTAAACATGGTTTTTGAAGCATTTAAAATTTGAAGTATTCAAGGTTTCTAAATTTGTAATTTAACGGTATTTGCCACATACTATAAGCTTTTAATTAGGTGAATAGTGTTCTAAAACAATCTGAATACAATTTGTATAGTATAAACCACTTAAAGTAGTGACTGTTTCAATTTGTATATTAACATTTCTGAGTAATCAGAACTGCTTAAACTCAGCTGAAATAACTTTCAATGTTTTAAAGCTTCACTCCCCTATAAATATATTTGTCTCAATCTGTATTGGGTCTAATAAATATGTTGTATATGAAAAAAACATCCTACTGCAAAAACCAACACTGTAAAAATTAATAGGACTTGTAACAATTAGTCAACAAACTTATCCACTAGTACTGAAAATACTAAATCTAAGTGACACAAGTAATAAAGCTAAATAAAGCAGAATATTTGTTAAATTATAACTATACAACACTTATAATTTTACAGCTCTAGCAACAAAACTAATCGGCTACACGTCTATCGGTGGCTAAGCTACTTTACAATACTGGGCGGCCAGGCCTGGCGGTCTACCTCTCGTCCTGCTGGTTATTGAGATTCTTCCTGATGACTTTCTGCACGATGATCTGCTTCCTCAGCTGATGTCCGTCCAGATCGTCGGCCCAGGTGATCTCTTCTATTGAGTCTCCGTCGTCCCTCCGTACCGTCTCCAAGTGCCTGTACGGTTGCTCCTTTTGGCTCTCCTCCGCCAGTTTGTGGCTGTGGTGGCGGATCTTGTGCCTCTCCGTGTCACTGGCGGGTTGACTCGTGGCAGTCGAGTTGTGTTCTCTTGCAGCTTGTGGCCTAGGTGCCGATTTCCTGCTGGAGTCCGGGCTGTCGACTTTGCGGTAGAAGACAGCGTCCGGCCGCCCCGACTCCGGGAACTCGATGGTGCAGAGGTCGATCATCGGAAACAGAAGTGAGTCGAGACGAAGGCCGGTTCCCCACGTGTGATTGGTGTTGTTGGAGAGGAATCCGGCTCTGGCCATGAGGAATCCGGGGATTGGTCGGCTTGTAGCTGAAAAATTACAGAAATGTTGTGGGAATGGTACTAATAATAAACAATAATAAGTTCTACTTAGGGCCAGATTTAAGACATGTAGGCCTTATGGAGAATAAATAAAATTTGATATCTCAATTATTTATGAATGTATATTGATGAAACTTTGTACGTGGCTTCACGAAGTACTGGTATATTGATATTTGCACAAAAAATTGATTTTTGGTTGATTACCTCCGTACTCAGCCCCATGTTATTCTTATGGAGAATAAGTAAAATGTAATGACTCCCTTAATTATGAACATAAATTAATAGAACATGGTACGTGGCTTCACCTTGTTGAGATAAATTGATATTTGCATAAAAAACAATTTTTTTGTTCCTTGCTGCAGCAAACCTGCTTACTTAGCCCCCATGTTATTCTTATGGAGAATAATTAAAATGTTATATAGCGCTTATTTATGATTGAATGATTGAATGATTGATGAAACTTGGTATGTGGCTTCGCCTTGTTAAATTCTATTTATATTTGCATAAAAACCAATTGTTTGTGTTCCTTGTTTCAGCAAACCTATGTACTCCATCACCAATGTTATTCTTATAGAGAATAATTAAAATTGTATACATCGCTTATATGTGAATATATTTTTATTAAACTTGGTATGCGGCTTTATGTGGTATTAAGACATATATTATGCATTGGAAATTCGCTGAGTACGCAGGTTTACTGCGACAGGGTATTTGTAATGACTGCTATGCAAAAATAATGCAAAATTAAGTTTTACAATGCAAAAACTCAATTGAACGCTTTGTTTGATAGAAAAAAGCTAGAAACCCCTAACTTGTGAAATTTTTCTTCTTTTTGTACATCCTTTAAAATGATACATCACTCAAGGGGGGTTACCATTTAAGTTTTTTGACTTACCCCCCAAAACCCCTATTTTTGGGGAGGAGGTTGAAAATTTGGACTCATCAAAAGTTTCCTTTTTGGGTCACTAAGACTTTCCCAGAAGATATTCTCGATATATGCAGTCATTAAAAAAATAATATGGGGGTGGGACTTTTGGGACACACGGTATGTAAAATGTATACTTCAGAATAAGTCTATTTGTTCTATTAAAGTATTCATCTAAACTCAACCATGTAATTATTCGTTTCCCACTTGAAAGTAAATAAACAGGCGTATGGACGAACATCAAAACATGGGTATCAACTTTAAAAAAATCATACTAGGGCAAGTTGTTGACAAATAGTAAATCTTAATATATAAAACCCCTTTCTAATGGGTTTTGACATTTACTGATTGTTGAGCTACTTAATCACTAGTTTAAACGAGGTTTAAACTCGTAAAAGTTAAGATTTCAAAGATTGTGGATTAAAGATGATACTAGCCGCATAATCATTTGCCAATTTGTTTCAACATCAATGTTGTACCCAGTAAGATTGTATTTGAAATTAGTTATTAAGATGTGTGTATAGCTTTACTTAATATTCTGAAAAAGCAACTTGTTAAAAAACTACTAATAATACGTCATAATAAAATACACATTTTTATTTATTTATTTATATTTACCAACAACAAGCCAGAGCATGAATTTTTAAGTTGATACAATTAATTTCTTATAAACTAAAATATACTTAATTAGGATTAAATTTACAATAATTTTGAAACTCTTCCTTGATCTATCCTCTTAATCTTTATAACTTGTCTTATGATTGCTGTAAAAGCTCTTCAAGGTTATAAAATGGATTTTCTGTTAAATACGTCTTGAGAATTTTTGTCAATTTCATCACGTTTGTGTATCCTCTAATATTTTTTGGAATTTTTCTCAACAATTTATTTCCCATATGAGTAGTTTTTTTCTTACAAAATATGCTTTTCAATATTTATTTTGTTTATAGTATCATATTTGTGATCAATTTTATATTTTCTGCTGTATTTCAATGTTACATTAATTGCTTCAAAAATATACATATTATGGTCTGTTAATATTCCAAGTTCTTTAAAATAATTTTGAACAGTTTAATTTTTTATTAAATTTAGAATTATTCTTATAGATTTTGTTTGCAGTTTTAAAATTGTATTCAAATTGCAAATTGATGTTGCGACATAAATGCTTATTCCATATAAAATAATGCAGTAAAATAAACATGCTACTTTACTAAGTGTCTCAGAATATTGTGTTTTCTAAGTTGTAGATATTTTCATTTGTTTTACTCCAAAAGATTTTTTCTGTTGTTCATTTTTGTTTGTTGTAGATTCTATAACAAAGTACCCTATTTTTCCATTATTTTTCAAACCAGCCTGTTCTTAATATTAATGCTTTTACCAAAACCCTGGTCTGTCAGGCCCAGAACTTCAATCTGAAATTTAAAAGTGTATATTGGCATTTAACCCTAGTGATACAAAACTGCTCTTTCCCTTAGACCCTTCCACTCACCTATCCTTATTTAGAATATTGTTGATTTTTGTGAAGTTCTATTTGTTTGAAACATTTTTTTCTAGAAGAGTCTGTGAGGACCAGAGTTATGGTTTGTGTAGGTGCAATGTAGTATTATTATCAAAATTGTGAGACCGGTGTTTTGGTTAGTGTAAAATCAAGGTGAAGTAAATAAAAAATATTTATAGCGGGTAAAACCGCATATCACTCAACCGCAACCAGGACAACACACTCGGCACTCAGTATTAGAGCCTACTGGCATGTTATAGTCGGCCCAGTCTTGTGTGGGGACAGTCGGAGGGGCTGCTACTCACATGCCTCTTGGGAGCAGTTCATCGGAGCGAAGTACTTGTCGGTCGGTAACAATGTTCCATCCTCGTCTTCCACTTCCACTGCCAACCCGAAGTTGCGTCCGTTGTCCCTCCACACCTTCACTGCCCCACGGATGTTCCACTCTGTCCAAGACTCACCCAACACGGACAACATCTGACTGTCCAATAGCTTCCTCTTCACTACAACATATTTCATCTGCGTTACCAATATTGAAAATATAAAGCTTGCTAATTTTCTTACAGGTCTCAGATGCAATTTTCAACTTTCGTCACCAAAGTAAGGAAATCTCTGTTTGACCAAAGTGTTTGTTTGTAATAAAATAATTTCTGTTTTTGTAAAAGATAGCATATTATTATTTATGCATATTGATGAGCATGCTTTATTGGTTAAGTATTAGAAAGCAGACGTTTTAAATCCCCATACTTTCCTTATGGGGATTGTTTTACGTTAATTCTCGTTTGCTGGTAACTTTTTGGAAATACTGCTATTTTTCCCGAGTCCCTGGGATCGAGATGTTGAATTTGAGCCGTCACCCATCATCTTACGATTTGACAAACCCCACAATTTTGACTTAAAAAATTTGCTTACAGAATTATATATAAAGATATAATAACCAATAAATCTGGTTCAGAAACCAAGAAAAAGGTTAAGAAGTGCTTAAAAGAAACTTTTAAATTTTTGACAATATCAAACCTTTTTTACCTCTATGCTTCTTGAGAGATCGGGTGTACCAGTAGACTGACACTCTGATCATCTTTTCCTCAGCAAACGTAGGGAACTGGCGGAGAAGAGAGGAAGCTCCAGGGGCGGAGGCTGCGTCGTCTTGGGGGCCTTCCTCCTGCTCAGAGGGGGGGCACGTCTCTGGCACCAGCGACACGTTGCCCTGCAGACAAAAGCAATGTGTTAGATATTACTGTGGGAAACAAGTTTAAAAGGTATCAAAGGTATGAGGACAACCTTTTGGGAAATATGAGGTTAAGGAGGGAGGGTTTGTGAGGGAATGGTACACCAACTTAGCCATTAAGATTCCAACATTCTGTAGGAGCGGGTGGTTATAAACCCTAACCACCTTATCCTGTCTCCACCTAGGTTATATTATGCAGCCAGCAACCAGTTGTCAAGTGACATGTAAAGTAATTCGGACCATGCTTCATGATTTAGTGTAAAGCATTAATTAGGTTGTTTAAAAATAATGAGAGTGTAATTTAGCAAATAAGTAAAATGTTAAACCAAATAAGCAGTAACCGATCACTACTGACCTGTGAGAGCTTGTAGAGCCTCAGTTTAGCCGCGACAATGTTGACTTGTGTGCCTTGCATCGGCGATGGGTACGACAGATCAAACAGCAGGTTCATTATGCGATTATCATTCCACAGCTCCGCATCCGTGTTGCGAGGTATCTCACCTGGAAAACCCAAGTTTAGTAAGTTAGTGAGATCTGGAAAAGACTAAACTGATTTCATTGTAATTGTATTTTGCTATACGAGATAAACTTTATAAGAGAGACAAATAAGTAACTATTTGTACAATATATATATCAAAAAACCCATGCATGTTTTTTTGCATGTTTTTTGCATGTTTTTGTTGTTGTCTTGCATGTTTTTTGTATGCAAGATACAGTAGAATTCTTGATCAAATTTATAATAAGTGATGATCTAAGAATATTCCCTCCTAAAGAATTAATGCCTTTCGACATCAAACGACTACAGTACACCTGCGATTATCCGGAATAATGTGGCGGAATATTCATCCGGATAGGGAAAAATCTGGGTAATCTGAAGCTACTATGACATCGCATGAATAACGATCGGGACATTAGCGCTTAATTTGTAACATATTTAATTACAAATTTGGACTGTACATTAATGTGCGGTACGTAAAACAGCAATTTAATGATCATAAATTGCAATATGAATTTGGATGATTGTAACATAAGAACGTAACCTCACAAGTAGGAGTTAGTAATGAACGGTCAACGATAACAAAAGGCGCGACATGCCAGTCGCTTGCGCATGCGCTACCGGCGCGGTGCGGCGCGACTGTGCGGTGGCTTACTCTTATTGCAGTTTCTATGATACGTCATGCGTAAATTAATGTATTGCGGTTACGTCTGAGATTTAGAAAGAGCTCGTGCGGGAAAAAAATCGCGTTTTAACTGTAATTTACAATTTTACTTTCTCCCCTTATACATAGTATATGGAGAAAGTATTGTTTTCGTCAAAATTTTCGAATTTGAGTTGTTAGTGGAAATATTCGTTTTGGTGCTCCCTGAATCCAAAAAAGTGGTTTTTACGTGATGTCTGTCTGTGTGTGTGTGTCCGTGTGTGTGTGTGTGTGTGTGTGTGTGTGTGTGTGTGTGTGTGTGTGTGTGTGTGTGTGTGTGTGTGTGTGTGTGTGTGTGTGTGTGTGTGTGTGTGTGTGTGTGTGTGTGTGTGTGTGTGTGTGTGTGTGTGTCTGTGTGGATGTGTACAGAGCTAGAGCCCTAACCAATGGGCCGATTTTGATGATATTTGGTATGTAGGTACTAATCCACGGTATCTCCAGGCGTTTTTTTCATTTTTTTGAATTTTTGATTTTTAAGGGTAATTATCCCCCAAAAACCGCCAGAAACATGAAAAATCAATATTTCTCAAAAACGGCTCTAACGATTTTGATTAAACTTTAGTCGTTTGTAGAACTTTAGTTTTCCAACAAAATGACACCACCCGCATTCCTGTAAAAATTCGGGTTCAGAAATTACAGGACTTAAAACATCCAAAATTCAGTTTTTTTGATTTTTCATAAAAAGACATAAATATAAAAAAATATTACTATTCACCATTAAAAAGAGCTCAAAAAACTAAATAATTTAGTATTTTGAATTACTATTCTACGATTGCTGGTTTCGGAGAAAATTGAAATTTTCATTTTGCGGTAAACGCAGTACGTTGTCCAATGTTATTCTTATGGGGAATACAAAAATTACTATTTCTCTCTTATGTACTGATCAATTTCATTCAAACTTGATATGCTTGTCAATTTAGCATTGACCAACAGAGTTAATTCGAAATATGTTACCCCTTAATAACTCTGGGGGGGGAATGGGGGCATTCCCCCTCTTAAAACCATGAGTGTAGCAATGGACTCTGTATTGCCTCCATAGCAGGGATTTGGGTGGATGTTTTTTAAAACAACTTGTTTACAAGATTTTCTGTACATTCGACCGTGCTTTTTATTCTATATTTAGTAAATAAAAAGTAATTTATTAATTGAAGTTGGGCTAAAAGGGAGAAAGTATGTGTCAGTTTCCTGATACCGTTTATTTTTAATTCGGACAACCTTGTACGGTTAATTCGGGATCCGAATTATTTGGGTCCGGATAATCCGAGGTATACTGTACTACCATGTGAGGTGCAGATTAATTTCTTAAAATTCTGGTAGATATTTATTTATTGGTAAGTATCTTAATTGCCATAATTAAATTATGGTTAAGACTAAATTACATTAACAGAGTATGTAATGCTAATAATAACTGATAGAATTTTGATTATTTAAATCCTTGAATCTTACAAAATAATCTTCATCCAATCTTGAAACACAACATTTTGATTTTAAATTTATATTATATTTTCATTGTTGTTTTCATTTAAAAAATCTTCAATTTTGTAAGGACATTTAACGATAAGGTATTGCTTTAATTTATTTTTGAATTGTCTTATGTTACTTAAAGATTTTATTTCTGAATGAATTTTGTTGTAAATTTTGATTGATATGTAGTCTGAGCATCTTTGTCGGAATGTTGAATTTGAATGTGGCAAGTCTATATGGTTGATATTTCTCGTGTTTTAATTATGAATTTGTCTTCTGAAGGAAAATTTATCAAGGTTCAAATGTACAAAACTTGCTGCTTGTAATATAAAAATTGACGATAATGTTAGAATATTTAATTGTTTGAATAGTTGTTTGCACAATGTTCTTCTTGAGACTTGACAAAGTGTTCTTATAGCTTTTTCCTGCATTTTAAATACAATTTTGGCATTTGGGCTAGAACCCCATATAATTAGTCCATATGATATATGTGAATGGATATAAGCATAATATACCATTTTATTTATGTCTAGAGTGCAGCATTTAGAAAAACATTTTATCAAAAAGATTCCTGAACTGATTTTTTTGCAAATTTTATCAATGTGAGGTAACCATGAAAGATTTGGGTGTAATGTTAATCCAAGAAATTTATACTCAGTTGCCAGTGGTATTGTAGAGTTGGCAAGTTGAACAAGTTGAATTGTTTCATTATTCAATTTTTTATTATATTGTACAGCTGAGGATTTCAAATCATTTACTATCAAACTGTTATCTGTAAACCATTGTTCCATTTTAGAAATTTGAACAAAAGAAAATATCTCTAATTGTTTGTTAGAACTTTCGGTAATATTGAGAGTTGTATCATCTGCAAAAAGTATTACTTCTCCTTTATCTAACGGATGGTAGATCATTCATGTAGATAATTAAAAATAATGGCCCCAAAGTAGAACCTTGTGGTACTCCATGAATTATATCAGATGATATTCTTGATTTTGTTGGATGTTTTCTATTCTTTAGTTCTGTGAAATGTTTTCGTCCTGTTAAAAATGATTTTATCCATCCAAGCGCTGACCTGTTAAATCCCATCAATCGAATTTTATCAAGTAGTCTATTATGATTAACACTATCAAAAGCACGGGATAAATCAATAAATATACTAAGAGATGGAAGATCTGTATCAATGTTTGCCATTACACTTGTTACTAGTTTGTATATCGCATCAATTGTAGATTTTTTTGATTATTATTGATAATTATAATATTTTATATATGTATAATAAAGATTTATTGTTGGACGTGCAAAAATTGTTTACTCACTTCATATTTTCTGGTGAATATTTTTTAAATTTAAGAATTAATTTTTAAGTAAGTGAATATTGCTGTATATTAATTAATATTTTTAAGTACATCCTGGTTATTAATAATTAAAAATCAATTGCCTTATATTTTACTAGACATTATATAGTGAACAAGAGTACCTATAACCTCAAAAAAACATTAAAGTTCAAATTAGGTACAATGAACAAATTTTCTCCAATAATAAGAACACGTTCACAAAAGATCAAAGAAGAATCTAAAATTGTAGACAATTCAACCGAAGTAAATGTTATAAAACATGTAAAAATCAATCCATCATCCAATCCAATCATCCATTTTGAAATTAAAGGTATTGATAACATACAACATTGTTCAGTAAATGTAAGCACTCAAACTGATGAACTTTACCAACCAATGACTTGTTTACTGGATAAAATCGAATGGTTTACTTATCAAAAGGATAACTTAATGAGAAAATTAGTCGATTTACAGGTAGATCTAGAAAGTTCAAACTCTGAAATAAACTATTTAAAAAGGCAACTTAGTAATCTGATTGATCAAGATAACACAAAGAGTATCAATGATAATGATCACTCACTTAGCACTATAAAGCACTGTGATACGTATGATTGTAATTCCACACTTAGGGCAGCAAACGATGCCAAAATCCAAAAGATCATGGGGAATGATAATCTATTTGAAGAAATAAAAGACAGATTTAAAAATCTTAAAAATAAAATGGATCAAGGTAATCAGCTATCCCATCAAAAGAAAAAAGATAAAGAAGATAGTTCTTGGGAAAAAATCAAACAAAAAACAAAAGGAAATCCTACAAGATCTGTTAAAGATCACTCTTTTGTATCCAATAATAGATATGAATTATTGAATAGTATTGACTGTGAAGAGATTCAAGATAATTATTACAATATTACAAGATAAAATCATATTACAATAATAAATATAATTATTATAATAAACAATAAAGATAACAAATTGAATTTGAAAATGTTATCAAAGAATGGCTTACATTATTTGAAATCGAGCCTTAACCTTTTCTCAACATTAAATGACCAGCTTTAGGCAGGGGTAAGAGAGGTAAAACTGCATAAGACTTCTACGGGGGCCCCGTGACGGTTGCACTGAATTATGGAATCAGTCTTTCAGTTAATTGTTAGAACATCACTAACAACAAGGCTGTGACTGATCGATAAATATAAGATAGATGTGAGCTTATAACTGATATTATTCCATCATCATTATGTTGTAGTATTATTACGTGGTCCGGTCATTTGCGGCCAATACTACCAGGGATGGTTTAATTAAAACAGATTTCTTTAATCTACACAGCAGTTTTTGGTCGACGCTATGCCTTCCGGTCTTCCATTACCAAAGATACCAAGTGTCTCAACAGCATACACAATGTGTCATTTATGGCCAACATTACACGGTTCGTAGGTAATTTATGACTGATTTATTTTTATCGTTTTCATTTTAGGTTAATTTTACGTGATTCAGTCTTTTTTACAACTGATATTATGTAATTAATAGTTCCCAATTATTAGTTAGTAATTGCAGGTCGGCGGTAAACATTTTCCCCATTAATTGAGTATTTTTGATGTACTTTCATACGAGTTTGATTGTCGAAAAGTTTTAATTGAACAATTAATGGTATTCTTTTAACATCTTGAGTCCACAAATGAAAATTAATCATGTCGTCTCTGCTATAGTCCCTCTAGGTTGCCTTGGCTTGCCTAGGCTTTACCATTTCACTCAAGGCACCTGCAGTAGTAAAATTACCTGTGAGAAATTCGCTTGTGTGTAAAATAATCCTGTTTACATTGAAAGTAAAACTTTTAACATGCCAATATTACACTTTTAAAGGTATTATTTATTCTCCTTTACGTGATGTAGTTTTAGCGAATTTCCCCTATAGGGAAGAAGCTATTACCGTAGGTCTCATGGTAAGACTTAAGCCCGAGCCCATGATAACTTTTACTTTCTCCCCCTTATACGTAGTATATGGAGAAAGTATTGTTTTCGTCAGAATTTTCGAACTTGAGTTGTTAGTGGAAATATTCGTTTTGGTGCTCCCTGAACCCAAAAAAGTAGTTTTTACGTGATGTCTGTCTGTGTGTGTGTGTGTGTGTGTGTGTGTGTGTGTGTGTGTGTGTGTGTGTGTGTGTGTGTGTGTGTGTCCGTGTGTGTGTGTGTGTGTGTGTGTGTGTGTGTGTCCGTGTGTGTGTGTGTGTGTGTGTGTGTGTGTGTCCGTGTGTGTGTGTGTGTGTGTGTGTGTGTGTGTGTGTGTGTGTGTGTCTGTGTGGATGTTTACAGAGCTAGAGCCCTAACCAATGGGCCGATTTTGATGAAATTTGGTATGTAGGTACTAATCCACGATATCTCCAGGTGTTTTTTCATTTTTTTGAATTTTTGATTTTTAAGGGTAATTATCCCCCAAAAACCGCCAAAAAACATGAAAAATCCAAATTTCTCAAAAACGGCTCTAACGATTTTAATTAAACTTTCGTGGTTTGTAGAACTTTAGGTTTCCAACAAAATGACACCACCCGCATTTCTGGAAAAATTCGGGTTCAGAAATTACAGGACTTAAAACATCACAAATTCAGTTTTTTGGATTTTTCATAAAAAATCATAAATGTTAAAAAAGATTACTATTCACCGTTAAAAAGAGCTCAAAAAACTAAATAAATTAGTATTTTAAATTACTATTCTACGATTGCTAGTTGCGGAGAAAATTGAAATTTTCATTTAGCGGTAAACACAGTACGTTGTCCAATGTTATTCTTATGGGGAATACAAAAATAACTATTTCTCTCTTATTTACTGATCAATTTCATTAAAATTTGATATGCAGGTCAAGTTAGCATTGACCAACAGATGATGTTCGAAATGTGTTGCTATTTAACCCGGGGGGGGGGCAAGGGGGCATTTCCCCTCTCAAAACTACTGTGTGTAGCAACGGACTCTATAGTGCCTCCAAAAAAGCAATTTGGATGGATATTTCTGAAAACAACTATTTTAGACAATTTTCTGTACATTTATCTATACTTCATATTCTATATTTAGTAAATAACAAATATTTTTGTCATTAAAGTTTGGCTAAAAGGGAGAAAGTATGTGTCAGTTTCCTGATACCGTTTATTTGTTTTGAGGTCCCCAGATGCCAAAAATACTATTCGTTCAAATTTATATATATATATATAAATATATGTGTGTGTGTGTGTGTGTGTGTGTGTGTGTGTGTGTGTGTGTGTGTGTGTGTGTGTGTGTGTGTGTGTGTGTGTGTGTGTGTGTGTGTGTGTGTGTGTGTGTGTGTGTGTGTGTGTGTGTGTGTGTGTGTGTGTGTGTGTGTGTGTGTGTGTGTGTGTGTGTGTGTGTGTGTGTGTGTGTCTGTGAATGCGATAACTTGAGTAAAAACCGTTCGATTTCGATGAAATTTGGCTCAAATATGTAAAGTGAAATTCATAACTTTAGGTTCGAAAACCAGAAAAATCGGACCATGGGTTTATGGGTATCGTAAACCCCCCTTGTTTATGAGGGTTTTAAATTTTCCAAAAGTTTTGTTGTTTACCCTAAAATTAAAAAAGTTTTGGTTTTAACAATGTTATTGAGCTTAAAAACAAACAAATAATATAGTATTTTGAATTATTAACCTAGGTAAAGTGGTTGCGGAGAAAATCCAAAAAACCTACTCATAAAATCTCCCATGTTAATCTTATGAGAAAAAGGTTTTTGGCTTTTCCTCAGTTCATTTTAAAGTAAACTTCACATTTGCTTTTACCAGTCACTTTAGCTCCACGAAACAATCATTTTGGTGTTTAAATTATGATTCTCCACCCAACCATTGCAAAGCTATTCAAAGTGCTAAACATAGTACGTTGTCCAATGTTATCCTTATGAGGAATAAATAAAATTTGATATCTCAATTATTTATGAATGTATATTGATGAAAGTTGGTACGTGGCTTCACGTAGCACTGGTATATTGATATTTGCAAAAAAAAATTGATTTCTTGTTGATTATTCCCGTAGCAGCAAACCTCCGTAACCAGCCCCCATGTTATTCTTATGGAGAATAAGTAAAATGTAATGACTCCCTTAATTATGAACATAAATTAATAGAACATGGTACGTGGCTTCCCCTTGTTGAGTTATATTGATATTTGGATAAAAACCAATTTGTTTCCTTGTCGCAGCAAACCTGCTTACTCAGCCCCATGTTATTCTTATGGAGAATAATTAAAATATCATATAGCGCTTATTTATGATTGAATATTGATGAAACTTGGTATGTGGCTTCGACTAGTTAAATTCTATTTATATTTGCATAAAAACCAATTGTTTGTGTACTTAGTTTCAAAAAACCTACGTACTCATCACCAATGTTATTCTTATGGAGAATAATTAAAATTGTATACATCGCTTATATATGTGAATATATTTTTATGAAACTTGGTATGCGGTTTTATGTTGTATTAAGACATATATTATGCATTGGAAATTCGCTGAGTAAGCAGGTTTGCTGCGACGGGGGTTATTACTGACATTATGGTGGACTGCCACAGAAGATTGGGTGATTGGGTGCGAACAACATTCTGTTGGGCATCTGGCAGATTGGTACAAGGCACGTAAGTTGGCAGGAACAGAAATATAAAATAAACAAAATAGTATAACTTGAAATTGATTCCTTTCACTACCGTATCATTGAAATACATACATATACATAATTTTATAAAATTAAATTCCTAAAATATCATTAAAATACACACTCGGATTTCTAAGTTTAGATTACAACATTAACTGTGCACTACTCACAAGAAGGGTAAAAGCTCTGAATCTTCTCAGTGTAGACGTCGCCAGGGGTGAAGGGGTTCTTGAGGGGCCTCATCCGATCAGCAATAGCCCTCAGCAAGTCCTGCTGATGTAGCCGCGGCTGCTGAGGCAAGGAGGAGTTACTGCTAAATGAGGGTGGTGTTCCCTCCGGCCACAAGATGTTCATTATCTGGTTCTTTATTGTAGCTAACCTCATCTCCTTCAGCCTGCAAAAAATATTTGGTGATAGTTTTGATGACTGTGGAAAAATTTGCTGTATGAAAGGTGCTGTTATCACGGGTTGTAAGAGCTGTAAAGGTGAAGGGAAGATATGGGATGTTTGGAGAGTGAATTATTCTTGAATTTTCTTTGGGAGGGGGGGTAGAGAGAAGGGGTGAGAGTGGTAAGAAATTTAGAGGTTGGGAGAGGTTAGTAGTTGAGGAGTGAATGTTAAGGAACATTTGCTATTTGCTAACTAAAAATGTCAGTTCTACCTGGAATATTCTACTTTACAATAATTTCGGTAAAATAATAATACAATTAGTTTTGTCAATTTGTTTATATATTTTGCATCTATTATTCAGTTACATTTAAATTCCCTACGACAATGTTTGGCAAAATAAGTTAAATCATAATTCGTGTTAATAATGTGTGTAAATAAATAGTTTCAATCAGTCCTCAATAAAAATAGCTAAAGTATAATTACAATTTCAAGAAAAACTAAAAATGCTAGGCTTTGGTGCTTTGAAAATTGCACCTGTGCGAAGAACGGGTACATCAGTTAGTAACTTTATATTATAATATTTAAATGTTGTTAACACATTCTTTATGTTTGATCTTAGAACGAGGAAAAAAAAGGTTGTAATGACGGCCTGCAGATTTATCAACGCAGTTCACAAAGTAGTTCTGCACCACAATTACGTGCCAGCAATTGAAGGCACTGAACAATCTCTTTAATGTTTAGCTATTAAATTTGAAGCTACAACTAAACGTGAAACGAGTACAAATTTTGGAGTTTATATTTGAAAAATTACTGCACTATGTTTACTTAGTGGAATATTGTGTATGAAAATTATCTCAGTACCTCATTTGTTTGCTGGGTAAATCCTATACTCTAATATGAGTAAGGTTTGCTTGCTTGCTTGCGACACTGATCTCAAAAACGGCTCCAACGATTTCCTTCAAATGTTTGAAATAACTAATTTCTGGGATAAAAATAAGTTCTAGACAGGTCTCATCCCCAGTAAAAATCAAATAAAGTAAAAATACTAAAAAAAAAACTTAAAAAATTAACATTGGGCATATGGAGTTTCAAATCAAAACAAAAGAATTGTAACAGCTGTTCATAATCAATTAACAGATTAACAGATTTGAGTGAAGATTACATATATTGAGTAGTAAAATAAAACAAAGGGGCATTGAGCTATAAATAAAAACTGGAGGGACCTTAACAATGTAGAAAAGAGGCAAATGAGTTATACAAATCTGATTATCAGCAGGGGGAAGTGGTGAAATATTACTCCGAGGGATCTAAACAAACTGACTAGTCTTCCCCCAAGCAAAGCTCGGCCCCCAGGTACTAAATTGTAAAATATAATTAATTTTAAAATATCATTAATTTTAGAATAATATTCACGACAAAAACGAAATATTTGTTTAACTATTGAGGTATTATATGTTACACTGCAAATCACAAACAAAACTAAAACTCCTTATGTAATGATTTTTACTATTATTATAGTTTATTGATTTATATCTGTAAAAGCAAGAATATAATTGAATGAGCAATTAAATGAGTTTGATAAGGTTGTATCACTTGTATTACTGTCATTGCGAGTGAAATATACATTGTAATCAGTTTTTGTCGAAAAAAGGTATTTTTTTCATACATCTTCACTGATTCAGGATATCATCTTTTTAATCTTTGATTTTTAGGGTTCATACTTCCAAATGATCGTTTGAAACGGTTAATTTTCTTTGGCAAACAGGTTAAACGCAGTGTTTGTCGAATATCTCGTTCATACAGGCATATGTTAGGCTATATTAGAAAATCAAAAATTGTCAACGCAAGCGTTCTGTTAACGACTTCTGATAAACGTACGGGTTTAGTTTAATTTGAGTTCTAAGTGCAAATATTTTGCCAGGAGAAAAGAGAATGGTTAGCAGATATTTGAAAAGCCTAATGTAAATAGCCACCAACACATTTTGGAGACATTTAGCACTTTTATTCGGGGGAATCTCGATTACACATCATATAGATGGTCCATCAACCCTCTGATTTATTGAAAGAAACATTAAATAGCCAAGGAAGGGTCTATGGCCCATCGAACCATTTGTAAACATTCAGTTTTATTTATAAAGAAGGGGTCGATGGACCATCGACCCAGTTTGTATATTTCTCTAATATAATAAAATAAGGCTCGATGTATCATCGGCCCAAAAATTAAAAATATTAAGATTAAATTAAATAAATAAGTAAAGCGTCGAGTACACATAAAATAGATCGACCCGTTAAAACTTTATTCTAAATATGTTTGGTCTGGGGGTCAATGGGCCTTCTATATGATGTGCAATCGAACCATTCGTTTGAAAACTTTATAATATAAAGTATAGGGCCGATTAAACATCAAATAGAAGGTCAATCGACCCTATTTAAAATATTATTCTAAATATGTTGATTTCGGGGGCCAATGGTCCATCTATTTGATGTGTAATCGACCCTACAACTTTATAATGTGTTATTTTGTGGATACAGTTCGCGTCACAGTGCTTGGCGTCTGGTTAGCGTATGCTCTGGAATGCCTTTTCCCTTCGGTTTAGCTTAGAACCGTTAGTGTTACAGTCTACTTTTGTCAACAGAAAGCAAAAATCACTTATTTAATTTTAAAATATTTGTTTTGGTTATTTTTGTTAATGTCTAACTTTTAATTACGAGAAATTTCAGTGGTTTCTCGACTTTCCCAGATGCCAAGCACCGTGTCCCGAATTGTATCTTAATTTATAAAATGGTCTGATAGCCCATAGACCCGCTTACGTTTTAAATTTAATTTAATCTCCTAAACGACTGATGGCCCATCGATCGTGTATGTTATTGCATTTATTTTATTCAAGGGTCGACGGACCCTCTCTGTTTGTTATGTAATCGGCCCAGCCTTTTTTATTCTGTGGATAATGTTTTTATTGTAAATTGAAATACAGCATTTTGTCGAAAATATTTGATCATGAAGAAAAACGAGCTTATTCAGTTCAGATATTTATTAGTTTGCTAGTTTAAGGAAAAATACCCCTGTCGCAGCAAACCAGCGTACTCAGCGAATTTCCAATGCATGTTTCTCACTACCACACAAAACACTCACGAAGTTTCATAAAAATACATGAATAAATAACTTTTATGTAGCATTTTATTTATCCTCCATAAGAATAACATTGAAGGCTGAGTACGCAGGTTGCTGCAACAAGAGAAATAAGAAATGTGTGTTTATGCATTTATCAATACAACTTAACCAGGTGAACCTACATACCAAGTTTTATTAATTTATGTTCATAATTAAGGGATATATACTCAACTTTACTTAATCTATAATATAAGAATAACATTAGGGCTGAGTATGGAGGGTTGCTGCTACCGGGAAAATTGGCAAAAAAATACTTTTTTGTGCAAATATACCAGTACTAGATGAAGCCACATGGTTTCATCAATATACATTAATCAATAATCGAGATATCAAATTTTAATTATTCTCCACAAGGATAACATTGGACAACGTACTGTGTTTAACACTTTGAATTCCTCTGCAACGGTTGGACGTAGAATCATAATTTAAACACCAAAATGATTGATTGGTATAGCTGAACTGATTGGTGAAAGCAAATGTGAAGTTTACAGTAAAATTAACTGAGGAAAAGCTAAAAACCTTTTTCTCATAAGATTAACATGGGAGATTTTATGATCACGTTTTTTGGATTTTCTCTGCAACCACTTAACCTAGGGTAATGATTAAAAATACTGAACTATTTATTTTTTAATCTCTATAAAATGGCTAGAACCAAAATTGAGTGGTTTTAAAATTGAGGGGTAAAAAATGCAAAAAAAAACTGATTTTTGGACAATTTAAAAACCTCATAAAACCCCCTTCCCATAGTCCGATCGATCTGGTTTTCAAACTTAAAGTCATAAATGTTACTCTCCACATTTGCACCAAATTTCGTCAAAATCTGGCAAAAGTTATCGAGGTAACGGACACATATACATATATATAAATTTGAACGAATAGTGTTTTTGGAATCTGGGGACCTCAAAACAAAAAGTTATCATGGCCTTAACTCTTACCATGGCACCATGTAAAAATATGGAATACAATGTTTACCTGTATGTAAAATCGTATATTTCCGGTATATTGTTAGTGTAGGGGCCTAAACCAGATCTCACGATCTGTTTACTATTTTGAAATTAAAAACAGTGAAAAACTGTACGTAGATCAGCGGGGATTACCTAGCGAAGTAATGTTTAAAATATTTCTAAATTCCATATTACACGTATTTTAATTAAAATATGCATTTAAGGAAATATGTATTCAAAAAAATAATGTGAGTCTTAAATAATGAGTGTGAGCGTGCGTTAGTGTACAAATGTACATACATCATACAATTTCGTGCTTATTAAATAAAAACAAAAAAAAAACTGAAATTCAGTTGCTTTCGGATCAGACACCAATAGAACGATAGAGGGGTTTCTTGAATGGCCATTACGTGATTCAGTTGTACAAAGACCAATTCTGGTGTTCGGGTAGAACTAAACTTGACCTAATTTAGCAGACCAGGCTTGAGTCACTGGACCCCGCTGTCTGTCTGCCTACCCGTCTGTCTGAAACATGTGGTTCGCATACAAATGTATTACGTCTACAACATATTTTAAGCCTCCAGTAATCACAAACTGGTACATCATGCTGCTTCGGGGAAATAACATTCAGTGTCGACTTATGAGTTAAGAGGGATTATGGGTCAAATATGAGGACGTAAACTTGTGTTCATAGCATAACAGTGTCATAATAAAACGGCTAAAGGTTAAAGGTTCCTATAAGCTTAAGTCAAATAGGGGGTATAATGCATGCTTTTAAATTACAACTACTACTGGTCGACAGTTTTGTAAATACTACCTCAAAAACGGAATATTGTAACAATGTTCTAAAGTAAATAAGCATTTGGAAAAACTACTATATCTGCAATACTTTTGGATACATCGAGAACTCTCAATTATTATATAAGGAAATCCTTTATTTAATTGGGGTAATATTCTTGCAAGTCAATTGGATAGTTAAGATGTGTATAACTATACTTAAATTATATAATTTAAAGGCTTTATAGATTTTTGTTTAGTAATGCAAATGCAATAATAATCAGTAAGTGTTACGGTAATATATCGATATTTCTCCGAAATGGAATTTAGCCAATACCACATAAAATAACTCTATGACCTGTACAGGAAAACCTTAAACTGAGGAATTCCATTTTACGTGTGCAAGAGCGGTAGTAAAATTAACGAGAAATTCGCCATCAATGCCCAATTAAAGAGCCCATTTGCTGTAAGTGTACACATTCCTACAGTTAAATAAAATTGTAGTTTTTAGCGAATTTCCCCTATAGGGAAGAAGCTAATACCGTAGGTGGCATGGAAAGACCTAGGCCCGGGGCCATGATAACTTTTCGTTTTGAGGCCCCAGATGCCAAAAACACCATTCGTTCAAATTCTTATATATATATATATATATATATATATTTATATTTATATATATATGTGTACGTAGGCACGATAACTTTAGTAAAAATGGCCCGATCTTGATGAAATTTGGTATAAACGTGTAAGGTAGCATCTATTTCCATGAGTTCGAGAACCAGACAGGTCGCTCTAGTTTAAGGGGGTTTTGGGGGGGTTTTGTACCCCATAAATGGGGTTTTTGAACTTTTTACATATAGTTATTTTTAAACCCAAATTTTAGTTAACACCATTAAATTCAGCTTTAAAAAAATAAACATTTGGTATTTTGATCATCGCTTTTCGTCAATTGGTTACCAAGATATTGAGAGTGCTAAACACAGTACGTTGTTAATCTTATGGAGAATAAGTAAAATTGTATATATTTCTTATTAATGAACATATATTAATGAAACTTGGTATGTGGCTTTATATGGTTGGGTTTTAGTGCTATTTGCATACAGAACTCATTTTTTGTGGTCCCCATGGCAGCAAACCTGCGTACTCAGCAGCTATAATGTTATTCTTATGGAGAATAATAAACATGTGACATCTTGCTTGTTTATGAACACTAATTGATAAAACTTGGTATGTTGCTTCATCTGGAGGTGATCCATTGGTATTTGCATAAAAACAAGATTTTGTGGTCCTTGATGCAGCAAACCTGCATACTTAGTCCTAATGTTTTTCTTATATAATAAATAAAATGTCATATCTAGCTTATTTATTAATATGCTTTGATTAAAGTTGGTAAGTGGTTTCATGACTTAGTGAAGTACCAATTGACATTCACTGAGTATGCAGGTTTGCTGCAACGGAGTTATTTTTTGTACAGTATTTCAAGTTAAAAAGTAAGTATATATAAAGTAATAATTACAAAATAATGGAATATTTTTTAATTTTGTTGGTCAACTGACGGAACTGTTTTCAGTAATAACAATCCAAAAGTGTTTTTAAAGACGTGTCTTTACAATCAGAATTAACATTTGTAACGATATCTTTACGGTAATCATGGATTACAGTATTATGTAAAAGTAAAAGGTATACTTTTTGGTAAAATGGAAGTTATTCTAAAATTTAAGACATATAGTCTTGCAGTTTCGCAATTGGAATGAATTAATTACATACAGCTGTTACAATTATGACATTATTAAGTTCAAATCAAATACAAAAGTACAAAATAAAATTAATACATGCTCATGCGCTTCCAACAAACGCTAAACACCAATCATGTCTAAAAGGGCAAACAAACAGCAAACAACTCTGGCATACCTCTCGAGGCTAATGTTGAGAACGCTGAAAACAATTAAATATATGATTAATTATACGGTTGAGGCTATTTATAAAACATCGAGATACTCGCACCTATTATATTAGAGCAGGAGGACTTAAAAGCTATTGTAGAATACTTCTGGGTGGTCTTGCTCCAATGTATGTTTTAAAACAGATTATACAGTCAATGTATGTTATAAAAGGACCCACTGCTATCAAAAAAGGAGTAGAAAGAGGAATAAACAGGTTTAGATTTTGACCTAATCTACTTATAGGAAAGTTCAAAACGACTGGTCTTTTTGCCTTGATTTTACCATATGTTAAAGAAAATATTGGGAGTTTTAAAGATTATTTGCAAAGGTTACATAGGATTTATAATAATCAATTAAAATGGTTACTCCTTGCATTCCACGTTTAGTGCAGTTTTAAAAATACCTTTTTATTGTTAAAAGCTTCGTAGGTTAAAATCTTTTTATATAGTTTGTCACATACCCGTAACATAGCATAGCATCTGGTTCTCATATCCAGTACGGTAAGAGATTCAAATTTTATTTTCAAGTGATGTAATTTTAAATAAGTTAGAATATGCTTTGAAAAAAAACACATATATAGCGAAAACTGAAGAAATAAAGCAAAAAGTTTAAATAATTACGTAATTTTCAATTTTGTTGTAGTACTTCAATTATTATTTTTGGAGCTGTTTGTCCATTGTCAAATCTAGGCTTCGACCAATGACTACATAAGCGGGTATGTGAAGTGGGGAGCCGTTTGGACGTGAGAAACGTAGTCTACAAATGACAGAAGACAGTCTGCGTTTTTTGGCATTTCCGGTTTCAGGCCCGCCAAACAGCGCGAGGCCCAAGACCCCCTCCTGCCCCTCGCCTCACTACTCTCTCAGGGTGTGAATGATCTCTTCTGACCTACTATTTAACTATTAATTGATAAGTAATTTTCCGATAAGAGCTTTGATGAATTAGGTTGGATGAAGCTCTGAGTGGGAATGCTTTATTAAACGATGATACCTTTTGGTAGGGCTTTGTCACGCAGAAAAACAGATTGCGTGTTATGTAAAATTGACTTGAATCGACACACTTTGTTGAGATTATTTGTTTGTTTTGGCCTGTGAACATAAACAAAAACTTGTGTAGTGGATGCTTCATGCCGTATAGTGTAGTATACATTTAGTTATTTACACTTAACATTTTAAATCAGAACTGACAGTAAAATCTCTCTATTGTACGAAATTGTACAACACCTACTTTATCAAGTTACCCAGACTCAAGATTCTGATTTCGCTCATTTTAAAATCCAGGCTGTTTAGTCTCGATGGCAGAGGAACGCAAATGCAAACGCAAACAGAATGAAGCTCCAGATAAATGTAGGGAACATATGTTAAGTCTGACTTACAATGTACGAACAGTATTTCAACACGTGTTTAGTCTGCCTTACAATGTACGCGCAGTGTTTTAAGTGCTTATTTGTTGTGCCGTTCAAAACATTCATTGGCTCCAGACCAACCCGCTTTTTCGCTCTCGATTGTGTGTTTGGCTACAAGAAAAACGGAGCTTCCATACAGAGAAATAGGGTTTGTATTTTTGTAATGTAAACACTTTTAAATGTTAATATTTATGCCGCGAATAATTTTAATTTATAGATTATTTTACTTTTCTCACTATTTAAACTTATTTCAAACATTTTTTACTACAGTAAGTCGAGATCTGAGCTTACTCAAGAGAACCAGCCAGACGTGCACTGACGGATGCAGACGCAGACACATCACTCGTCGTTTTGACCGAAACAGCACTTCGAGCGGAAACTGGGAGTTCAAATTATAAAACAAAATATTGCGTCTGGTGTTTATTATAAAGTAAATTACATAACCAAGGGTTTATAAAATAACGAAACATGTTGTAAAGTAAATCTCAATGAAGTTTTTGTTCTAAGGCCAAAGCCAAAGCCAAAGTTCGCAATATCCACAGTCACCGGTCATTTTACCAAACTATGGCGTATTTAATACAGCTTGGACTTATAATATACACTATCATATATATTTAGTTATTTATTTTATTTTCCAACAAAGCAAAGATAGGTGTTACTACGTTCACTGCAACCTAGTAAAATGAATAAAAATGTACACACATTGGGAAATCGTATAGATGAATTCATATTTTACTTTTTTTTAGCTAGAGTTCGTTTATATCTGCATCAGAATACATTTAACGGTAAAAATCGGGTAAGAATAAAAATAAAAGATGAATAAAGAGATTTGAGCATATGAAATATTATACCAAACCACTGATGCTGTTTTACTGATGCTAGAACAGGCCGGACATTGGTCCATCTGATGCTTTGCTGCCTCAATAGCAATTCTACTTGTTTTCAATACTTAGATGGTGTGAGTGTGATATCTACAAATGAATTTATTTTATCGTAGCGAATGTTCCCAATAGGAAAGAGGCTATTACCGTCGATGGAATGGTAAAATGTAATCCTAAGACCAGAGTATTTTTTTGTTTTTATCCCCCCAGCCCAAAACACCATTAGTTTGAATTCACATAAACATATGTACGTGCGTCCATTAACGCGATAAATTTAGAGATGTATGCGCAATTTCGATTAAGTTTGCCACAAATTTTTAAGTTACATTAATTACGAAGTCCGAAACCAGAAAATACGGTCCATGAGAAGGGAGTGTAACATTTAAAAAAAAAATCAGTCGTTTTACTAACATTAAGAACACGCAATTACAGTTTTTACTATTTTATATGACTAAAAATAAATAATTTAGCATTTGAATAATAATTAACCTGGGATAAGTGTTTGCAGAGAAAATCCAAAAATCCATTCAAAGATTTCCCATGTTGGTCATATGGGGAAAATGTGTTTAGCTTTGTTTTTTTAATTTATTGAAAGCTTCACTTTTATTTTACTAATGGGTTCAGCTCTAAAAAAAGGTGTATCATTTTGGAACTCAAATTTTCGTTTTACGTAAATTCGTTGAGGAGATATTCTGCTAAACACAGTACGTGCTGTCCAATGTTATTCTTATAGAAAATAAACACAGTTTTATATCCCGTTTATTTTTTAATGAAACTTGGCATAATTTGTTTGCGGCCTATAGATTTTTGCCCCAAAAACCAACATTTTGTGGGTTCTGAAGGACCAAACCTTGGTAGTCAGCCACATATTATTCTTATGGAGAATTGATAAAATTGTGTATCTCGCTTCTTATTAATAAACATATTATAATGCAACTTGGAACGCGGCTTATGAGGTAGTTATGTGTAAGTTGCATTTGAAACTCTCTGAGTATGCAGGTTTGCTGCAACGGGTCTATTATATATTTTGTAGTGATGTAAACAGTGGTTCCTAACAAAGGCTTGAGGACAACATTGCTAACCACATTGTTTCGCTATTGTTCACACGTTAGTAAAATCATTCACATTCATATCGTCATATCCCTTCCTCTTTTCCTTTAAGGATGTAAATTCAAATCAGGTTAAGGCATACTTGGAATCATCAGTGTCTGATTAATGTCACTTCTTGAACAATACAAACTAAAATGATCAATAAATCTCTCGAGTCAATTGAATACCAGTGAATGGGGAACTACGAATCCGTAAATAAAGTCACATGTGTTGGTAGCACGCATTCTTTGCTTACTCTAACAAATGGTTATTTCTAAAGTAACGAACAGTTTCAGTTTTAATATATACAGGATGCAGTTTTATTTTGTATTAAACCAAACTAATTTCAAATTTACTTTTTAAAATTTACCATAACCCTTTTATTTGTGCTGGCGATACGTTAAAGTCCTAGCTTATAATTTCTAATTTCTAATCTGATCCGCTTATTGGCGGAGTTTTTGAGTTTATAAAGTGACATTTAACTTTATTTACACTGGATATTACTTTTATACTGTTTTCACTTTTTGCTTAGATAAATAACTATCATTAGGATGTAACATTCGTTTATATCGCATGTTAGCGATATAAATTACAATTTAGGTTAATTTCTGAGCTGTTAAGATTGGGTTCTGAAGATTTTGTATAGTACATTGATTGACATTTATTTACTTATCTACGATTTTTAAGTTTTGTTTGATTTCTAAAGGTAATACTACGCCTTTGTTGTAGTTGATAAACACTTTTATAAGCGAATGTGTGTTAGGCTCTTATAATTGAACCGTATAAAAAATTATCTGTTTGCAAGTTTTATTAAATTTTAAAATGTTAAATAGTGGACTATCACAGTCACATAATATAAAATAATGGTTGGCATATAGATTCAATTATGAATAAGAATTTCACTGTTTAGGAAAGCTACGAGTTGAAGTCACTTACTTCTCCCGGTTGATCTTCTGCAGTTGGGGGTGCGCCGGCTCCTCGGGCTCCGAGCCGTTGAAGGGGTTGGATGCGTTGACGCTGTCCAGGACCAACAGCTCGCCCCTGTAGCCCGCCAACTCCCCGCCGGCCACTCCGTCGTCCACCTGCAGCTCCTGGGGGCTGTCCTCCACCGCGTCCTCGGCCGGCATGTCGCCTTGGGGTACCTCGACGTCCTCCAGGGCGAGTACTCGCTCCAGCACGCGGAGATCCTCCTCTGGCAGACCCTTCAGCACGTCCATTACCGCCCCCTGGACGCTGCTGCTCTCCCGAAACCTGTTGGAGATCCTCACCAATGTCTGCTCGTCGGTCCTCGGCTCCCACCTCCGGTCCGGAAGGTCCAACTCCTCGGATACCCGCAGCGCCTGGGGCCGCGACAGCCCGGGGGGCACCATCACCCCCGCTACCACCAGGATACCCAGGAGTCCCCACACCCGGCGGGGTTCGCTCTGGCTCGTCTTCATCGCGTCTACTCTGTCTAGAGTGCGCCGCGCGCCACGCCGTACGCGAGCGGGGAGGGGGAAGGCGTGGGGAGGGAGATTGTTCTGTCTAATCGATTTATGTTTACCGGTCGTAATCGTAATCGATGTTTACAGTTCGGTGAATATCGCGCGATAAGAAGAAACAGCGAGATCGAATTTGCTAAGTTCACCTTTCGGTCTAGTAATGAAACGTCTATGTTTAACGCGATAATACTGCAGCTTGCGAAAACAAGTGTGAAACGAAAGGCCTATCACTGGAATAAAGTAATCCGCGGCCGTGGTCAGTTTATATAGCCCCCACCGCGGACCCAAAGTTTTTGATTGGCCCGCTCGTGTTTTCGGCAGAAACACCGCGAGGGCCGCCGAACGGCACGCGGACAGACGGACATGCATAAAAGATCGCCAGTCCTAGACTCGTCGCCAATCAATTATTCTAATAGACGCAGAAGGAATTTTTTAATGGATTCGGAAGGTTGAGACTGCTAGACGTCTAGACGAGAGACTGCTCAGGCATTCGCCTCACACGGCAAACAGAGCAAAGCGAACTAGACTCGGACTCGTGCCTGTGACAAGCCGTCGCTCACACTGTACTCGCAGTATGGGACGGGGCTGCGGGGCTGAGAAACAGAGGCTGTGAGGCACAATTGTCACGCCTCCCTCCTCCCAAGGTCATTTTAATCTTGATGGGTAATATTACAGGTATAATAGTATTTACAGGTTGAGAACGTAGTACTGAAGGAGTTGACGGACAAAAATATTAACGACATCACCAAATTGGCCAATTACAATTACTCGATATAATATAAATTTTTGGAAGAATAAGGGTTTTATAATTTCAACCAATAAGTCGCGCAATATAAAAATAAATGGGAGATGTTTACTTTATGGCAACCTATAAAGTATTTGTTTACATCTTAAAGCTGTCATAAACCATAAAATCATCATACATCGGTTCAAAATATATGCGAAATAATATAATGACTTGACATGAAGGGATTGTCCTAAGCTGCTTGATATGTTTTGACAATCGGACTTTCTCTTTAGCTGTATATCGTATAAGCATGATTCTTTGAGTGTACAGCGTATTTGGAGTTGGGCTGGAAATTGTCTACATTACTGCATAAGTCTGTTAAATGAAGCTCAGGGGTGGAGCTCTGTTGAACTCTGTTGAACAAAGAATTTTGGGGGGAATCGTGCTTTTGCCACTCCCCCCCCAAAAAAGGCAAAAGCGCGATTCCCCCCCTCCCCAAAATTCTTTGGTCTTACTACCTCGAACCCTGGGGGGGGGGGTAGGATATACCTTGAATGGAGTCGTTGCCCATACAATGATGACAAATATAGTGTTTAAAATTATGTTAACTAGGGTTAGTTATAAATGCTTCCTTTGTATCCTACTTACTGAATAAACCAAATCTCAATAACAAAACTCGAATTGCTACATTTTTTATTATTTAGTTAATCTGTATTCGTTACATACATTTGTGATTATGATTTCATATACACAGTAGTATTTTGTATGTATTTTCTACCTATTTTCACTAAACAATGGTGTTTTTGGCATCTGGGGACCTCAAAACGAAAAGTTATCGTGGTCGCGGACCATGCCGACTACGGTAATAGCTTCTTCTCTATAGGGAAAATTCGCTAAAAAGAGTTTGCATTTGCAAAGACTTAAACTGCGTTTGAGAGAGTTTTTGTCTAGATGAATTGATTTAAACACTGTTACAAATTGGAGTAAGAAATGTCTCTTAATATATCTTAATAGTACCTTTAAATTCGTGTACAATATGCTCGAATTTAATCTCAAAATATAACACTGCAATAAAAGATTCATTGGCGCGATTTGTCAGTAACTATAATCATGCCTTTAACGATTTATAATAGGTCGATTTTATTTATTTGCTGCATTAAAGTATACCAAGATTACGTTATTGCGAGAAACTAATAGTGTTTATATGTATATAATGCATATTTGATTATTTGCTCAGAAAATTAATACGAGAATCTGTCGAAATTGATTCATATTTAAATTGAATACACATCATACACTATTTCAGTTAAACATATATTTTATTAACTAAACCTAATTACCTACGGTTTAGTGGGGTCAAAAACAATAGTTAACCATCTCCAGATTTATTAAACAAGTAATAGCTGAAGTTGATTCAATACTATTTTGATTTTTATGACTGGCACAATTCTCATTGGATTGTCCATATCAATCACATAAGCAAAAAGCTAAAATACTTGTGCATCGTTATAGAATGACTTTGGAAGAGCTAACTGTTAAATTAAATGTTCCCAGCATTACATGCGGCACTTAAATCCTGCTGCAAAGTGAAGAGGTATCGCGCATCAATGAATGCCCGTTAGTTAACCAGTGCTTGTTCGGGGAGGTCAGCACTTCGAGTGTATTATAATATATAAATATTATAATTATAATATAATAATATATATTTATAATATTATTATTATAATTATAATATTAAAATTATAATATTATATTTATAATATTATTATTATAATTATAATATTATATTTATAATATTATTATTATAATATATAAATTTTGTATTACACTATAAAGTGTAATACAAAATTTGGCTTGTTTTTTTAACGGAAGACCTCCTAGCCCACTGCTATAAGCCAGTCACGACAGTAGCTGATTTTGAATGGTAAGTCCAAGTCAGTCATGACGGCGCGTTATCCTTTGTTAAGGCAGGCTCCCTAGCCTACTGCCAACTCATTTACGACGGGGAGTTGTCCTTTGTTAAGGCAGGCTCCCTAATCTACTGCCAACTCATTTACGACGGGGAGTTGTCCTTTGTTAAGGCAGGCCCCCTAGCCTACTGCCAATTCATTTACGACGGGGAGTTGTCCTTTGTTAAGGCAGGCTCACTTGCATTCTGCCAAGTCAGTCATCAGGGGTGGACTGACTCGCCAGCACACCGGGAAAGTTCCCGGTGCGCCCTCCCTGTAATGGCACCCTGGTGCCCTCCTCGAAGGGTGAAAATAAACAAATATTGGTACACAAAATCTAAAACAAGTTTATTTAAATTATCATTATAATTTAAATAAATTTCACATTGAAATAAATCACGTTTCATATTAAGTTAATTAATTTAAAACTTTTGTTTTAATGTTAGTAAATAACGGGCGTTCACCTGTCAATACGCTGTCTTCCAGCTGACTATCGTCTGTAGGTTAAAGTTGGTTGGGCTACTGTGTTATGCAATGGCAAATATGGTGAATGAGCATGAGGGTATTGTTAGGAACTTTTATAGACTCTTCAAAACTATTATTTTAAATGTATAATTTTTAAAAGGTAAGAAGGCCTGGATAATCTTAACTTCAAAACCAGTACGAATCACCATAGGGTACGAATCACTTTATTGTCCTAGCCTAAAAGGAAATAAAGATATCAACCAAGGGAAATTCGTTGGCTTGTTGGAAAATTAAAACATAGGGTAATGTACAAATTATGTGAAAAAATAATGTACTAAGAAGACAGTCCTTCATGTTTAAAAGTCAGAAAGTGTGTGTTAAACAGTCAGTGTGTGTGTTTGATGTGAGTTTGATATAAATGCAGATTTTTTTGATAAACTGTCATGCAACAAGTGTGTTCTTCAGACGGTCAGTAATAAGTTATTTTGTGATCTGAATATTGACGCACCGACATCATCGGTTGGAGATCTCCTCTTCATTTTAGGGTTTTCATGTTCTATGGATCATGTTTTCTGATAGTCTCCTTATGTTTTTTTTATAGTTTCAGACGGATGTGTAAATAAATTTAGTGTTTGATGTCTGAAATCAGGGAAAATTCGAGTTCAAATAAACCAATTAAGTGATAATCACCGTGAACAAAGTTTGCCGTAGCTTTTTGTACCATGCTGTCCTCTTGAACTGCAGTAAATCGCCTTCCTCCCCCAAGCAATATTTAACCCAGAATACTGGCGCCCTCAGGATCTATTCCACCGCCCTTTTCATACCGTCAGTTATGACCTCGGATGAAATATAAATGGATAGCGCCTTGCAAATATGAGGCTAATATGAGCCGAAAAACGTGCCGTCATTAATGCCGCTGGGTGGGAAAAGAGTCTATATCCGTGAGACCCCGTTGTCAGACGACAAAACAGCGCTTCATTCAAACCACAAAAACCGGGGATTATTATATCTTTACATCGAATTTTACAGCTTTAAATGGTGAATCGAACAACATAAATTAAAATTGTAAAAAGTAATGGAACTAATTTGAATAATCAAATAAACACAGAATGTTTTTAGTTCGAATATAGAATGAGGTTAAAAAAGTAGTAAGCGAGGAACTATTTTATTTTTTGTCAGATAAAAACTGCCAGCGGGAAAGTTGTGGATAATATTCTAAAGATGATTTATTATTTGAACAATTTTGTTGTAAGACTAGCCGTTATCTGTATAATCTTTTTTAAGAGTGGATTTCGAGGAAGAGCGCGACAAACTGAATTCAAGGAGCGGTAGAATACTCGGTAAGACAGAACGATCTAGACTATGGAATTATTTTAGGGATTTGGAATAATTCTCTGCCAAATATTAATTCATTTACCGTCTAGATAACATATTAAATTTGTATTTTTATTAATTCTTAACTTTGCGAAATTTGTAAGTCAAAATTATGGGAATTTGGCAGTCGCAGGATGATGGGAGACGGCTCAAATTCAAGGTCTTGATCCCAGGGACTCGGAGAAAATAGAACTATTTCTAAAAAGTTACTAGCAAACAAGAAATATCGTAAAACATTTCCCGCAAGAAAAGCAAGTCTCAAAACTGTAACGACAACATTACAATATTGTTACATATTGTTAACGCCTGTTTATTTATTTAATCTTAATTTAATGGTTTTCTAAATAATTAGCAGGTAGGCAATAATTGGATGAAAACACAATGAAAGTCAATATCTATAAACAAATAAAACCAATTTAAATAATACAAATAAATAACTACCGGTACAAGTATTTACTTTTTCTGTTTAATTAAAACGTCGACTATTTTTTTACAAAACGATTTTTTATATATTTGAATACATTCCAAATAAGGAAAATTCAAATTTTTGTATTTTACCGTCCATTTTTAGCGAATTTACCCTATAGGAAAGAAGCTATTACCGTAGTCGGCATGGTAAGACCTAGGCCTGGGACGATGATAACTTTTCGTTTTGAGGTCCTCAGATGCCAAAAACACCATTCGTTCAAAACTGTATGTATTCATTTAAGAAATTAAAACCATTTCGTTGCAATATTTCGATATAATATCTTTATCAAGCACAAAAATGAATGAAAAATAGAATATAAAAACAATGGATCAGATGTTATTTACACATTTGGTTAAGATCCGATGATGTGGAATAAAACTATTTTGATACTGTGGAAAGAATAAGGAGCAAACAATTATAAAATTAACTAATGTTGAGTCCATGAGGTTGTTTCGTTCTTAAAACTAACTGGTGAGCCAATTCGACTGTTCTCAAATTCATGTCATTTAGTTCTTTGTTTTCAACACTTTGGATTTTGTATATAGCTTTAAGATCGAAACAATCTTCAAACTCAGCATTATGTTGAACAGCGCGTAAGGCCACCGGCTTGTGTTTGTCTTTATAGTTGACAGAAAACCGATGTCCTGTCATCCGAACACGTAAGGAGTTGGATGTTTGTCCAATGTACTCCTTAGGACAAAGTTTACACGTTAGCTAGTAAATCGCATGGTTGGATGAACAATACATGTGTCCATCTATCGGGTAAAATGTGTCCGTTACTGTGCTTCGAAAGCGGTCTGTCTTGCACATAATTCTGCATATACCGCAACGCGGTTTATTACATGGTTCACATCCATAGGCCAAATTGAGATTTCTATTTTCAAGCTTGGGCCTTACAAGCATGTTCTTTAAATTTGAAGATCTTTTAAAAACCATCCTAGGTGGTCTAGAAAAAATATTTTCTGTTAAGGAAGAGTTTTTTAAAAGTTCGAATCCTGTTTTCATAGTTGAATTTATTCGGTGAAGGCCAGGGAAATAGGATGTTAAAAACTTGGGATCGTCTTTAAAATTGGTGGAACCAAGCGTGTTTTTTTCGCTTTTTAAACTGTTTTTTATTAGTTTTTGAGGATAACTTCTTTGGACAAAAGCATTATTTAGTTTAGATAAGTAAGAATTGTAATCTTTTGAATCAGTACATAATGATTTGGCTTTAACTGACAGGCTTTTGGGGATAGACTTTTTGACATGTGCTGGGTGGCAACTGCTGTAATGAAGAGATTGCATTTTATTAGTTTAATTGACGTGAATTTTGGTTTTAAGAAAGCTTTTATCCAAAAAAATATCCAACTCCAAATATGTTATAGATTCTTGGGAAGATTTCCACGTGAAATTCAAACATGAAAAATTGTTTAGATCAGCCATAAAATTTTGAATTTATTATTTATATATATATGTCCGTGAGCACGATGACTCTCGTAAAAATGGCCCGAATTTGATGAAATTTGGTACAAACGTGTAAAGCAACATTTATGACGTTAAGTTCGAAAACCAGGCAGATCGACCTATCTGAAGGGTGTCGGAGGGTTTTGTTCCCAAAAAATGTTTTTTTCTTTAATTTTTTTCCATAAATTGTTTGACTTAATTAAATTTTAATTTTCATCATTGGATTCAGCTTTACAAAACACACACTTTTGTGTTTTGATAGTTGTTCAACGTCAATTCGTTCGAGAGATATTGAAAGTGCTAAACAAAGTACGTTGTCCAATGCTATCCTTATGGAGAATAAGAAATATTTTATATCTCGCTTATTTATGAACGTATACCGACCAAACTCGGCTTCATCTGGTTGTGGTCTATTGTTATTTGCACAAAAAACCATTTTTACCGAAGTAGTTTCGAAGTAGTAGCAGCAAACCTGCGTACTCAGCCCCCATGTTATTCTTATGGAGAATAATTAAAATAGCATAAATAGCTTATTTATGAATTTATAATGATGAAACTTGGTATGTGGCTTCACATAGTTGAATTATATTCATAATTGCATACAAACCCATATTTTGTGTCCCTTGTTGCAGCAAACCTGCGTACTCAGTTCCCATGCTATTCTTATGGAAAATAATTAAAATGTTTAATATATCGCTTATTCTTTTGGATGAACAATACATGTGTCCAGCTATCGGGTAAACTTTGTCCGTTACTGTGCTTCGAAAGCGGTCTGTCTTACACATCATTTTGCATATACCGCAACGCGGTTTATTACATGGTTCACCTCCCTGGGCCAAATTGAGATTTTTATTTTCAAGCTTGGGCCTTATGATAACTTATGAGAACTCTTGTATAATTTAATTTTGAACTTGGGAAGTGGCTTTATGTGGTATAAGACATATAGATGCAATGGAAATTCGCTGAGTACGCAGGTTTGCTGTGACGGGGGTATTATAAGTTTTAATCGATCTTAATGTTAGCAGCTGGTTACAGGTTGTCGTAATAAGAGTCACGTTGTGGTCTCTGCGGCTCACAAACTCAAACTTCTTTCATAGATAAAAAATGGCTTTTATATTATCATAGTAATCAGATTTACATGATGAGATTCTTTAGAACGTAATATTTCCATTAGTTTTTAACTGATTTAAATATTATCAGTCGCTCTCAGTGAGACATAATTAAAGTATGTCACGCCGCGTGAAGCCTAATTTCTTTTACAGAAAAAAAGAGTAATCTCGATTAGTTTCAGCAATAACATTTATACCACTAGATTATGTAATATGTAATCTTTCCAGGTATATAGCTTTTAAAATATTAGAGTGTTAGTAGACGGTCACAGCGAGACATAATTAATGTTAATGTAACACGGCGCAGCGGCCAGCTCGGGCCTTTTTGCCACCCAGCGGACTCGGGGACCGGCACGGGTTTCGTCCATTGAGAGACGAGGTCTATCCATTTATATTTCATCCGGAGGTCTTGACGGGGAGTTATCTTTTGTTAAGGCAGGCTCACTTGCATCCCGTCAACTCATTTACGGCGGGGAGTTATCCTTTGTTAAGGCAGGCTCATTTGCATCCCGCCAACTCATTTACGGCGGGGAGTTGTCCTTAGTTAAGGCAGGCTCACTTGCATCCCGCCAACTCATTTACGGCGGGGAGTTATCCTTTGTTAAGGCAGGCTCACTTGCATCCCGCCAACTCATTTACGGCGGGGAGTTATCCTTTGTTAAGGCAGGCTCACTTGCATCCCGCCAACTCATTTACGGCGGGGAGTTATCCTTTGTTAAGGCAGGTTCACTTGCATCCCGCCAACTCATTTACGACGGGGAGTTATCCTTTGTTAAGGCAGGCTCACTTGCATCCCGCCAACTCATTTACGGCGGGGAGTTATCCTTTGTTAAGGCAGGCTCACTTGTATACTGCCAACTCATTTACGACGGGGCGTTATCCTTTGTTAAGGCAGGCTCCCTTGCATCCTCCAAACTCATTTACGACGGGGAGTATCCTTTGTTAAGGCAGGCTCACTTGTATACTGCCAACTCATTTACGACGGGGAGTTATCCTTTGTTAAGGCAGGCTCCCTTGCATCCTGCCAACTCATTTACGACGGGGAGTTATCCTTCGTTAAGGCAGACTCACTTGCAAACTGCCAAGTCAATCATGACGGGGAGTTATCCTTTGTTAAGGCAGGCTACCTTGCATCCTGCCAACTCATTTACGACGGGGAGTATCGTTTTTGTTAAGGCAGGCTCACTTGTATACTGCCAACTCATTTACGACGGGGAGTTATCCTTTGTTAAGGCAGGCTCACTTGCATTCTGCCAAGTCAATCACAACGGAGAGTTAATCTTTGTTAAGGCAGTTGCCAAGTTACTGCCAAAACGAAGTTTAATAAGATGTATAACTGACCGTGGGCGTGGGTGTAGCGCATTCCTTGCGTAATATTTAGAACTGTGTTTCAAAGCCAAACCTTCCCAGGAACGTTTGAGAATCCCAAAAATCTGAAAGCTATGAACTAAATACTGGAATAAAATATCTCGATGAGAAAAATTGGAAGAAAAATTAAGTCCCAATATTTTGGTAGGCCTAAATTACATATGAGTGTCGAGTTAAAACACATGTTTAAATATTTCAATTTGATCAGCTCTATGTTTTGATTTTTCTATAAAACTGAAATCAGGTGAACGAGAAAAGCTTTTGGAAAAAGCTAGTTTAATTAAATTTAAACATAATTCAATGTTTAATTAGTTTGTATAGTTAGTTTGTGACTGTGACTTGAATTTCATAGAATATTTTTAATACGCCCCCAAAATATTTTGTCTAACCAAATCGGTCTTCAAGAAAGATTAATTTTAAATAAAAGGAGTGTATACTTATGGAGTCATTTTACGCAGGACATGTTTATTACAGACAGTGGAAGTTATTTAAAACGATAAGAATTAATGTCGAAATACAAATCATAAATTATAAATATCAAAATATGTAAATTGCGAGATCCGTGTAGATCACGTTAAAATACCAAAAGTGTATGTTTTCGCCAATTAGTTCATAATTTGCTTAGTGGCATATTCGTTTTCAGATTAAAGAATATATGGGAATACTGAGTTGGGTAAAAATCGCATGAAAATGAGTCTGCAACTTTTTCGTAGTCCCTTCTTAGTTGCAGAAGTAGTTTTGCAGCCTCGTAGTATTGCAGTTTCGTAATACAGGTTGAGAAGAATGCGCTCTAAATATTATAACTAATTGTTATAGCATGACTATGAAAAAGTATGGGATAACAGTTCATAAATTTGTTTTATCATCAGTTGAAAACAAAAATACCGTTCATGATACTTATGCTGGAAAAGAGAGAATAATTTGCTGACGTGATCGCAGTCAATTTTATGGTTTTCGGATATGTATTATTTTATCAATATTATTATAGATGTAATAATATATTGATTATTATTGTAATAATATATAGTTTATTATTGTAATAATATAATATACAATATATTACTGATTTATTATACAATGATTTAGTTATTCAATGATACTGATATATTATACAATATATATTGGTTAGTATAGTCATCATTGATATGTTGCAATTGCAACTATGAACAACGGCCATAATTATGACACAAAAAGTTATCAGTACCTCGCTACCAATGAACACAATACAAATGTTTACAATAAACATCGACGTCAACAAGAATAACATTTCAGAAGATATTATTAAAATACCCCCGTTGCAGCAAACCTGCGTACTCAGCGAATTCCCAATGCATATATATTTATCTTAATACCACATAAAGCCACATACCAAGTTTCTTCAATGTATATTCATAAATAAACAATTTATGACATTTTAATTATTCTCCTTAAGAATAACATGGCAGCTGAGCATGCAGGTTTGCTGAAGCAAGATACTCAAAAAACGGGGTTTTGTACAAATATCAATATAACTCATTTAGGTAAAGCCACATACCAAATTTCATTAATTTATTTTCATAATTAAGGGAGATAACACGTTACTTATTATCCATAAGAATAACGTGGGGCTGAGTACGCAGGTTTGCTGCTACGGGAGCCTTTAGAAAAAATTGTTTTTTGAGCAAATATCAATGGTCCACAACCAGATGAAGCCGTATACCAAGTTTTGTTAGTATACGTTCATAATTAAGCAAGATATAAAATTTGTCTTTTCCTCCATTAGAATAACATTAGACAACGTACTTTGTTTAGCACTTTCAATATCTCGGTAACCAATTGATGTAGAGAAATGAAAAAAATACCAAGTTGTGTGTTTTTTTAAGCTAAATCCAATGGAAAAAACTAAAATTTGATTATTTTCAAAATTATATGTACAAAATTTGAAAAACCCATTTTTGGGGTACAAAATCCCCCAAAAATACCCCTTCAGATAGAGCGATCTGGCTGGTTTTCGAACTTAAAGTCATAAATGTAGCTGTACACGTTTATACCAAATTTCATCAAAATCGGATAATGTTTACGAGAGTTATCGTGCTCACGGACACACATATATACAGTTTCAAACGAATGGTGTTTTTGGGGTCTGGGGACCTCAAAACGAAAAGTTATCATGGTCCCGGGCCTAGGTCTTACCATGCCGACTACGGTAATAGCTTCTTCCCTATAGGGGAAATTCGCTAATATCAAAATGTATAATGATAACAAATCAATTTAAAAATATTTCTTTAATATGCATCTAAGAATTTATATTTATTAGAAGTAATTTTAACAAGGATTCCTAACATTCATCAAACTATTAATTTTAAACTTTTGTAATTGAAGTAGAATAACAAATCATTTATCGTCGTCCCACAGTATACATTGTATATTGACAAACCCGTATAACCAATGAATAAATTCATACGCTCTCTTTATAATAAAAACAATTACATTCTAAAATTCCACCTGTCATCTAAAAGTTTGAGACACTAATGTTATATTCTAAAATTTCATTAAATTTCATACAATGATTCTTTTAGCCATTTAATCAAAATATACTTAACATTAATTAAAGTTTAAGAGAAGGATCTAGCACTAAGAAGCAACTTGTAGACAAATTGTAAACTAAAGATACATTACTAACTTAAAGAGGGTATTAATTATTTCTGTCTGACCCGTTGTGTTTTACACCTCCAAGAAAGAACTAACCGGAGTCATAACTGATGAACATTGATTGATCACTCTTATAAAACAATGTGTTAATTATATGAACAAATAAAATGAATCAACCATGGACATCAACCTGAGACAACAGGAACGCTCCTAAGACGAACCAAATCTCAATTTTATATGTATTATTTTGATTTATTGCATCTATGTAATTGTTAAAGTAGTAAGCAAGCGGACCAGTCGTGAGGCGTGATAGTATAGCAAGGCCAGTCCCCAGTCGTGGGGCGTCGTAGTATAGCAAGGCCAGTCCCCAGTCGTGGGGCGTCGCAGTATAGCAAGGCCAGTCCCTAGTCGTGGGGGGTCGCAGTATAGCAAGGCCAGCCCCCAGTCGTGGGGCGTCGCAGTATAGCAAGGCCAGTCCCCAGTCGTGGGGCGTCGTGGTACAGCAAGGCCAGTCCCCAGTCGTGGGGCCTTGTAGTACAGCAAGGCCAGTCCCCAGTCGTGGGGCGTCATAGTACAGCAAGGTCAGTCCCCAGTCGTGGGGCGTCATAGTATAGCAAGGCCAGTCCCCAGTCGTGGGGCGTCACAGTATAGCAAGACCAGTCCCTAGTCGTGGGGCGTCGTAGTACAGCAAGGCCAGTCCCCAGTCGTGGGGCGTCGCAGTATAACAAGGCCAGTCCCCAGTCGTGGGGCGTCGTAGTATAGCAAGGCCAGTCCCCAGTCATGGGGCGTCGCAGTATAGCAAGACCAGTCCCTAGTCGTGGGGCGTCGCAGTATAGCAAGGCCAGTCCCCAGGCGTGGGGCGTCGCAGTATAGGAAGGCCAGTCCCCAGTCGTGGGGTGTCGTAGTATAGCAAGGCCAGTCCCCAGTCGTGGGGTGTCGCAGTATAGCAAGGCCAGTCCCCAGTCTTGGGGCGTCGCAGTATAGCAAGACCAGTCCCTAGTCGTGGGGCGTCGCAGTATAGCAAGGCCAGTCCCCAGTCGTGGGGCGTCGTAGTACAGCAAGGCCAGTCCCCAGTCGTGGGGCGTCGTAGTACAGCAAGGTCAGTCCCCAGTCGTGGGGCGTCGCAGTATAGCAAGGCCAGTCCCCAGTCATGGGGCGTCGGCGTCGTAGTACAGCAAGGCCAGTCCCCAGTCGTGGGGCGTCATAGTACAGCAAGGCCAGTCCCCAGTCGTGGGGCGTTGTAGTATAGCAAGGCCAGTCCCTAGTCATGGGGCGTCGGCGTCGTAGTACAGCAAGGCCAGTCCCCAGTCATGGGGCGTCGGCGTCGTAGTACAGCAAGGCCAGTCCCCAGTCGTGGGGCGTCGTTTTACAGCAAGGCCAGTCCCCAGTCGTGGGGCTTCGTAGTACAGCAAGGCCAGTCCCCAGTCGTGGGGCTTCGTAGTACAGCAAGGCCAGTCCCTAGTCGTGGGGCATCGCAGTACAGCAAGGCCAGTCCCCAGTCGTGGGGCGTCGTAGTACAGCAAGGCCAGTCCCCAGTCGTGGGGCGTCATAGTATAGCAAGGCCAGTCCCCAGTCGTGGGGCGTCACAGTATAGCAAGACCAGTCCCCAGTCGTGGGGCGTCGCAGTATAGCAAGGCCAGTCCCCAGTCGTGGGGCGTCGCAGTATAGCAAGGCCAGTCCCCAGTCATGGGGCGTCGGCGTCGTAGTACAGCAAGGCCAGTCCCCAGTCGTGGGGCGTCGCAGTATAGCAAGGCCAGTCCCCAGTCATGGGGCGTCGGCGTCGTAGTACAGCAAGGCCAGTCCCCAGTCGTGGGGCGTCGCAGTATAGCAAGGCCAGTCCCCAGTCGTGGGGCGTCGTAGTATAGCAAGGCCAGTCCCCAGTCGTGGGGCGTCGCAGTATAGCAAGGCCAGTCCCTAGTCGTGGGGCGTCGCAGTATAGCAAGGCCAGTCCCCAGTCGTCGGGCGTCATAGTATAGCAAGGCCAGTCCCCAGTCGTGGGGCGTCACAGTATAGCAAGACCAGTCCCTAGTCGTGGGGCGTCGTAGTACAGCAAGGCCAGTCCCCAGTCGTGGGGCGTCGCAGTATAACAAGGCCAGTCCCCAGTCGTGGGGCGTCGTAGTATAGCAAGGCCAGTCCCCAGTCATGGGGCGTCGCAGTATAGCAAGACCAGTCCCTAGTCGTGGGGCGTCGCAGTATAGCAAGGCCAGTCCCCAGGCGTGGGGCGTCGCAGTATAGGAAGGCCAGTCCCCAGTCGTGGGGTGTCGTAGTATAGCAAGGCCAGTCCCCAGTCGTGGGGTGTCGCAGTATAGCAAGGCCAGTCCCCAGTCTTGGGGCGTCGCAGTATAGCAAGACCAGTCCCTAGTCGTGGGGCGTCGCAGTATAGCAAGGCCAGTCCCCAGTCGTGGGGCGTCGTAGTACAGCAAGGCCAGTCCCCAGTCGTGGGGCGTCGTAGTACAGCAAGGTCAGTCCCCAGTCGTGGGGCGTCGCAGTATAGCAAGGCCAGTCCCCAGTCATGGGGCGTCGGCGTCGTAGTACAGCAAGGCCAGTCCCCAGTCGTGGGGCGTCATAGTACAGCAAGGCCAGTCCCCAGTCGTGGGGCGTTGTAGTATAGCAAGGCCAGTCCCTAGTCATGGGGCGTCGGCGTCGTAGTACAGCAAGGCCAGTCCCCAGTCATGGGGCGTCGGCGTCGTAGTACAGCAAGGCCAGTCCCCAGTCGTGGGGCGTCGTTGTACAGCAAGGCCAGTCCCCAGTCGTGGGGCTTCGTAGTACAGCAAGGCCAGTCCCCAGTCGTGGGGCTTCGTAGTACAGCAAGGCCAGTCCCTAGTCGTGGGGCATCGCAGTACAGCAAGGCCAGTCCCCAGTCGTGGGGCGTCGTAGTACAGCAAGGCCAGTCCCCAGTCGTGGGGCGTCATAGTATAGCAAGGCCAGTCCCCAGTCGTGGGGCGTCACAGTATAGCAAGACCAGTCCCCAGTCGTGGGGCGTCGCAGTATAGCAAGGCCAGTCCCCAGTCGTGGGGCGTCGCAGTATAGCAAGGCCAGTCCCCAGTCATGGGGCGTCGGCGTCGTAGTACAGCAAGGCCAGTCCCCAGTCGTGGGGCGTCGCAGTATAGCAAGGCCAGTCCCCAGTCATGGGGCGTCGGCGTCGTAGTACAGCAAGGCCAGTCCCCAGTCGTGGGGCGTCGCAGTATAGCAAGGCCAGTCCCCAGTCGTGGGGCGTCGTAGTATAGCAAGGCCAGTCCCCAGTCGTGGGGCGTCGCAGTATAGCAAGGCCAGTCCCTAGTCGTGGGGCGTCGCAGTATAGCAAGGCCAGTCCCCAGTCGTCGGGCGTCGTAGTACAGCAAGGCCAGTCCCCAGTCGTGGGGCGTAGTAGTACAGCAAGGTCAGTCCCCAGTCGTGGGGCGTCGCAGTATAGCAAGGCCAGTCCCCAGTCATGGGGCGTCGGCGTCGTAGTACAGCAAGGCCAGTCCCCAGTCGTGGGGCGTCGTAGTACAGCAAGGCCAGTCCCCAGTCGTGGGGCGTCGTAGTATAGCAAGGCCAGTCCCCAGTCGTGGGGCGTCGTAGTATAGCAAGGCCAGTCTCCAGTCGTGGGGCGTCGTAGTATAGCAAGGCCAGTCCCTAGTCGTGGGGCATCGTAGTACAGCAAGGCCAGTCCCCAGTCGTGGGGCGTCGTAGTACAGCAAGGTCAGTCCCCAGTCGTGGGGCGTCGCAGTATAGCAAGGCCAGTCCCCAGTCGTGGGGCGTCGTAGTACAGCAAGGCCAGTCCCCAGTCGTGGGGCGTCGTAGTACAGCAAGGTCAGTCCCCAGTCGTGGGGCGTCGTAGTACAGCAAGGCCAGTCCCCAGTCGTGAGGCGTCGTAGTACAGCAAGGCCAGTCCCCAGTCTCTCATAACATATTCTCACACTGACACACTCATTTATCCAGGGTTTGGCACGCAGACGCCTAGGTCTACATTTGACTTTGTTGTTGACTACTTGTCCTTACAACTCGGCCACGATTGTTGCGCCAGGTTCCACTTTCAATTTCAGATTCTGAAATGTATTTTCATCGAATCGTTACGTTGTTTTTTAGCCAACAGTCGATAGTGCCTTTAAAATGAATAACTGTAAAACATAATGATTCGGTCTTTTGAATAAAAAAGAGGAATATTCCACATTTAAATCTACAAATTCAATCAGATTAATCCACTAAAATTTTCCGTTACAAAGCCCATTTAAACTGTAACTCTATTAATTAATTGCAGAATTTTACCATCAATATAATTAAAAACTCATGATGTCACTATTTTATTTTTTAGTTGTAAATCTTCCGCCATAATATATTTCATTGTAAAAAATAAAGGGATATGTTTTAGAAATATTCTCTTATAAATACGTCATAGCATGATGAACAGACGCTCCTATATTTAATAAACATTGAAATACACAGCATATAGTTTAAGCTCCGCCAGCCTGGTGGCCATCTGTGTGGGGAAATTTACTAAAAAATACAGTGTTTTTCTTTATTAATACAACACAGTGAACATAAAACTGCAAACATTTTAGCGGCCTGTCATAAAAAAATCACGCTCAAACTATCCAATTAAAAAAAGGCGAACAGAGTGCACACTTGTTTGTTTTAATTATCGACTGATCAGTTTTCACTAAAGAATAGAAGTTAGCTGTTTTACTCCTCTCTAGTATACATCGACATCGAACTGCTAAACACTTCAGTAATTACAGTAATGGTATGTGAATGAAATATTAACAACGGCGGAACGCATTTGCCTCTGGAGAGCATCAGTCATTGAAGCTGAGTTCGTTAAGTAATAGTTGAATCGTTGAAAGTTGAAATATAAAACAAAGCTGAATGTTTGAGTGTTTTATCAGTCCATAACGCCGGTCGTACTGGGCTGATTGTAAAATCGTTTATCCTATACTCTAATATGAGTAAGGTTTGCTTGCTTGCTTGCTTGCGACACTAATCTCAAAAACGGCTCCAACGATTTCCTTCAAATGTACGAAATAACTAGTTTCTGGGATAAAAATAAGTTCTAGACAGGCCTCATCGCCAGAAAAATCAAATACTGTAAAAAAACTAAAATGATACCCCCGTCGCAGCAAACCTGCGTACTCAGCGAATTTCCAATGCATATATGTGGGTATCATTACTACATAGAGCCACTCACCAAGTTTCACAAAAATACATTTATTAATAAGTGATATATAGCATTTTATGTATTCTCCATAAGAATAACATTATAATTGAGTTCGCAGGTTTGGTGCAACAAGGAAGATAAGAAATGTATTTTTTTTTTGAAATTATCAATATAACTCAACCAGGTGAAGCTACATACAACGTTTTATTAATATGGGTTCATAACTAAGGGAGATATAAAACTTTACTTATTAACCATATGAATAACATGGGGCGCGAGTACAGTCCCCAGTCAGTGAGGTTTGCTGCTACTGAGAAAAATCAAGAAAAACCTTTTTTTTATGCTAATATCACTATACCACAACTAGTTGAAGCCACATACACAGTTTCATCAATATACATACATAAATAATCGAAATATAACATTTTATTTATTCTCCATAAGTATAACATTGGACAACGTACTGTGTTTAGCACTTTGAATATCACTGCAACGGTTGGACGTAAAACAACAATTAAAACGCCAAAATGATTGTTTTGTGAAGCTAAACTGATTGGTAGAAAAAAATGTGGAGTTTTTAGTGAAATTATCTGAGGAAAATCTAAAAACCGTATTCCCATATGATTAACATGGGAAATTTTATGGACACATTTTTTTACTTTTCTCCACAACCACTAAACCTAACTTAAAGATTCAAAATACTACATTGTTTTTTTTTAAGCTCTATAAAATGGTTATAACCAAAATCTAGTGTTTTTAAAATTTTAGGGTGAAAAGTTCAAAAAACTGATTTTTGGAAAATTTGAAACCCCCATAAAACCCCCTTCCCATAGACCGATCGATCTGGTTTTCGAACTTAAAGCCATTAATGTTACTCTCCACATTTGTGCCAAATTTCATCAAAATCGGGCGCTTCTTTCAAAAGTTATCGCGGTAACGGACACACACACACACACACACACACACACACACACACACACACACACACACATATATATATATATATAACATATACCAAGGCAGCAAGGAGGTGTTTGGTTTGGAGGTTTATATATAAATTTGAACGAATAGTGTTTTTGGCATCTGGGGACCTCAAAACAAAAAGTTGTCATGGTCTCGGGCTTAAGTCTTACCATGCCACCTACGGTAATAGCCTCTTCCCTATAGGGGAAATTCGCTAAAAAAGTTACAGTTCAGAGCACAGTGCTTGGCGCGTGGTTAGCGTATGCTCTGGAATGACTTTTCGCCTCTATTTGGCTTAGTAGCCTTAGTGTTACAGTAAACTTTTGTCAACAGAAACCAAAATTAAATAATTTAATGTTAAAATATTGGTTTTTGTTATTTTCGTTATTGTCTGCTTTTAATTATGATAAGTTTGAGTTGGTTCTCGCCTTTCCCAGGCGTCAAGCACCGTGGCGCGAACTGTAACAAAATTAACATTGGGCTTATGGAGTTTCAAATCAAAACAAAAGAATGTAACAGCTGTTCATAATTAACCAGAGAACTGTCAAAGTAATACTCATGTTGTTTATGATTTTTAACATGTGATTTCCTGAGAGCAGAGATTAAAAGATTTGAGTGAAGATTACATATATAGAGTAGTAAAATAAATCAAAGGGACATTGAGCTATAAATAAAAACTGGAGTGACCTTAAAAATGTAGAAAAGAGGCAAATGAGTTATACAAATCTGATTATCAGTAGGGGGAAGTGGTGAAATATTACTCCAAGTCATCTAAACAACTGACTGGCCTTCCCCCGAGCAAAGCTCGGCCCCCAGGTACTAGAAATAAATATAGTACAACAAATCAGACACAGACCAACTCCTCTTAGGTCCTCTTAGGTTCTTAGGGTATCTGCTCCAATGAACTTTTAAATATCCTTGCTAATAGTATTGCCATTTATATTTACTGGGCCGATTTATATTAAATTTATTGGGATACTTGATAATGCACCACAACCAAACATAGGCCTTCTCTCGTTCAGAAATTCCTTTGGGGGCTCTACCCTAGTGACCTTAAAACTTCCATATTAATCTGATTACAACTAAGCATTTATTGATCCTATTGATCTGACATTAGGTAGAAAGATAGCTAATACAACATTATATAGGTCTATTTACAGGCAGAAGTTGTTGATACGTAAATGCAATTTGGATTCATTTGATAACAGGATGAGTTTCCTTACCTCCGAACGTAGTATAGTTTTAAACACTAGAAGCGATAAGAGGTAAAGTTAAATTAATTGCAATTAATATAGAAATAATAAAGTAATAATATTGATGAAAATTCGTTCAGGTAGTCATTCGGACGCGGAGCCCCGTACAACGAGGATGTGATTACCACTCACGGAGGCGTAGTCTAGACTAGAGCTAGCTCAGACTCGTGTGGGCGAGTCTAGGCCTCGTCTAGCCGGCTGTCCTGTCTAGGACGTTCAACTGACTCACTCTAGCCCGGCCAGTTCTAGCCTAGATAAACCCACCTTAAGGAAATAGAACTGTTAATGGGGTCAATGACTCAAACCTTTACTGCCGGTGATATAAATGGATTTCACAGATAGGGAATGGAAGTCAATTAGCCTACAGAATACAGCTCATAATATGTCCAACCCGTCTTGGGATTTATTACATGGCAGTTAAACTATCGGTGTTTTGCTAGTTTATATTTTTAATTTAAATTTTACAAATGTGCAAACTACTTTATGCAGAACACAGAACATACACTAAGGAGAACCTTTTATTGTTGTAATAACATAGCATCTCTTATTTGGTGATGTTCGTTCATAAGTACCATCGCGGAAAACAATTGTTTGTTTCCAACCAGCTATTTGATTGTCTCTTGGAGTTTGATTAACTGCGGTCGAGATTGATACTTCGAGGAAAACTTAGTAGTATTGATTACCTTACACTGCATCTAAAATTTGTGTTACCTAAATTGTTGTTTCACAAAAAATATCTAGAACGATTGAAGCAATTTGCGATCTGCTATCTAAAAATTGTATATAGAAAAGATACAAGCGTTCTGAACACAACAAGTTTATAACTGCCACATTTTTTAAATGTTATTGTCTTAACAAGATATTAAAATGAGGTACTCAACCTTTCGCTACAATTGAAATTACTTAGTTATCCAAACTCCCTCTCCCTTGCGATACAAACTGTAAAACTGGTATCCATATCTGATAAAGTTGTCGCAAATATACTCTCGTGGCTTTAAGTTCGTACAGTTTGTACGTTTGTACGAGGAATGTTATGATTAATTTGAACATATCTGATTAATAGATTAATCGGCACACTTTTTATTTGACATAGAATAAACACAACAAAAGTGGCGCCGATCACAAAGGTAAACTTCGCCGTAGAGAGATGGTCATGCAAGTCGTGTTGCACCATAAGGAAAAGTCAGCTGTATATAAAAAAAATTGATAGATCTCTGCCTAGAGGACGGTAATTAATTGTTTCATTCCAAACATGTGGGCTCCAGTTACTAATGGCCGGGGCAAATAACGATTATGCTTATATTTTAGTACTACTTTACTGTACTATTGGTTAATTTACTAATTTAATAAATCACTCGCTTAGCTGTAATCAGTTTAGCGTTTGATCTCTAATTACAACAACACTGATCAAGGAAACTGCGTACACCGTCACCAGCCATGCTGGCCACCATTTTCTGGTGAGGATAATGATTCAAGCTGCCGGTGAGTTGTTCAAGTCGCACGGGTAGGAGTTTCAATCCCGTTATCCTGAATCCCAGGATCCCGTCAATTATTGGTACTGAAAAGTCCCGGTCTCTTTATTCATATTAAGACATACATGATTCATTAGCCGTGCGGCAAGTATTTATCGAGGGCGAGCTATTTGTGTTGGTGTTCACCAATTGGCGTGCTGGCACGGTACACTTATCGCCACCTTATCACAATATTATATCGCCGAAATGCACTTGCACACAATTTCCGCTTTGATACGCGCTCCTTTCCCACGGTAACGCAGACAACAAATTGTATTTTGACCTTCCCCAAAAGTTGTATCGATTACTTAAAAATATTTTCCTTTGACATCTTTAACTGTCAAACTTACTTAGTGGTTATTTCCAGCACTCAATGAGTCAATAACAGTGTTGTTTTTGACGCAATTTGGATGCAATTATGTTTAGTTGTTTTTTTTAATTCGATTTGAAACATGTTTCGTAGTTTGGTATTGGGGAAAACATGTTTTAATTTTACACGAAAAATGTTTTGATTTTTCATCAGTTTATACCAATTTTCTTACATCTAATGACGAAAAACGTGTACAGTGCAAAATTTGGAAAGCAGTACTAAAGACAGTAGGTGGATCCACCAAAGGAATTGCATACTTAAAGTATGTACAGTATGCATAATGAAAAAGAACCGTATGAAACCCCTAGTCTTTCGACCAGCCAGCGCCTCTAAAGTATCTCAGCATGATGGGAAACATCGAGTAGCCAGTTATTTACCCAGGAATCATTTGTTTTGAGTAAGTAAAAGTTTACATTAACACTAAACACTAACTAAACCGTATTATATTACCGTGTGATTTCTTTTGTTTAAAAGCTTTCAATAACGTTTTAAGAATCAGAAAACAAACTCTTTCATCAAGGAAATATACGCGTTCCACATAACAGATGGGAATTAACTGAGATGGGCCAAAATTCCACCGAGTTCGTCTAAGAGTTCATGGACACAAAAAAATATCGCCAAGAGGCCAAGAATGTAGACTGAGCTGGTATGCTAAACTCCGGCTTCCCCATTTCACACTTTGATTTTTTGTATTGCTTTTATTCTTAGAATAGTTAGAAATTAATGATACATAATCAATAGGAGGTTGTCAAGTTTGAAAATACTTTAGCTTCTACGGTTGTAGATAAATTGTGGATGGATTAGGACTGAATCGTTTAATATATTTGTATTCCTGAATATACAAAATGCAGTTTGCTCCTTGAACACCTTTTCTAGATTTGCTCCGTTGTGCTGTTTGGTTTTGCTGCTTTTAACTGCCTCTGGCGCTATATATCCTATCCTCTAATATGAGTAAGGTTTGCGTGCGTGCGTCCGTGCTTGCTTGCGACACTAATCTCAATAACGGAACAACGATTTCCTTTAAATGTTGGAAATAACTAATTTATGGGATAAAAATAAGTTTTTGACAAGTCTTATCCCAAGGAAAAATCAAAAACAATGTAAAAAAAACGAAAATGAAAAGTTAAAAAATTAACATTAGGCTTATGGAGTTTCAAATCAAAACAAAAGAATTGTAACATCTGTTTATAATCAATCAATGAATGAACTGTCAAAGTAATACCCATGTTGTTTATGATTATTAACATGTGGTTTCCTGTGAGCAGAGATTAAAATATTTGAGTGAAGATTACATAGATAGAGTAGTAAAATAAATCAAAGGGACATTGAGCTATAAATAACAATTGGAGTGACCTTAAAAATGTAAAATACCCCCGTAGCAGCAAACCTGCGTACTCAGCGAATGTTCAATGCATATATATATGTATGTATGTATCTTAATGCCACATCAAACCAAATACCAAGTTTCATTAATATATATTTATAAATAAACGATATATGACATTTTAATTATTCTCCATAATAATAACATGGCGGCTGAGTATGCAGGTTTGCTGAAGGAAGGAACACGAAAAAATGGGGTTTTATACAAATATCAATATAACTCAAGTAGGTAAAGCCACATACCAAATTGTATTAATTTATGTTCATAATTAAGGGAGATAACACGTTACTTATTCTTCATAAGAATATCATGGGGGCTGAGTACGCAGGTTTGCTGATACGGGAACTATAGGCAAAAAAAGATTTTTAGTGCAAATATTAATCCCAACGATATGAAGCAATATACCAAGTTTTATCAGGATAAGTTGAGAAATAAGCGAGATATACAATTTTTCCTATTCTCCATAAGAATAACATTGAACAACGTACTGTGTTTAGCACTTTCAATATCTCGGTAATCAATTGACGTAAAGCAATGATCAAAACACCAAATTGTTTTTAAAATATTACATGTAAAAACTTCAAAAAATCCATTTTTGGGGTACAAAATACCTCCAAAATACCCCTTTATAGGGCGATCTGGCTGGCTTTCGAACTTAAAGCCATAAATGATGCCTTACATGTTTGTACCAAATTTCATCAAAATCGGATCATTTTTACGAGAGTTATCGCACCCACGGAGACACACACACACACACACACACACACACACACAGTCTGACATGGCTATACTTGTGAGGATATGAGTTATAAACATACCTTGTGAGAACTTTCTTCTTGAGCCTCTTAGAAATACAATTCAAAATGGTAATGATGTAGAAAAAATTAAGTTAAAGAGTTGTTTATTTTACACACTTGAATTAATCAAAAAGAATTTGTGTATCTTGATCTTTGAGAGCATACAGTGTGTTTTTTGTGAGAATATGTGTATAGAATTGAGAGCATACAATGTGTTTTTTGTGAGGATATGTGTAAAGAATTGAGAGCATACAGTGTGTTGCATTGAGAGCATACAGTGTGTTTATTGTGAGAATATGTGTAATGTTTATACTAGTCACTTGATAGAATACTGTGTGTTTTTTGTGAGATTATGTGTAATGTGTAACTAGTTACTTGATAGAATATGTTCAATTATTTATGAGAATATGTGTTATGCTCAACCTGTTACAAATGAGATGATATTATGTTAATTTTATAGAATATGCGTAATGGTCACAAACTGCTTTAACAGAATATTCTGTATTTGTTATCCTCTTTTATATTTGTTTTACTTTCCTTCATTATAATGTTTGATGAAATTCTTAGTTATCTATCTATATTATTATTACGCTACATGAAAACTTTGTAAACAATATGGCTTTTTGTTTTAATACTTACCCCCACATATTATAAACCGAAACGTTCGTCTAGGTGTGCAGATGTGTAAACCGGCTTTAGATTTTTGATTTAGGCCTTAGGGCTCTGCCCCGCGGCACTTCTAAGTCACCATGTTATTCAAAGGAGGAGAACTTTATTTGGTGTATGTCACCATGTGTTTTTCCTAATGCAATTCAATTAAATTAAATAAACAGGTGTTATAAGGATTATCTAACTACAGACTGTCATTGTTTTGTTACTATTTATATATTTACTATTCCCGCTTCTCAGCACGGGATGCGCAAGTTGCGCTTAATAAATTCTAGTAATATAATTAAATCAAGAGATTAGTTGCTTAAAAGACTATTTTAATACACTTGGAAGGGCAAAGAATAATTTACCCGTATATTTTCCTTTACCCCACAGTGCTCAACCCACAAGTAATTTATGTAGGTTTTGTAGCCTGTATTCTTCCTTAAACAAAAACCCAGCAATATGATCTGACTAAAGTTTATTGTTATAGTATTGGTCTTACACACAGACAACAACACGATGTGAAACAAATGAACCTAACCATATCTCACCGTTTTCAGTAATGGTTTAGATGCCAAGTACATACAGTGCTTTTAAGATTGTCCAACAGCATGTCGAAATTTTTTTAATTAATCATACACAACTCACAGCCTCAACACAATATGTAACTGTTTTTTACAGACACCGTATATATAAAAAATAGGCAAAAATTAATAACTACCATAGTTAAACTTTTTGTTTTAGCGAATTTCCCCTATAGGGAAGAAGCTATTACCGTAGTCGGCATGGTAAGACCTAGGCCCGGGACCATGATAACTTTTCGTTTTGAGGTCCCCAGACCCCAAAAACAACATTCGTTCGAAACTGTATATATATATATATGTGTCCGTGAGCACGATAACTCTCGTAAAAATTATCCGATTTTGATGAAATTTGGTATAAACGTGTAAAGCAACATTTATGACTTTAAGTTCGAAAACCAGCCACATCGCTCCATCCGAAGGGGTATTTTGGGGGGGGTTTTGTACCCCAAAAATGGGTTTTTTGAATTTTTTACATATAATTTTGGAAAAAGTCAAATTTTGGTTTTTACCATTGGATTTGGCTTAAAAAAACACACAATTTGGTATTTTGATCATTTCTCTACGTCAATTGGTTACCGAGATATTGAAAGTGCTAAACACAGTACGTTGTCTAATGTTATTCTTATGGAGAAAAAGAAAAATTGTATATCTCGCTTATTTATGAACGTATACTGACGAAACTTGGTATATGGCTTCATCTGGTTGTGGACCATTGATTTTTGCACAAATAAACAATTTTTTGCCAAAGGCTCCCGTAGCAGCAAACCTGCGTACTCAGCCCCATGTTATTCTTATGGAGGACAAGTAACGTGTTATCTCCCTTAATTATGAAAATAAATTAATGAAATTTGGTATGTGGCTTTGCCTAAATGAGTTATATTGATATTTGTATAAAACCCCATTTTTTGTGTTCCTTCCTTCAGCAAACCTGCATACTCAGCCGCCATGTTATTCTTATGGAGAATAATTAAAATGTCATAAATCGTTTATTTATGAATGTATATTGATGAAACTTGGTATGTGGCTTTATGTGGTATTAAGATACATATATACATGCATTGGAAATTCGCTGAGTACGCAGGTTTGCTGCTTCGGGGGTATTTTCACTTGTTATAATCGTGTGTACCCTGACCCTGAATGAATTTAAAGAACCTGCATTGGCACTCCAAGCCCAGTTAACGTACCTTTACTATTATTACAAAAATGGAAGTAATCCTACTTTAAGAGCAATATTGAGGCTGAGGCAGTTCGTAGGCGGTTTTTGTTACCCCTTTTTTGTTGCTAGATTTATGTAACAAGAGTATGGATGGGGTATATACAAAATGTTAGTTGTACAAAGAGGTTATAAGAAGACTACCAACAAGGGTTGGTGTCGACGTATAAATGTCAGTCAGCAAGGGCAAAATGAAAAGGTAAAATTATTGTTTCTGTCGGAAACGCTATTTTTAATCGTCTAACAGGCGAATCAAGTTATGTGAGTAGCTGTGTAGAGCATGAAAAAACATAACACCAGCTTATATGACCTAAAGAGAATAAACCCCACAAGTAATGAGGGTGCTACAAAGACCGCCTTTCAAACACTTAGCCTACGGCTTTTGACTATGAGGGAACTTCAGCGGGAAACCTAGCTATCATCTCTTAACCAATAAGAGAGCCAACTAATTGGTAAGGGCTTAATTAGAGGGAAAGATGCAGAGAAGCATTTACACAACTAAATATAATAGCAGTAATTGCACTTTAAACTAGGAAGGTATTAATCATGTGTTGATGGGAAAGCCCTACAAAAAGGAACATGAATCCACTGTCATAAGCAGACATGCACTCAGGTATCAGCTACCACTTCACCAGACCACATTGTAAAAGGATAAGCCAACATACATCAACCGGAAACTTCATAACCTGCTTTCCTGATGACCTGAGAAGCCAAACAGGGAATAACCTGAAGACAGGCCTCAGCAACTGGTTGGTGAAGAACCCTTTCTGCTCCCTGGAAGAGTTCCTAAAAGAGGCCCTTGGGTTTACCTGATTATAAACGTGTCTTGAATCTTGAAGTTTTATAATAAAAATGTGTTTATTATGTTTGATCAAAAGTAATTTATTCTCTCCTATGGTATTGCTATATATGGAGCTAAACCAAAAAATGAATTAAAATAATTACGGTATGTTACCACAAAACAAGCGTGTGAATAATTTTCAATATAAATTGAAGACAGTCTGTGAAAGAATATTGGATGGAATTTGGGAGTTTACCATTATACGCTTTTGACATTTGTTAAATTGTAATGAATGTAAAGAAAACCGGACAACAATACGATCAAATGATCATTATTATAGTACTATATTTACCAGATATGTTTATGAACACAATGTAACATTTTATAAGAAGAATGCTAGAGTCATAGGAACAAAGTTTTGATTTCCCTTGTAATAAACCTTGTTCAAGACAAAATTTAAAAAATATTCCTAAGATACTTAAAGATTATCTTGTAAATGTTTTTTATATGTTATTTAGAAGAATACTAGGTTACATAAATAATGTATCCATTGTTTTTAATTAGTTGCCCCAATTACTTTGTGTAGATTGTATTGCTGTGCTTGGTTGATTGTTTGTAATGATTGATTATAATTGTAAATTAATTTTTAATCAGCAGTCTAAAAACTGTATGCATTTTAATCGTTTACATAAATGTTATTACTGTGTATTACAAAGAGTTATACTGTGCGACGTCCTTGATATATATATTTTGTATATTGATACAAATTAAGCATATTTTGGTTTGATGTTATTCAACCATCAACATATGCATTTTTCATTGGGTATAAACAAGGCAACACTAAATAAGCTATTTATTTTTATCTTGGTATAACAGTTGTTAAGTACTACTCCCCGGGTAATAATTTGTTTCCTTCAGAAAATCCAGATTAAGGATATTAATGATAATAGGTAATGAAAAAAACTGACCAGTTTGAATTATATATGTAATTACTGATCTTATTACATTAATACAAATGTAATCATGATCCGTACAATAAACTTTGATAGTAATATATCAAACTATTATAAAATATAAAAAAACAAATAGTGGTTAGTTAACATATTGAAAATAAACTAACCTATTCTATATATTTAATATAAACCTATCCTATATTTAATTTCTACAGGCAGTGTAAATATGTCGCAGTGCAATTATATAACCAGCCGTTTTATAATAAGGCGGGATTTTATAAAAAGCTTTAACTTAACATGAAACGGCTGGTTTTACAATTGTCCTGCAACCAACAAGACACAGTTTGCAGTTTTGTCACATTACTCTGTGTGTGTATATAATACTGAGTAATGTGTGATTAAAGTGTACCGGTGATGTTTTAATGCCACTGTTGAGTTACTAAATTTAAAAACATTACATTAACTGCCAATCTCTAAGTTTAATGAATGCTATTACTTTTTTTGTGTAAGTTTAATGTGTCATAAGGTGTTTTTTATTCCCTAAATAAGATTATTTAACTGTATCTTATATTTTTCCTTTTCCTGACATGTTCAAGCCTTGTGTTTTTTCCCCTAAAAAACCTAGATTTATATTTAATAAAATATACTGTTCGGTTGAACTCTGATGGTGTTTAATGGGTTACCGACCTTTCGTTCTCGCACGCGTAGAGACGGATCCCCGGACAATGGCTGGGTAGGCTACCTATCACCCCATCACTAACTTAAAGCGAGACGCCTAGTATGCTAAGGTATTTTATATAAATCGTGTAATTGTTTGGTTACGATTATACTATCGGAATTTTCATGAAGTTATAAAACAAATACAGTAGTCCATACTCAACCATATTACCGCAAAGTAAGGAATAATTGTAACTGGTGAAACATAGAGTATATATGGTGGTGAATGTGTAGTATGTAGTGATGGTATTTAATAGTATATCAATTGCATTTTGTAACAGTTTTTCATAAATAGTGAGTTACTGAAACATGGAGACCTATGTATTTAAATGTTATATCAAACGATTAATTAAATCTTCAGACATGCAATTAAAAATTAAAAAGTGGTATAGCAGTGGAAACGTTATAACATAGAAAAAAAACAGGTACCTGGTTTATTTTTCTATGGTTATAGTTATTTATCTAGCCCGCAAATTTTAAATCAAAACTAACAGATAACGCTTATTGTGCGAATGTAAAGTGCAATTATTCTATAATTTTAATGCATCTTTCATGAAATCCCTTCTAAATAAAAATAAATTCTTCCCTGTAAGTTTTTTTTAATATAGTAATTAGTTCATGTTGTTACATAGTAATTAAAAAAAAACAAAAAAGAAAAGTATAAAGGATTTAGGATTTAGAGTGCTCAAGACAGCACAACGTCCTCTAAATAATAAGCATCGAAACGCTGCTAGATTTTCTATACATATTATTGATTGCAAAACAATTCAATTATATTAAAGAATTTTACAAATTTGAACTCGACCATTTGGCATTTTGTCTGTGTGTGAGTTTGTGGGTATGTTCCGCAGTTTAAGCTGCATTTATTGACCGAATCTCTTGAAATTTTGCACAAAGGTACCTTGCACTAATACGCAGCGATGTATGTGTAAGAAATTTCGAATTTAAAGGGGTTTTGGGGTGAAATTACAGCAAACCTGCGTACTCAGCCAACAGATTTTGACTAAGAAAGAGACTAAAATCATTACAGCTCAGATGATTTGTTTACATTTTCGCTCCTGTCAAAACAAACTATGTTCTATTCTAAACCTTCTCATTTTACGATTCATTATGTTGGACTTTTTCCTTTTGTAATGCTCGCGAGGTCTACTGTTCACAGTACTACTAGTAAGTTCTAAGTCACTGGAAGCTATTTGATTTGCACTTTTATTTTAATTAATGTCCGAGTTTTAAAATCGTATTAGTATGCTACAACTAAATTAATAGGAAATAATTGGTTCTAAACAGCTGATAACCAAATATGAGTTTCAAATAAACTAGAGTATCCCCGTGCAGCGCAAAACGCCGCTTTTAGGTAAAAGTTAAGCTGAAATAAACAAATCAGAATAATACAAACAAATAAGCACATCTGATTTAAATGAAGTAATAAATTGAAAGAATAACGTACAAATAAGCACAGCTGATTTATTTTTAACATTAGGTATAAGGAAAGTTCCCTTTGGAAAAGGATTGCGACCTTAAAGGCAGTTTACAAACAAATGAATAGTTTCCGCAAGGTTTCTCGTCAAGGCGAACATTTTAAGTATATGGTTCATGGGGTTGTCACTTGTAGTTTTCTCAAAATTTCAAGGGTACTTTTGGATTGATATATAGATAACTTATTTTATTTACTTTACTCAACTGTCAACAGATGACTTAGGTTATGTTATTGTTGATGTGTTATAAGTCTGATTTGTTGGTGTGTAATGAACTATGAACTTTTGTTTAGGCTTTTGGCGAATTTACCCTATAGAGAAGAAGCTATTACCGTAGGTGGCATGGTAATACTTAAGCCCTAGACCATGATAACTTTTCGTTTTGAGGTCCCCAGATGCCAAAAACACTATTCGTTCAAATTTATATATATATGTATATAAATGTTTTTTACCTGTACCTAAAATCACATGTTTTAGTTTTTAAAAGTCAGATGTAAAATATTTGTTTATTTTTATTTATTTACTGTTCAAATTCCATTCTTTCTCCTTTATTGCTTGAAAACGTTTGTATTATAAACGAAAATTCGCAAAAACTTCTTGTTCATCATTTATATCTATCTGTTTTAATGTGTTAGTATATAAAGTCTTTTGGCATCTATACCGCAATATATATATATATATATATATATATATATATATATATATATATGTGTGTGTGTGTGTGTGTGTGTGTGTCCGTTACCGCGATAACTTCTGAAAGAAGCGCCCGATTTTGATGAAATTTGGCACAAATGTGGGGAGTAGCATTTATGACTAAGTTCGAAAACCAGATCGATCGCAATATGGGAAGAGGGTTTTATGGGGGTTTACAATTTTCCAAAAATTCGGTTTTTTACAAATTTAACCCCAAAATGTAAAAAAGACTCAATTTTGGTAATAGCCATTTTATAGAGCTTAAAAAACAAATAATTTAGTACTTTGAATCATTAACCTAGGTTAAGTGGTTGCGGATAAAATCCAAAAAACGTGTCCTATGTTAATCTTATGGGAAAAGGTTTTTAGATTTTTCTCAGATAGTTTTACTAAAAACTTCACATTTCTGTTTATTAATGTGTTTAGCTCAACAAAACAAACATTTTGGTGTTTGAATCGTTGTTCTACGTCCAACCGTTGCAGAGATATTCAAAGTGCTAAACACAGTACGTTGTCCAATGTTATCCTTATGAGAATATTAAAATTCTATATCTCGATTATTTTTGAATGTATATTGATGAAACTTGGTAAGTGGCTTCAACTAGTTGTGGTATATTGATATTAGCACAAAAAACAAGTTTTTTGTTGATAGTACCCGTAGCAGCAAACCTGCATACTCGGCCCCCGTGTTATTCATATGGAGAATAAGTAAAGTTGTATATCTCCCTTAATTATGAACCTAAATTAATAAAACTTGGTGTATAGCTTCACCTGGTTAAGTTATATTGATAATTGCAAAAAAATATTATTTATCTTCCTCGTTGCAGCAAACCTGCGTCCTCAACCCTAATGTTATTCTTATGGAGAATAAATAAACTGCTATATATCACTTATTTATGGATGTATTTTTGTGAAACTTGGTAAGTAGCTCTATTTAGTAGTGAGTCACATATATATGCATTGGAAATTCGCTGAGTATGCAGGTTTTCTGTGACGGGGGTATTTATTTTTTTCATCCCTGATAATAAATGAAAGTAATACTGTTAAGATAAGTGGAGTTGGTTGGTAATTGTCTGATCAAAGCTGTATCGTGGTGTTGGATAGATACAGGGAAATTAAGCTAGCTATTGTTAGAAAAATATCTGAAAATTGAGAGTTTTTAAGGATATATTATAGGTGATAGAAGCCTGTTTTACTATCAAGTGACTTTGTTTCGTGCTCCCAATTGACGGTGAATTTGCTGGGCGTATTGAACTGATATGTGTTCGTAATTTATTCCCAGATTGTCTATTCAGAGTACATATTGAAAACGGTAGTAACAGATATGATTATGGAACTTGAAATATTGTACGAAACCTTCGGTTCCCATTCCACTTAGGTTCAGGTCATTTTGACGAAATAAGTTGTGATATAAATGCAGAACTTATCTAAACACCCAATTTAAGAAAGAGATTTATAGGGAATTTCATCTAACTAAATACTGTCATTGTTTTGTTTACAATTGTTCTACTCTCTTACTTATTTTGCATTATTTAACTGCAAAATCTTGCAGGGGTGCAGCTCGTTTTTTATTTTAAAATATTTTTTAATTTCGAACAATAAAGTATTAGTTTGCGGGCTCTAAAATTAGTTTTAAAGTCCCCTCTTCTTGTCTTTTCCTGTGCCCGTCGCTGATTGAATCAGTATTTCCTCCAACGATCGCGTGAGGGCAATCACTGAGGGGGAAATATGTGTGTTTTTTGGGCTTCTCCCGCCGTGGCGGAAATTAGGGCAAATTATAAAAATTGTGTTGTTTATAGGCAGTCAGGTTTTCTGGTAAAACTAAAAATGAGCTTATAACATAATGCTCTTTAAGTTATGAAAATGTATTAATGCAACCTAGTACCAGCACAACAACTTCTAAAGCACAATCAACAGTGAACTGACAAATGGCCCAAAAATATACTTGTTCCACACGACTTGGGGTGACTGGCGTAGGTAGGTAGGTAGGTGCGTGTCAGGGATGCAATGAGTCACCGAAACGAGCTTTGTTTACTTTCAAGCGAGACGCGACGACACGACGCATGACGGTCTAGGAATCCAGAGCATCACCTGTCACATACAAAGATTTAAAACTACTGGACCGCTCGCGCTCGTGGTAAAGCGAACCAAATTTCGGGCCGGCCGCGTTCGAGGTCGCGCCGCAAATGGTGGGTCACCGCGGCAGCGCTTAGCGTGGGGGATATAGGGGAAAACACGACGCGCGCTCACTTGAATTGAATTTGCAGCCAGGGAACATTTTTTATGGTTGAATGGCCTTCTGACATTTAGAAAAACTAATTATCTACAACTTTCCCGCTGGAAGTTTGTTTGTAACCAAAAAATAAAAAAAACTTCCTCGCTGAGTAACTTTTTCATGTCCCTCTTTAATAACACGTAATAGTTTTTAATTATTAAAAATATTAAAACACGGTAAAATAAAACAATATTTATACTTTCGGATTCCCTAGTTCACGTACACAAAGGATACATAAATTTAATTACAATTCAAACATGACAGTGAAGTCCAGGAGCGTGTAAACGACAGCGCGTTCAACGCCAGAAACAGCTCTGAGCACACAGGGGCCCACCATTTCTGTTCCGCACAGTCCCACGCGGACAGTTTTTAGCTCACTTATCGATCTCTCCAGTAGTTTTACCTCGATAGTCACATATCAGCCACTCCCCTTCCCCGTATCTTTACCTCGGCAGCACACCAAATAACATCCATTAGATTTGTAATTTTAAACTGTAGATTATTCAGGAGCATTAGAAGTAAGACCCTATTTATTCATTTACTGAGAATATAATCATTACTGAATCACCTTCTTCATTCTTGCTTTGTAATTAACCTAAAAGTCGCCGTGGTCCATGTAATTTATTATTAAAAGGCAATATTTGCGCGTATGAAATCTGCGCATTAATAAATTGAACTAAATTTCCAGGATACAGAAATTATTTTGATTAAATCTTGGGTTTGCAACACAATACTGCAAACACACAAGCTCATTGTTTGACTTTACATGAAAAGCAGACATAATACGAGTACATCATACAAAATAATTTTGTATAGGGCGATTTCGGTCAAAGTTTCTTTTTTGAACTAAGTTAACAGGAATCGTTACCCGATATTGCTTGGAACATAAAAAATACTTCTTTATTTGTAAGTTTTATAGCTCTTTTTTTAAAAGAGGTCTCAACTTTTAGTACATATATAACTATAAAGAATTTAAACTGCAATTATCCTCTTATGTTGAGAAGAAACCTATATTATTGCCTTAATGCCTTATTGAAATGGTTAGGTATTTATAATTGTATTTGAAATTCGCTTAGTATACAGGTTTGCTGCGACGGGGGTATTTAACACTCTTTCCTTTTGTTATCAATTAGGTAGAGTCAAAAGTATAAACTGATGATAACTTATTTATGCTAACAAAGTAATTCATACAATAAAAGGTAATCCAAAAATAACTGACCACACTGGTGCATATCAAACATACTGTATAATTTATGCTCGTAAGAGTAAAACCATCGACACACAAGTATTTCGACACACGAATAAAACTCTGCCGAGAGCCGGGAGTGGTAGCCGGTAGTTTCCAGCAAAAAATAAAAATAAAACAGAGTAGGACAATGCTTGACCTTGGCCACTTCCGTATGCTCGCAAAATATACACAAGACATATGCTCGCAAAACATACACAAAGGATATATGCTCGCAAGTTCTGATTTATAAGACATTTGCAGAAAGGTACGTCCGTCAGCGCGGCCCTGGTGAGTAACTGTCAAACTAGGCGGACCAGTTCCCAACACTACTTGTGAGCATAAAATAAATTATTAAATTTCCAATTGTCCGCTGAAAATACAGCTTAAACGATGTGAGCATATGCTCGCAAGGGTGGATATTCTCAAAAGTGGTGTTTATAACTTGTAAATATTCTCACAAATATAGTCATGTCAGTTCACACACACACACACACACACACACACACACACACACACACACACACACACACAATCACTTATCGAGTAAGCTAAGAACAATAAATTATGCACTGTATCATTTGAGAGATAATGTTAAGAGTCAGTATTTACAAAAAGTGTACATTTCTTGGTTTGAGAGTGTTTTGAGATATGGAATCGTACATTATGGAGGAACATATTCCACTGTTCTAAAACCGGTAGTTGTGTGTCAAAGAAATGCCCTCCGTACAATATTTAATTTAAAAAGAAATGATAGAGTTTCTTACCTTTTTGCAGAGAATAAAATTCTTACGTTTGATCAGTTGCATGTTTATTGTATGATAATGTTTATTTATAAATACAAGAGTTTGTTTAGAATAAAACCTGTAAACAGAATGACACGATCTGCCCAATATACATTGATTGAAGAAGGCTTTTTTAGGAAAGAAATGAGTAAACACCAATTTTGCTGTCTTGGCCCTAAATGTTTTAATGATTTTGTAAAATATTTTGGAAATGAAATTCAGTATAAAACTCTGTCTGTAGTTAAATCTAAAGCCATGCAATATTCAATGCAGTATCATATTGAGTGAAGTTGTCAATATTTTTAAAAAATATTTTTGTTTATTTTGTTGTTGTTAATTTAGTTTTCTGCCTGAATATTTGATTACTTAATGAATCTAGTCATTTCATCTTTCACTTGCTAGCATTATAAGTTTGCATGAATTGTTATGGAAGCCTGATAATGTTGTATCTAATATAGTCTATTTCTTGTTATGAATTTGTTTTAGAGTTTAGTATTTTTGTTTTAAATTATTGAATATACGTAACATATTTATACTGGTGAATTTTGTTACCGGAGCATGATTAATGAAAGTGGTGGCCGTTGTCTGTGATTTAAAAAAATTCTGAAATTTGTCATCATCATGTATGAACTGTTCCTGAGAATTTGACGGAAGTGTAAAAGAACTGTACAGCTGTCAGTAAAGAAATAATGTATTAAAGAAAATGTATATTTTTCTGTCCCGCGCGTGTCCTATGTGACACATGGGATTTTGTAATAAACAATAATTTTTCATGAATAAAATTGCTTGAACTTGAACTTGAACTTGAACACACACACACACACACACACACACACACACACACACACACACACACACACACACACACACACACACACACACACACACACACACACACACACACACACACACACACACACACACACACACACACACATACTGTATATATATATATATATATATATATATATATATATATATAGTATATATATATATATATATGTATATATATAGTTTTGAACGAATTGTGTGTTTGGCATCTGGGGACCTCAAAACGAAAAGTTATCAGTGTTCCGGGCCTAGGTCTTACCATGCCGACTACGGTAATAGCTTCTTCCCTATAGGGGAAATTCACTAAAAGAGACAAATGAGTTATACAAATCTGATTATCAGTAGGGGGAAGTGGTGACATATTACTCCAAGTCATCTAAGTAAACTGACTGGCCTTCCCCCGAGCAAAGCTACTATTCATTTTAATCTGTTAAGAAATTAAAAAATGCGAAGAATATATGTGAATTTGATCTTTTACCTTACAAGAACTTTATCAATTAGTAATCATTTTAAAAGTTAAATACAGTTACAGTTACAATCCCAGGTACTCTGAGAAGATGAAAACGTAAGTTAAATAATACCCTGATGGTCAAATAAAATCATCACATGCAAAAGACAAACATTGAAACTTTAAAGGCCAAAAAAACGAAGTTCTAGGACGTTTATGAATATTATTTAAAATAGTCACTATTTTCTGGATAGTCGATACATAAATAAACCATAATGAATATATTAATATGCTCTGTGATTGTTTTTTTCATATTACATCTTCAAATTTGGTTCGGAGGATTTCCCATTTGAAGACATCTATTGATATCCCAGAGAATACGCATTATTCTCGAGTTCTTTATACCTTGTCATCAGCGTCTTGTGAAAAATGGGACAGTGAAGATCTCCAAGTTTGAATACACATTTTAATAACGACGTTTTCAAGAAAAGTCTTCTTCTGTACCGCAAAGTTAAAAGAAACAAAGGTCATATTTAATGTTGCGCGCAGTGGGTGACAACCTCGGCCGCAGTGATGGCGGGGAGAAGTGAGGCGCTGGATGCTTAGTAATCACTTTTTTAATGATTATCCCTTACTTTAACATTTACATTTTAGGCTCAGTGTTATTGCGGATAAGAAATCTTTTCCGAGTATTCCTCCTATGTAGCACTAAAATCGACTTACTTATTTGTTGCCTGATGTTGCAATTATTTCCTGAGAGATCCGATTTATCAACCCAGGACAATGATTGATGCTGCAGAGCAGCGCGGATTCTCTGGTTTAAAATTAAAAGAATGTGAACAATAATGCATGTTGTTGACTTTGCAAAGCAAACATCAGCTTTGCACGTATTATAATAAAATTGCGTAGTCTTGGAGTATGTGTTTTGCCACCAAAGCAGAGACATTATTTATCATTTAATATTAGAATATCGCGGTTAATATTTTTATAACCTTTTGACCGTTCAGTATTATTCCTTTTCTGGTCTGTCAGGTAGAACTTTTTACGTTCTAAAAAGAAACCGTCTAAACCCTGGTATTGCTACTATCAAAGTTCTAAATTTTCTTAGGAAGCATCATTATTTAAGATATATTGAACTGATTGTGGTTTATGGTTTTGTATTATTGAATAAATTACCGCAGGTTGCAGTTTATACAATTACTATGCAAAGGCAGCAAAGGATCGTTTTGACGACCATCAAATTATGAGACAAACGGCCATAGGTACTCCGCTACCTAGCCAACATAACAAATTCAAATAAATTCATATCAAAGACAACGTACAAGATGTTATCAATTGTTTGTTTTACAGCTATTGCTATAACGGAGTTGCCGTCCATTGACATGAATGGATCCAACGCCGCGCCGCGCCGTGAACAACCGTTGCGTAAAGTTCATTCACCAATCGCGTCAATCCGGTAACTTTCATATGGACTACAGACGAACCTGTTTCATGCTCAACAATGGTTTCCGGCGGAATTCATATTTCCTTGAAATCGTTATATGCCAGGACGTCCACAAAACGTCTTATGATGTGATACATTACCTGGGGGCCAAGCTTTGCTCGGAAGAAAATCACATGGTGATAAGCCTACTTTACAACATTAATGTTAGTTTGATACTTGCACATCTTACTAGTTGTTTTAGCGAATTTCCCCTCTAGGGAAGAAACTATTGCCGTAGGTTTCATCGTAAGACTTTAGCCCGAGACCATGATAACTTTTCATTTTGAGCCCCAGATGCCAAAAACACCATTCGTTCAAATTTGCATATTTGAACGAATTTTAACGATTTATATATTCAAATTATATATATGTCCGTAAGCACGACAACTCTCGTAAAAAGGTCCGATCTTGATAAAATTTGGTACAAATGTGTATAGTACCATTTATTTGAACGAGTTCGAAAAACAGACGAATCACACAATCCGAAGGGGGGTTTTGGGAGGTTGTACCCCAAAAATGTTTTTTTTTTGGGGTTTTCACATGTAATTTTTATTTAAATAAAATTTTAATTTATACCATTGAATTTAGCTTAAAAAAACAAACAATTTGGTATTTTGATCATTACGCTACGTCAATTGGTTACTGAGATATTGAAAGTGCTAAACACAGTACGTTGTCTAATGCTATTCTTATGGAGAAAAATACAAATTTGATATCTCGTTTATTTATGAATATAAACTGACGAAACTTGGTCTATGGCTTCATTTGGTTGTGGTTTGTTGTTGTTTGCACAAAAAACAAAATTTTCAATAATGGTTCCCGTAGCAGCAAACCTAGGTATTTATTCTTATGGAGAATAATTAAAATTAATTCCAACAAAGCCAATTTCTAAAATTTTAAATGAGTTTTCCTGGAGGTAAGAGGCCAATATGAGGTTTTTGAGGCCCAAAAATCCCTACTTTCAAAGTTTTAGCAAAACCCTTTCGCGAAGTTCCTAGATCCATTGTGTATACAAATACTGCTTTTTTAAGATTGTAGGATATACAGTAGAATACATGGTGCCTCAAACAGATTGCAGACGAACAAATTGACTAATATGAGTGAAATAACATTATTTCCCACTAAATTGACCCTAAGGAAAACGTGAAAATCTTTTTAATTTGTTTCAAATAGAGGTGTTTCAGAAACAGAGGGTCACTAGTTAGAATCTCGGAATTTTCTAATATAAACACATGTTATGTTTTTACTATTTTGAAGCTGTACAACAGACACAAATTTTGGTGAAAACAGAACTCACTTATCTTTATCAGTTTCAAAATGGCGGCCATTTTTTCGAAAAAATAATTATATTTACGAAATACCCTGTATCTGCTAAACCACAAGACTTAGCTTGGTTTTGATCCAAAACCAAGCTTTCTTACTCGTATTAAAATCAGCGTTATCCTGATTTGCTTCAAGGCAATATTAAATAAATAATAATAAAATACTAGGGCCTATTTTAGAAAATTTGAATATGCCCAAAACTTCAAAAAGTCAAAAAGTAACGTATGTAAAAAAAGGTATAATTTTAAAGGTCTTGGCAATCCTGGAAACGTTATAATTCACACCAAACTCTTATATCTTTTTGATGTTTATGTTGACACCCTGTATAAACAATATCTTGATTTGTTTTGTTAAATCAAATAGATACAATTCGGCTACTTTTATCTTACGGCACTGAAATGTTATCTACACTAACACTGTACTCACATAAAATATGGTGCAAAGAAATCGATTTAGTCCAGTTCCACCTAACCACCTGTTAACCTTAGAATAATCTGAGACTATCCATGGAAAGTAGTATGACTGATGCAGAATCTCATAATTTTGGTCATCAATAGCCCCGATGAAATAATGAGTCACAAGAAAATGAATGTACACGAGTTAGAAAGTATACTGTTCTGGGAATACTTCACAGGAATACTTCACAGGAATTCACTATTCCAAAGTCATTAACTAAACTGGAAAATGTCATAAACCTACTCTTCCCCCACTCGAGAAACAAAGTCCTCATAACAACGTGTCGTCTATATTTGTTTGATGTGCTGTACCGTTAAATAATACTGATTGATGAATTAATAACTATTGCAGTAAGTGTTTTAATGGTAGTATATTCCTCATATCGAATGTATATAATCCAACCAAAACCCATTTAATTTTTGCATCAATGAAGTTTTCTAAGTGTCCGGAAAAAAATTCCACCTACGCACAAGCCAACCCTTCAACAACGCACAGAGCCTATATCAAACCCAAATACTTATCCATCCATTTTTCGCCTTTCCCTACAGCGTCACTTGATCGTGGCGTGGTTCAGGTCCCATACTATTTGTTCTGCAGCACGAGTGAATGGCCACACTACACCAGACGACCACTCAGCAGATCGGGTTACGCCAGTCAAAACACATTCGACCACTTCCCCTTCAAATTAGTAGTATACTTATTAGTCATCATTTCCATATTGTTATTTTTACCCGCCATTGGGAAGATTCAGAATTGAGGAAGTACTGGTTAATGGGTCTTATGCATAAACAGAAGTAAACCCTTGCCTGTTGAATTAAGAGCTAATCCGTTAGTAAATATTAACAAAATTTACAAACCATTTAAATTGTATACTAATTTTGTTAACACCTTTTAGGGAAATAAAATAATAGTGATTTTTTATTCAGAGCTACAATAAAAGGGTAATCATCAAGATGACAGTTTATAGTGAATTTCCTATGGAAAGTTAACTATTAGCATGACCCGCAAGGTGAAACATACGCCCGGGACCACCACAAAAGTTCCCTAACGTGACCCCTGAACACGTTTTGGGGGGGTCGTTCAAAGTTATATACATATATATATATATATATGTGTGTGTGTGTGTGTGTGTGTGTGTGTGTGTGTGTTTGCACTCTAGCGGTCGCATTTTTTGTCCAATTTACTTAACATTTGGTAGGGACGTTCCATTCTGTAATCAGTTGGACAAGTTCGTTGGGGAAAAACAATCGTAAAACTCTAACCCCCTTTTTTGGGAATTAATCTTTCAAATTTTGAGTTTTTGGGCCCAAAAAGGGTCAGAAAAGCCCCGGATGTAAAATTGATGCACGTATAAAGATAGTAATTAGTGAAGCGAAGGTTTTAAGCCCTCTCTCGTCATACTAGCATAAATATTTACCGAATTATTCAATAAAATATACATAGACTAAATACAGTACGTTGTCTTATGGGGGTTTAACATTTAAAAAATCTGTTATTCATTTGTTGGTGTTTTTTATCATCCCCAGCAACCTCACGCATACTCTCAAGCCTGACTGGACCTTCTCATAACCTTCAAAATTGTATTCCCAGCATTGCAGGTAAATGGAACCAGGAGCATCAGAACAGCCAAAAATCAATGTTTTCAGATTTCATTAAAAATTTGAATGCAGAATTTGTTTATACTTATTTTGAGTTTTAAAAGTTTTGTATGTGGAAATTCACGTCAGCGTGCTGCGAGCGAACCCGTTGTATAATACAATCAAATAGGTTCTTGAAATCCGATATAACTAGTTCGTAGCAGAGCCAACCGCGTCAGATGCTGTTTTGGACCAGAGCCAGAATTAAGTATGTTTTAATCTAAAAATGTTCTTAATAATCAATAGCTACTTTCTTGTAATGTTCAGCACTTCATCGGTGACTAATCAGTTACAAAATATTAAGTTTAGTTCGACTAACAATAACTGTACCAAGCAACCATGAAAAGATTTATATGTGTACAATGTCATCTCTGTATTTAAAAATAATTGATGCCATAGAAAGGACCAAATGCTAGTTTCGAAAGCAGTTTTAACTTCTCCTAATTTGTATACAATTTATTTTTAGTGATATGACTTTAATTACCAGTCCGTTGTTTCATAGAGCTATGTGCTTCATAAAATAAAGTTTCTATTTATCAGGTTTCATAATGTGAAAATTTTGTAATTGAAGAGGAGGACAACAAATCAACCAATTTTGAAGTTAGCGAAATTGAAAAACAAATTCTCATACATTTTTTAAAATATTAACTGATTAACAATTACTAAACAAAAATTCGGTTTCATTGTGGGTTGAAATTTTGTATCCGTGCTTTGGGGCAACTATCCCGTTGCTATTGTGTTTTTGTGTGTATAATCTGAGACTATCCATGGAAAGTCTCAGACTGATGCTGAATCTCATAATTTTGGTCATCAATAGCCCCGAAATAATGAGCCACAAGAAAATGAATGTACACGAGTTAGAAAGTATACTGTTCTGGGAATACTTCACAGGAATACTTCACAGGAATTCACTAAGATTCATTACGCTACGTCAATTGGTTACTGAGATATTGAAAGTGCTAAACACAGTTCGTTGTCTAATGCTATTCTTCAAAAAAAGTAAAAGTAGAAATTTTACATTAACATTATAAACACATTAAATTACTACATTAAATTATGGTTCCCGTAGCAGCAAACCTACCTACGCCCCGAAAATTTACCCTAAGGAACCCTATACAGACGAACCTGTTTCATACTCAACAATGGTTTCCGGCAGAATTCATATTTCCTTGAAATCGTAATATGCCTACCTATTTCGGAAAGGAGGGGTAAACTCTCCTTTCTTCTGTTATTCTGTTTATACTCTAACATAATTAAATAAGCATTTAGAAAAGAAATGGAATTGTATTTTAAATGTTAAATTATATCATGAAAAAAGGAAACAAAAACATAAATAATACTTTTATATTTAACATGTGTATTTTGGGTTGCGTTAGATCATTTTATGATTGAATATTTTATGAAAAAAGGAAACAAAAACATAATTAATATTTTTATATTTAACATGTGTATTTTTTGGGTTGCGTTGGATCATTTTATGATTGAATATTTTATGAATCAATTTTATAGCGAATTAGCAATGCCCAATGCTAATAAACGTGAAAGCTTCAGAAGAAATTGATTTTACAGGCCTATTGACTTTTGGGTTTTCACTTCAGAACAGCAGATAGACAAATAATCATCTATTTTAAAACCAACCCACGTAAATGTATAAACATTTGTATATATCAAAGTAATATATAATTTATTTTGTACCAATGAATGTAATTTTATTGTAAATAAACAATAAAAGTACATTAACTAAACTAAAGGCTTTGTGTTCAGCTGTGTGTAGTCTGATTATAGGCAAAACATTGTTTATTAAACTTCAGGCAATGTTAAGATGAGTTAAAGAGTTTTATTTTCTTTAAGCGTTTAAGAGTTTTAACAGTTTTATTTTTTTTAGTAGGCTATGTCTACAAAAGTTATCGCTCCAGTTAATAAAACGAAAAATCCACAAGTTCTCCAATTAAAATTAAAGTTTCTATAAAATTCATTATAATCACACTTAATTCAAATATTAAAATGTATCGACAAACAACAATACTTTAACTGTATTAACTATGAACTACAGAAAGATTTAGAGCTATAAAATACTAAACTGTAATGGAAGAGAACAAATTGAGGATTTGTGTAAATATAGTAATTTGATCTACGATCACATATTTCAGGAATAAAATTGGAAGATAGTCACACCCAGATTTATTCAAAGAATCTCACATCTTCCTAGTAAAGCTCGCGTCACTTCGACTCAACACATCGAGAATCCGAAATTGCAGGTTGCTAGAGTTCAATTACGACCAATGACCTGAGGAAATTTCCTTGCCTGATGTTTCCACGAACAAACGTGCGTAAGATCAGACACATCTAATCAGTGGCTTAAGTTTATAGGAAGGACATATATAATGTTTAGGTTTCTAGTCATGCAATGACCACCGCTACTGGTTATGAACCTACTTTATCTTTATGAAGAGATTGCCGTAATCATTATCAAACGATTACGATTCGCAAAAATGTAAAACATAATTAACCAAACTGCACCATGGATTTTTCAGGAACACCCTTCAACTAAACTCTCACCCTTGAGTGTTACATCAAGCTGACTAAAGTGAAGAGAGCCTAAACAGACATCAGACAGCCATATCAATCACTACTTGGTAATTATATACTGCTATCAGAAAAGGATATAGTAATATCTAAAAATACCTAGGGGAAATCTTAATACCTAGTAAAAATGGGCCAATATCTTAGGCTAATATAACAGCTTAACGGTGCAAGAGATCTCGGACTCTGTCCAATTTCCGGCGCTCTCCCAAGACTTTGATCGGTTTGGACAATTGCCCGCTACAACGTTTTAATCCCGAATTCCACTGGCTTAGGCAGTAGGCAAGCAAAACAAAAAAAAATTATTTATTGCTCAGCTTCACAATATATTTTACACAGAATTTAACTTTAATATTCAGGGTATCTGTAATGTTTATTCCAAAAGTTTTGCATACATTTTGATGCGTCAAAATGGGTAAAAAGGTAATACAAATAATATGAATCTTGAAATACTTTTCGTTTTCCGCATGCCGATATTTATGTGATTTTTAATACATAATTTAACCACTTACAGATACTTCAATATTTGAGATTATGACTTAAAACTTGAAAAATGTCCTATGAATATTCTTAGATAATTTGGCAATTAATTTTACTTTTATAGCTTTTTGTTTCAAAACGGTGGCCATTTACATTTTCAGAACTAAATATCTTAAAACAGGTAAATTAAAATAAATCCTTATATATTACTTCAACATATGTTATAGATCACACAACCCATAGCTATGTTATTTGTTATAATTAAACAATTCTCATGTTTTTTATTTTCACACAAAATGTGCACCCTTTTATTCCAAAATATGTAATAACTTAGTTATGAGTTGAGCGGTCTTCAACATTTGTATATTTTTATATTTTATGGCATGGTTATGATTACATTTTGTAGTGGTTGGATACGTAAACAACAATTGCAGTTTTGACAATTTTTAAAGGCCATCATTTTTATACGGTATTAGAGCTACGGCTACAAACGTAAAATTCAATGTGAAGTTTATCTTGAAATATGAAAATACCCCCGTCACAGCAAACCTGCGTACTCAGAAAATTTCAAATGTCTTAATACCAAATAAAGCCGCATACCAAGTTCCATAAAAATATATTCACAAATAAGCGATAAATACAGTTTTAATTATTCTCCATAAGAATAACATTGGGGATGAGTACCAGGTTTGCTGCAACAAAGAACACAAAATAATGGTTTTTTATGCAAATATCAATATAATTCATCTAAGTAAAGTCACATACCAAGTTTCATTCTTATACATGTATAAATAAGCGATATATAACATTTTAATTATTCCCCAGAAGAATAACATGGGGACCGAGTACCTAGGTTTGCTGCTACGGGAACCATACGTGAACATTTTGTTTTTGTGCAAACCACGACCAAATGAATCCATATAACAAGTTTCGTCAGTTTATATTCATAAATAAGCGAGATATAAAATTTGTATTTTTCTCCATAAGAATAGCATTAGACAACGTACTTTGTTTAGCACTACTTGCAATAACTCAGTAACCAATCGACGTAGAGCAATGATCAAAATACTAAATTGTTTTTTTTAAGCTGAATTCACTTGTATGAATTAAAATTTGATTTAAATAAAAATTACATGTGTAAACCACAAAAACCCATTTTTGGGGTACAAATCCCCCCCAACTCTCCTTTCTTCTGTTATTCTATTTATACTCTAACATAATTAAATAAGCATTTAGAAAAGAAATGGAATTGTATTTTAAATGTTAAATTACATCATAAAAAAGGAAACAAAAACATAAATAATATTTTTATATTTAACATGTGTATTTTTTGGCCAACTGATGTTTAGAAAAGGATTTCAGTCTCAGAGCACCTCCCCCCTTTGGTCATCTGGGAACCCGTTTAACTGGTTTTATTAATCTTCCAGATTTTGTTATTCTCATTGTAGTCACTGTTTCCGGAGAAGTAGGATTAGTAAACCACTGTGAAGTGTGTGGAACGTTTCGGTTAGAAGTTTGTGAATAGAAGGTTCTTCATCTAGAATATGTTTTCTGTTGTCCTCGATCTAGAAATGATCTTGACATCAATTGTGGATGTATATCATTGTTTGTTGAAGAACTAGATGGTCCAGAATAAGGAATGCTTCGGTCAGTAAATGGAGTTTGGATCGCAGGTGAAGCAGGATATTGTATATTTTCCATTTGGGATTGGGATGTTAGAGTGGGTATAGAATAAACGGTATCAGGAAACTGACACATACTTTCTCCCTTTTAGCCAAACTTAAATGCCAAAAATGTTTGTTATTTACTAAATATAGAATATCAAGTATAGATAAATGTACAGAAAATAGTCTAAAATAGTTGATTTCAGAAATATCCACCCAAATCCCTTTTTGGGAGGCACTATAGAGTCCGTTGCTACACACAGTGGTTTTGAGAGGGGAAATGCCCCCTTGCCCCCCCCAGGGTTAAATAGCAACACATTTCGAACATCATCTGTTGGTCAATGCTAACTTGACCTGCATATCAAATTGTAATGAAATTGATCAGTAAATAAGAGAGAAATAGTTATTTTTGTATTCCCTATAAGAATAACATTGGACAACGTACTGTGTTTACCGCTAAATGAAAATTTCAATTTTCTTCGCAACTAGCAATCGTAGAATAGTAATTTAAAATACTAATTTATTTAGGTTTTTTGAGCTCTCTTTAATGGTGAATAGTAATCTTTTTTAACATTTATGATTTTTTATGAAAAATCCAAAAAACTGAATTTTGGATGTTTTAAGTCCTGTAATTTCTGAACCCGAATTTTTCCAGAAATGCGAGTGGTGTCATTTTGTTGGAAACCTAAAGTTCTACAAACCACGAAAGTTTAATCAAAATCGTTAGAGCCGTTTTTGAGAAATTTGGATTTTTCATGTTTTTTAGCGGTTTTTGTGGGATAATTGCCCTTAAAAATCAAAAATTCAAAAAATGAAAAAAAAACGCCTGGAGATATCGTGGATTAGTACCTACATACCAAATTTCATGAAAATCGGCCCATAGGTTAGGGCTCTAGCTCTGTACACATCCACACAGACACACACACACACACACACACACACACACACACACACACACACACACACACACACACACACACACACACACACACACACACACACACGGACACACACACAGACAGACATCACGTAAAAACCACTTTTTTGGGTTCAGGGAGCACCAAAACGAATATTTCCACTAACAACTCAAATTCGAAAATTTTTACGAAAACAATACTTTCTCCATAATATACTATGTATAGGGGGAGAAAGTAAAAAGGAATCGGCGTGTCTGTTTGTTTCGGAGAAATATAATTTTTGTAAGGGAATAGGTGACAGTGATTTAAACGTATTGTACTAAATCCCGTCTTTACCCAGTATGCTCTTGTCTATTTTGCTAAGTTTACAATGATACCTTCTCTTTTCAGGTCCTGAAACCATACTTTTTGACCAATCTGTAATGCAGGAAGTTCTTTTGCTCCATGTGACCTATCATAGTTTTTCTTATAAGATGCTCTATAAGTTTCTTCCTTCTCTCTTAAACTTGAAAGATCAGGTTTTGACTTAAGTTAAATTGTCACGTAATGACCTGTTGAATAAAAGTTGAGCTGGACTGAATCCGTTTGTTGAGAGGGGAGTGTCACGATAGGAAAGAAAGGCCAAATGTGGGTCATCTTTATTTTTCTTTAAAACTCATTTTGCTATTTTTACTGCAGCTTCAGCTGACCCATTGCTTTGGTGGTGGCCTGACTACTGGTTGTGAGTCTGAAGTTGTAGTTTTGAGCAAAGCTTTTGAATTCGGAATTTTCGAGACGTGTGTAACGGGATGCGAACTGAGTCCCACAGTCAGACCGAAGCTCACATGGAATGCCGTGCCGGCAGAAAACTGATTTACATTTTTCAATAATCTCAGAAGTTGAAAGACTCTTTAAAGTAGCTATCTCAAAGTATCGAGAAAAAAGTCAGTAATCACAGCAAACGAGGCCTCAACGAGTTTGAATAGATCAATTGCAGCTTTTTTCCATGGACGGGATGAAAATTCACTTGATATCAGTGGCTCATGATGCTGTGATCTGTGTTTTGTGCATTTAGGACATTCACTTACCACCCGTTCGATGACGGTTGACATGCCTGTAAAATACAGTATTAGCTCGAAGTCGGCATTTAGTAATGCCTAAGTGAACTGTATGTATATCTCTTGCCGTATACTTTCTGGAATGATGAGGCGATCTCCCCTAAGCAATAAACCATTACAAAAATAAATCTCATGGTGAACTGGGTAGTAAGGCTTCAAATTATTAGAGATCTTAGTTTTATCTGGCCATTCAGAAGAACAATAGTTATGGATTTCCCTGAAGACCGGACTTGCACGTGGTACACTTGCGATTTTTTCTATGACAATGTCAGTTGTGTCCGCAAGATTAGCTACTACTGTGTGAACAGCTAGACCAATCTCATCTTCTAAATCATATTTTTCATTTGCTGCAATAGGGCTCCTTTACAGGCAGTCTGCAGTTGCTGCAGTTGCCTGGAGTGTAGGTGACATTGTACGAATATCTCATTAAACGAAGTCGTAATATTTGAAGACGCGGCGTTAGATCATTTAGCTCTTTAGTAGTTAGTATATTTAAAAGTGGCTTGTGGTCAGTTTCTATCATGATGTGTTTACCAACATTGTAATCTTTAAATTTGTCACAGCTCCACGTTATCGCAAGAGCTTCCCGTTCAATATTGGGGTAGGTAGTTCCTCTCACTGTCTGTCAGGGTTCGTGAAATATATGAAATTGGCTTTCATTTTCCGTCAGATTGCTGTTGCAAGAAAACCCCACCAAGACCTAATTTAGAGGAGTCTGCAGAAACCATGGTTGCTTTATTAACTTCATAAAACGCCAGTCGTGGTGGTGAATCTAATAATTGTTTAAGCTGATCAAATGCAGCTTGTTGGACATTTCCCCAGTACCTCTCATTTTCCCAGTATCTCTATTTTTTGTACCCAATAAGTCTGTGATTGGCTTGAGAAGCTGACTTTTGTTAGGTATGTATTTGTCTACAAAATTAACCATGCCAAGTAGTCTTTGTCCGCTTGATATTTCTATTGGAGGAGGAATTTTCTTTATTGCTTCAACCTTTGCTGCATCAATTTTAATTCCTGATGCAGACAAGTGGTGACCCAAATATGTTAATGAAGTTTGGGAAAACAAACACTTATCTTTGTTCAGGGTAAATCCTGCATTTTCGAGTTTTGTGAGGACTTCTTCTAGGACGGAGTCATGTTCTTCTTGGGTTTTCCCCCAAACAATAATGTCATCCATATGAGTGGTAGTATTCACTTGACCCTGAAGTGTTCGATTAACACATTCTTGGAATATCTCTGGGGCAGAAGTTATTCCAAAAGGCAATTTCAGAAATTTAAACCGGCCGAATGGAGTCAAAAAAGTTGTTAGGTCTTGAGATTCTTCATCTAAACTTATCTGCCAAAATCCATCATTTGCGTTCAGTTTTGTGTAAACATTAGCTCCAGATATCTGTGCAAGTGTTATGTCAATTGGTTGAATAGGATACTATCTCCGTTTTATTTAACTTCTATTTAACTTTGTAAGATATACAAAAATACGGACTTTTTTAGAATCCTTTTTGGGAACAACAACCATCGTTGCACACCAGTCCGTGGCATGATGTACCTCCGTGATAACTCCCACTGATACCTTGTTTTTGAGTTCTTCTTTTGTGGCTTCCCAAAGAGGTAAAGGAGTTTGAGGAGGATTAGTGATTGCATAGGGCGTAGCATCCTGTTTTAATTCTACTTTATAGTTTACGGCTACGAATCCTAAGCCCTGGAAACGATTTGGATGTCTAGTGCACCAATCATTAGAGGACGAATTTGAAATTTCGTTGATTTGCGCCAAGAGTTATAGCTTTTGAATAGCAGGTTTCCCTAAAAGAGGCTGTGAAGTTCCTTTTGAAATGTAGATGGTTTCATAGCAAGTTTGCTGACTATATGAAATTTTGACTGTCGCGGCTCCTAAAACTGAAAGGTCGTGACCATTAGCCCCCTTGAATGTTTTAGACGTCGGCTGTAGCCTGATTTTCTTATTTAACTTGATATTGGAAGGTAGATTTGTTACGTCTGCCCCTGTATCGATTTTGAAAATAATATTATCACTGTCGTTTACATTTATAAGTACAGTCCATGGGTCATCAAGTGGGTGCAATGAATTTGGAACAACTGAACCTATAAATGACGGAGTGGTTTCATCAAAAGTACCGGTGTTTTCATTTTCAGGACGAGTAATATTAGATTTGACATGATCAACATTTTCCGATCTGCAAACATTGGGATTGTGACCAACTTTTCGGCACAATCCGCATTTGTAGTTTATTGCTGGACATAATAATAATAATAATATTTATTCCGTGACAATGTTGAACCACACCAAAGATAATGAGAAGGAGGGTTTTGGGTGTATTTGGCATTATAACTAGGCCTGTAAGGGTAGTTAGTATTTGTTTTGCTAACGTTAGAACCAGTTCTTGATTGGATAGGAAAGGTTTTATTTTTATTTACAGTATCTAAGCTAGACATATCTAGTTCATGTTTTTGTCTGACAAGTTCCCCTGATGTACGAATAGTGGTAACTGCCATCTCGAGTTTTAAATCATCTTCCAATTGAAGGCGATCACTAAAAGACATCACGCATTCCAGTGATTAAAACCATTAGTATCATTTCTTATTCTATTTTACCCCACTCACAACCTTTAGCAAGGTTATGAAGACTCGTAAGAAAAGTTTTCTATTGTTTCTGGCCGTTTATGCTTCAGAAACCTTGCACGTCCAAAAATAAGGTTCTTTTTAGGAAGAAAATAGCGTCAAATTTACTTAAAACAATATTGTAAATTGACTTATCTTCGTCGTTTAGGTTGAATGAATTGAGAATATTTTCCCCTTTATCTCCCATGCAATAGATAAGCATATCAACTTGTTGCTTACCTACACCTAGTTTTAATTGACTGAGGGAATGGTACCTTTCAAACCGATGTTTCCAGGTAGTTCAATCTGATGGTTTGAAAGAAAAATGTTCTGGAAGTTTAACATTCAGGGATAAAGGTTCATTTTCCGACTGCACCATCTTCTGTTATTCTATTTATACTCTAAGACAATTAACTAAGCATTTAGAAAATAAATGGAATTGTATTTTAAAAGTTAAATAATTTAGTTAGATAATTTGGCAATTAATTTTACTTTTATAGCTTTTTTGTTTCAAAACGGTGGCCATTTACATTTTCAGAACTAAATATATTAAAACAGGTAAATTAAAATAAATCCTTATATATTACTTCAACATATGTTATAGATCACACAACCCATAGCTGTGTTATTTGTTATAATTAAACAATTCTCATGATTTTTATTTTCACACAAAATGTGCACGCTTTTATTCCAAAATATGTAATAACTTAGTTATGAGCTGAGCGGTCTTCAACATTTGTATATTTTTATATTTTATGGCATGATTATGATTACATTTTGTATTGGTTGGATACGTAAACAACAATTGCAGTTTTGACAATTTTTAAAGGCCATCATTTTTATACGGTATTAGCTACAAACGTAAAATTCAATGTGAAGTTTATCTTGAAATATGAAAATACCCCCGTCACAGCAAACCTGCGTACTCAGAAAATTTCCAATGTCGTAATACTAAATAATGCCGCATACTAAGTTTCATAAAAATATATTCACAAATAAGCGATAAATAGTTTTAATTATTCTTCATAAGAATAACATTGGGGATGAGTACCAGGTTTGCTGCACCAAAGAACACAAAATAATGGGTTTTTATGCAAATATCAATATAATTCATTTAAGTAGGGTCACATACCAAGTTTCATTCATATACATTTATAAATAAGCGATATATAACATTTTAATTATTCTCCAGAAGAATAACATAGGGCCCGAGTACCTAGGTTTGCTGCTACGAGAACCATACGTGAAAATTTTGTTTTTGTGCAAACCACGACCAAATGAATCCATATACCAAGTTTCGTCAGTTTATATTCATAAATAAGCGAGATATAAAATTTGTATTTTTCTCCATAAGAATAGCATTAGACAACGTACTGTGTTTAGCACTACTTGCAATAACTCAGTAACCAATCGACGTAGAGCAATGATCAAAATACTAAATTGTTTGTTTCTTTTAAGCTGAATTCACTTGTATGAATTAAAATTTGATTTAAATAAAAATTACATGTGTAAACTACAAAAACCCCATTTTTGGGGTACAACCCCCCCCCCAACTCCCCTTTCTTCTGTTATTCTATTTATAATCTAACATAATTAAATAGGCATTTAGAAAAGAAATGGAATTGTATTTTAAATGTTAAATTACATCATGGAAAAAGTAAACAAAAACATAAATAATATATTTATAATTCACATGTGTATTTTTTGGCCAGCTGATTTTTAGTAAAGGATTTCAGTCTCAGAGCACCCTTGGGATGGTGCGATTCGTCTGGTTTTCAAACTCGTTCAAATAAATGGTACTGTACCCATTTGTACCAAATTTCATTAAGATCGCACCTTTTTTACGAGAGTTATCATGCTTACGGACACACACACACACACACACACACACACACACACACACACACACACACTCATACACACATATATATATATATATATATATATATATATAAATTTTAACGAATGGTGTTTTTGGCATCTGGGAACCACAAAAAAAAACTTATCAGGTCTCGGGCTTAAGTCTTACCATGAGACCTACATTAATAGCTTCTTTCCAATAGGGGAAATTCGCTAAAGTTTTATGACGAAGGTTCCTAAAACCTAAGTTGAAGGTTTGAGGTAAAAAAACAAGTAAAAAACAACGTACAAGTAAAAAACCACATACAGACGGATACAATATACGGAAAACTATGCATTTTGAGATTTATGTTTATATTTTATTATTTATAGATACTGAAATATTTTACTTATTTAGACTCATAACACCGTATGCAAATTATCAAGACCGGACTTCTTAAGACACTCAGTTTATAACATCGGCATAACAGAATAATCTCACGACGTATACCCCTCGCGGGCCCCGTTGTGATTCTAGAGGATAGTTAGTACTTTAAAACTGTCAGAATATGGTTTTTACGCAGATTCTTTTCCAAGAACTACAATTTACAACAAATCTACTATGGAGCGGATGTTTAGACACTTCACAAAGCAGTCACTGTGCCAATATATCAGCCAATCATATTTGTGAAGATCTTAACGACTCAAGAGATAAATTAAATACCAAAAACTGTAATCCCCCTCCTCTTAGAGCAGAGGCCTCAATAGCTCCGGAAGGAAACCTGACTGAGCCAGACACCCTTCAGACATGCGCATGCGTAACATGTTTACATCTAAGATGGTCGCATTAGCATACCGCGACTCAGACGAAACTTTGACTTTAAAATGGTTTATTGAAATATATTTGAGACTGGTCGGCGGTGTTTCGGCCATATTTTAGTACGTTGTGCAACCTCGTCTGCCGCTTTAATGTCGCCGACGATTAGTAACAGACACAGTCACACCAGGGGCATTCACAAGGAAGACGCAAACGAACCATGGAAACCTTGGAGCTGTTAGGAGGGTAGACGAATGTCTCGCGCCTTCAGGTCACAAGTTAAACTTTGTAAGCTAAATAGTTTAAATACCTTTTGCCAGTGGAATAGAGGATCCAAAAAGTGAGTTCTTTGGTTCTTTCAGTTTTCGAAAACTCTTTTACGGTATATGGCAATAGTATAAAGCAGCCTCAGAAAAAAGCACGGTGTCCATTAATAGACTTAAAAAAGAACATACTGCTTCCTAATTACTGCGCATTAACCGCCAGTGGTGTTTCTATTGCAAACAACTGACATGTTCCTTGATACACATTAACCCCGGGAAAGCCTCAATATCTTCGTGAAAGGTTGCCGACCCGGCAGGACGTCTCAGAGCGCGGATTCGGCAGTATAAACTGTTGCGTTTGTTTAGATTCAGCCATGAGTTAGGATGGAGGGGCTTTTCAACTTCGAAGCCGCCTTGTACAATTCGATCCCTCTTAAAGACAGGAAAGTAGTGTCCTGACGTTTAAAAAGGAAGTAAAAGGTTGTCTTAAATGCATGCAAGCTTCTATGTACTGCTAAGCACTTGGGCTTCTCTCAACCGTTGTATTTTATTTATTTACTTTATCTTAATACATATTTACATTGCGTTTTATTATTTTATCGCATATTTAAACATACTAGTGATCGCTCAGAGGTCGAAATTCGAAAAAAAAATAATTCTACGTAAACACAAAGCGACATATACGATTAATGACGGTTGCGTGAATGTTTTACCACATCCTGCGTGAGTAGTTTAATAAATTACTTTTGAACCAAGCAAGGTCCTTTTGCTGAACTTCACGAATAACCTCTCTTTCCTTTTCTCTTTTTCCCTCTCACTCTTCCCTTCTTATCCAACATCACTCTCCATCACCCTCTCTCCCCTCACACGCAGGTTTGATTTTTTTACGTGGAGTTAAAACGGATAAGGGAAGGGTGTTACCATTCCAGTAGTCAGTAGTATTAATTTATTTACATTAGTCCTGAAACATCTGTTATTGCTGTTGTGCCAGCATTTGTTATATCAGCTGTCAAATATACAATTCAATTATTTGTTTGCTCTTCAATAAGATTCACTTTGAAACTTTGAAGGGCCGTGGAGCTTAGCCCTGAGGGCCGATGTAAATTATAAACGGTTTCTGCAAATCTACATGACAAAACCTCTCTAACGGTATGTATGAATTTATCCTACTATGCATACAAGCTGCGAAAAAGGAGGGACAGTTTTTGCTTGCCTATTAATATAATGATGATTTTGTGCATCAAATTCCTATCGCAGGTATTACTTGATTACTTACTAAATCTGTAAGCTAGGGCGGTGTTTACGTCATAGCAATATAACTGTGCATTAACTGTTGTTGCACGGTATAAAAGTCATTGGACGTGCTCTGTGATAGAATGTGTCATGATTTTTTTTATGGTACACACCACGTGACGTTGTGTCGGCGATTTTCGCCCCATTGAACGATGAATTGTAATTAGGTTTTAAAAAATAATTGTTTTAGCGAATTTCCCCTATAGGGAAGAAGCTATTACCGTAGTCGGTATGGTAAGACCTAGGCCCGGAACCATGATAACTTTTCGTTTCGAGGTTCCGAGGTGCCAAAAACACCATTAGTTCAAAACTGTATATGCGTGTGTGTGTGTGTGCGTGTGCGTGTGTGTGTGTGTGTGTGTGTGTGTGTGTGTGTGTGTGTGTGTGTGTGTGTGTGTGTGTGTGTGTGTGTGTGTGTCCGTGAGCACGATAACTATCGTAAAAATAATCCGATTTTGACGAAATTTGGTATAAACGTGTAAAGCAGCATTTATGACTTTAAGTTCGAAAACCAGATAGATCGACCTATCCGAAGGGGTATTTTGGGGGGGTTTGTACCCCAAAAATGGGTTTTTTGAGTTTTTACAAATCATTTTTGAAAATGTCAAATTTTAGTTTTTTTCCATTGGAATCAGGTTACAAAGACGCACAATTTGGTGCTTTGATCATTGCTCTACGTCAAATGGTTACAGAGATATTGAAAGTGCTAAACACAGTACGTTGTCCAATGTTATTCTGATGGAGAATAAGAAAAATTGTATATCTCGCTTATTTATCAACTTATCCTGATGAAACTTGGTATATTGATTCATATCGTTGTGGTCTATTGATATTTGCGCTAAAAAACATTTTTTGACCGATATTTCCCGTAGCAGCAAACCTGTGTACTCTGCCCACATGTTATTCTTATGGAGAATAAGTAACGTGTTATCTCCCTTAATTATGAATATAAATTAATAAAATTTGGTATGTGGCTTTACTTAGTTGAGTTATATTAATATTTGTATAAACACCCATTTTTGTGTTCCTTGCTTCAGCAAACCTGCATACTCAGCCGCCATGTTATTCTTATGGAGAATAATTAAAATGTCATAAATTGTTTATTTATGGATGTAAATGATGAAACTTGGTATGTGGGTTTATGTGGTAATACGATACATATATATGCATTGGAAATTCGCTGAGTACGCAGGTTTGCTGCTCGGGGGTATTTTATATTCTGTTTAGCAGAATTGAGACTGTCGTAAAGTGCTTTGAAAAATGCATTTTGAGTTAAATGCAGCAAACAAATTTTGCCTTTATGACAGCATGAAGTGAATGCCGTTGTCTCACGTTGTGTAACTTCTGTTTGGAAATGTTTAACATAAACAAAATCACATTTTAAACTCATAAGTCCAATATCAAAAATATCAAAATTAGTTGGAAAAATTCTTAAAGCAGATTTCAATTCATCCCTCAATTTGAGGATAGACATTTAGACATTTTTCTTTCTATCTTCTTTTTTCTGTTATAGGATATTTAGTATACAGTATAGCGACTGCAGCTGACGTTATGGTTCTGAAAGTTGATTACAGGTCGATTAGGTGGATGATTTGTAGTGAAGTGGTTTGGATAAGCCCTCACAAGATTTAGCCCTTCATAGACCCTGTCAAAAATAAAATATCAATAGGGTCTACTCCATGTATTAGTAGTAAATGTTTATGTATAGAACTGTAACATAATCATGTACTACATGTATCAGTGTTTCCCTTGATTTTAATTGACAAGAGGCGACTCATTGTTATTTATTTGACAGATGTTTGACCATTGCTATGTGCAAAACAATCAAAACTCGAATGTCAGAAAGAATTATCATATATTTTCATATGACGGTGTGACTGTCTGTTTGTTTTTCAACTTTTACCCAAGTCACAACAATTAACGGATTAAAAAAACTGGGTGCTCATTGAAAGATGATAACGGTTTGCAGTGGTCGTAAATATTTTACAAAACATTATTATGATGAGTTAATATAGTCTTAGTTTAATTTTCTCCATCTTAGTGGGGTCATCTTGTACCACGGCAATTAAGAGAACTGGTCTAGGAGTTTAAGTGAGGAACTTTCAATTGGACCTGCTATCTAAAGAAGCCAAACTCCAGTTAGTTGTTTTATCTTCCCAGTGTAATAACGAACGAATATAGTTGCTTGTAGTCAAGCAAATACTTTCTTTTCGGATTACTCAGCTCTACATTGAATTATATCATACACAGTTCTATTATTTTGTATTATGATTCCACTCCAGAAGTTAGATTGAAACAGTTGTTCTTGCATATGCAGGGGAGGTTTTAGAAATCTATTTTGGGTTGGCCCTGTTTCGTATAATAATATGCAATAGTTATTTTATATAAAATTTCTCTTCAAATTTCTTAAACAAATTGTTTTATTTAATCTTATAATTCTTTTATTTAATTTTTACGAGATCGGTAAAATATGGTTATTCTGGGATCGCCTATCATAATGGTGTATTTTTATGCCACTTTAAAAGCTTTGAAAGTGATCCTTTTATGCACTTAAAATGTGTTTGTGTATTACATTATTGTTATAAGAAATGAGCTGGGAAGAGCACATCACTCGTTCAGGAAGACACATAAGCAGTCAACCAGCTGTCAAACTGACAGCGCGAACGGTGCAGCCAACCGACTCGTAATCTACTGATATTTTATCAAATTTCCTTTTTAGCGAATTTCCCCTATAAGGAAGAAGCTATTACCGTAGTCGGCATGGTAAGACATAGGTCCAGGACCATGATAACTTTTCGTTTTGAGGTTTCCAGACTCCAAAAACACCATTCGTTCGAAACTGTATACACTATATGTGTCCGTGGGTGCGATAACTCTCGTAAAAAAGGTCCGATTTTGATCAAATTTGGTACAAACGTGTGAAGCAACATTTATGACTTTAAGTTCGAAAACCAGACAAATCGACACATACAAAGTGGTATTTGGGGGGGGGGGTTTGCACCCCGAAAATGGGTTTTTTGAAGTTTTTACATGTAATATTTAAAAAAGTAAAATTTTAGTTTTGACCATTGGATTCAGCCTTAAAAGAATTTGGTGTTTTGATAATTTCTCTACGTTAATAGATTACAGAGATATTGAAAGTGCTAAACACAGTAGGTTGTCCAATGCTATTCTTATGGAGAATAAGGAAAAACTTTTATCTCGCTTATTTATGAACTTATGCTAACGAAACTTGGTATACGGCTTCATCTGGTTGTGTTATTTGCACAAAAAAAATTTTTATCAATAACTCCCGGAGCTTCAAATCTGCGTAACAGCCCCCATGTTATTCGTATGGAGAATAAGTCAAATGTAATGTCTCCCTTAATTATGAACATAAATCATAAAACTTGGTATGTGGCTTCACCTTGTCGAGTTATATTGATATTTGCATAAAAACATATATTTTTGTGTTCCTTGTTGCAGCAAACCGCGTACTCATCCCCCATGTTATTCTTATGGAGAATAATCAAAATAGTATATATCGCTTACTTTTAAATGTATATTGATGAAACTTGGTATGTGGCTTCCACCTAGTTGAGTAATATTGATATTTACATGAAAACCCATATTCTTGTTCCTTTTTGCAGCAATCCTGTGTACTCATCCTCAATGTTATTCTTATGGAGAATAATTCAAATTGTATATATATCGCTTATTTGTGAATATCTTTTTATGAAACTTGGTATGCGGCTTTATGTGTTATTAAGACATATATTATGCATTGGAAATTTGCTGAGTACGCAGGTTTGCTGCGACGGGGGTATTTTATTCTTGTCGAAATAAGTGTACTTTAATGAAACAAAGTTTGGGTGGGCCCGGGAACACCTGGTCCAACCGCTAAATCCGCATCTGTGCTTATGTCCTGTATTATGTTAGTACAGTGCACTCAACCGCTGTTAAGTGTAAAATTAAATGGATTTCTATTGTTCTATAAAAGATTAACATTGGAACTATTTAAGCCCAATAGGCAGAACCCTAAATATGGGTGTTTTTCAACCCCCAAAAGGTACATCTACATGTTAAGGGATTTCAAGTAACACATAAACCATGATTACCTAATAATATAATTAGGTAGGATTAATAGATTACCTAATGAAGACCTACTGATTTTGTAAGTATCCCGGTCAAAAAATCGGCTATTATTTTAATAAATAGGTTTTAGCGGCTTATGTAAACGTGATTATTGAAATAACAGTTTTACCGAATTTCTCCTATAGGGAAGAAGCTATTACTGTAGTCGGCATGGTAAGACCTACGCCCGGGACCATGATAACTTTTCGTTTTGAGGACTCCAGAAGCCAAAAACACCATTCGTTCAAAACTGTAATATATATATATATATATATATATCATGGTATATATAATGATAATGATACATATAATGATATATATATTATATATATATATGTGCGTAATTTAGGCGCAATGAGGTCAAGCTGTCAGGGTGCGCCTGGCCTATACAACTAAAAATCGTGATTTCTCAGCTATTTGTCATTCGATCTTTCTGAACTTTGTGTCGTTTGATAGAAAATTAAAGGTACTAAATAAAGGTGTTCTTAACTTTTTCTCGTATAATCAGCTGTTTTTTAGTAATTTTAGTTAGAAAAATTAAAATGGTCGCCATTTTGAAAATAAAAAATATTTTTAATAATTTTTTCTTTTATTTTATTCCTACCTTAAACACTATACCAAGTTTCATGAAGATATTTTTAATAGTTTTTAAGATATAACATTTTAAAGCAAAAATACAAAATGGCGGATATCTCGGTAACAAAGCGATTTTGGAAAAAAGTATTCTTATTAATTTTATTTTTATTTTGACCCATATAACCCATTTCCAAAGTTTTTGTATCTACTTCCGGGACACCCTGTATATTTGAAGTTTATGGACTCGGACACCGTTGGACCGTTTGCCATGAAACTTGGTATATATATGTAAAATTTCACGGACAAGGTTTTTAAGCCATCCATTTCGTCCTAACTCAATTGGTTTCCTCCCGAGAGGCCCAAAAGGTTTCACATATAAACCTTATGGAAGGATATTGTTGTTTACATAAAAGCTAATGACATGTTTACTTGAACAGGTGATCTTGGTGATATTGGTTTTAGTTGGTAATAGTCAAAGGCATGAATTATCTTGGGAGGACTTTTACGCATATATGAATGGGAGGGACAGTAGTCTAGGCAGTGAATGGGCCCCAACATGGGGCTTATGGGCCTAAATCCAGGAATCTGATTGGTCTAATTAGGTCACGTGATTCAAGATGGCGGCGCCCATGGTGGCGTTCCCGCCAAATTTGCGCGCCAAAAAAAAATTGGCACCAAACCTAACCTCACTTTTCATCCCTCCAAAGTGTTACCAACTTAGCAGAGCTAATGTACCATACATAATTATATGTATCATATATAATTATATGTACCATATATAATACTACAGTGTATAATCATATATATATATATATATATATATATATATGTACCATAATAGTGTATAATATACCATCACCAGAAAGGTAAGTGGCTATCTAACCTCACTTAGCCAGTGTTGCCACTCTAAACGCTACCTACAAAACCTAAATCAGTTACGAAAAATTATTATATGTATATATATATATTATGTCAAACTATCTAAAATTATTATATGTATATATTACGTCACGCTACGATGTGTTACCAACCTATGGCAATGTATATTTCGCAAGAAAGTGCCACTAACCCAATATATAAAACTATTACATGTATATATCACAAGAAAGTGTTGCCAACAAACTCAAAAATCGCTAATATCTCGAAAACGGTAAGTCCTAGGGTCATTCTGACCCCAGAAAACTGCCTACTACGTAGTGTAGGCACTCCAGGGGGGTATCTACCCATATGAAAAGTCTTAACCAAAATGTTGCGGGTTGCATCTCAAAAAATGAAGGGGCAAATTTTCAAAATTAAATATCTCAAGAACGGCTTGGCCGATTTTCACGAAACTTGTAATATGTACCTGTTAACCTCCGCTACATATTACAAAAACCTAAACTCTGTACTGCAGACAGTATCAAAATAATTGAAGGAGTCATTCTTTAAAAATCAATATCTTAAGAACGGGTGGGACGATATAATTGAAACTTGACATGTGGATACTTGTTAACATCCTCTAACCTTCAATTTTGTTGGAGGGTAGAAGAGGGTTGTTTAGGGGATGATGGAGGGTGTAAAACTTTAAAATTTAATATATTGAGAACGGCTTGGCCGATTCTAATGAAACTTGGTATATAGGTACCTGTTAACCGCCGCTACTATTTAAAAAAAAAACTTAAACCCTGTACTGCGGGAAGTATCAAAACAATTGAAGGAGCTATATTTTAAAAATCAATATTCCAAGAACGGCTTGGCCGATTTTAATGAAATTTGGTATGTATGTACCTGTTAACATCCTTTACATCTTACAAAAAACTTAACCTCTGTACTGCGGGCAAGTATCAAAATAATTGAAGGGGTACTAATAAATACCTTAAATCTCGCAGCATAATCGGGGGGAACGCGGTGGTCTAGTGGTTAGCGCCTTGGACTACGGTTCAGGAGGTCCCGGGTTCGATTCCCTCTTTAGGTTCTTCATCAAAGGTATTGTAAAAGTCGGGTCTTGCCCTTCCTTTACCTACTGGAATGTTTATCCGTGCTACATCTACTCTAAACGTGTCACTGCTGGTAATTGATTCAGCGTTGCTTTGAATTATGCCCCCAAAAATCTCCCAAAGGACATTGCAGGGAACATAGCATGATCTAGGCTAAGTAGGGTATACTCCCACAGGGGTAATTTTTTAAAACTACAAACTAAGCTGTAATAGAACAAAGAAAAATACAACCCAGAATAAATCCGAGAGGAGTGGTGGCGATTATATAGCCAGGCAGTGTCTATGGTACCATCACTCTGTGTCTTGAACATATATGTAGTGCATTTCTAAACAAACATCAGCTTTTAAGTATTGAGCCCAAACCTACAGTGAAAGACAGTGGTGACCTACAGTGGACCACAGCGCCTATATTACTTCACTTTAGAGGTGTTTACTGTTTCATTGTATAAAATATACCATGCCAGATACTCTCCCAGATCCTAAAGCGTTTAACCTGGTTTTACACTGCGATGCTTGCGGGGTCATCACAACACCATCTTGGAGAGATTGTCGCTGTTAAGGTAAGATATTTATCTATATTATTAGTTAGAGGTTTCTACCTCCCCTGGGGAATCATTTACCTTTGTCGGAGACTTCTAAAAGTGTTAAGCTTCCGCTGGACAGTATCGCTTGGGAGGTAAGACAACATACCTCACCAAATAAACTGAAAGTAAACATAATAAGGAAAGTCTTATAATGCCAAAAACCTGAAGACGGTGGATTTTTAGAGTTAGAATTACTGTGGAGTGACGATTGGTCAATCACCAACTCCCTTCAACACACAAACTCTGCTCATCCTGAACCATTCAAGCTCACTTCATGATGAACACTGTGCCTAGCCTCACAGAACCTTGCCTTAAGCATTATTGTTTGAAATTTAAACTCCTACACGAAATTAAAAACTTAAACGTACCATTTTTGAACACAGAACCAACTGTTACTCAATACATCACAGTGGGTATAAACTTGGGCTCAGAAAACGATATTGTTTTGATTGGTTTTTGGTAAGTACGGTAAGGTAGTAAATGATATTTGTTTTATTTAATAATTACTATTTCTCTTAATACTGTTTCTTTGTTGTGCAGATATACATGCCCCAAGGTGAATTTTACGACATCGAAGCCCATGAAGTCAGCTTCTGGGAGCCACTCGGGTATTCCACCAGCCCGCCAGACCATTCACGGACCCTGTACTGTAGGTGTGGAAGACCAACAACTGCTGGACCGTTGACCACCTGCTCTTGTGTGTGAGTACAACTATTTACTTATTTATATGCCTATAATATTTTAAATGTCCCGGTCAAGTCCCCTCCCTAGTTATCACGCGGAAGCGGTTACAATTATAACGCGCTGCTCGCCTCTCGCGTCAGTTAAAGTCATGCAGCCTGTGTATGAGTGGTGTGATTCCTGCAGCAAGCAAACTTACTGCGTGATGGTGAGGAGGAGCTGGAATGGATTCCTGTATGCGTTATGCTGTGTATGTGCAACGTTACCATCCGAGCAGTGGGATTATCGTAACCCACCGAGGTTTTGTAGTCATTACTACCCGTAAGTAATATTCATTTTAACTAATCTAGACTTGTAAAGTTTAAAGTTTCAAAACATATCAAATAATCCTTATTCATAAATGCACATGGTGTACAATCAAATAGTGCACTATAACCTATTAGCTTAAAGTATTAATGGCGTTCAAGGTTAGGTCTAAAACTCATCAACTGAGTAAATCACTTTTCCAGTACAATTTTAAATGCGTCATCGATTTTCCCATAATTTAAAATATTTAGTATCATTTTAAAGAATTTTCGGCTGTCGGTCTTTTGTGAAGTTTCAGAATTTGACCAAGATTTTTTTTCGATCCATAAACCATACTGTATGTAAGAATAAATGTAAGCAAAATAAATTGTTCTTAAAGTTGATGTTTCACACTGTAAATATATATTCCAACATGCTCATCCCATTGCAATATTCAATTAATAACCCTTCCTAAATATTTGCTTCAAAACACGGGTGTTTGGTGTTAATGTGGATACTTGTTTTAAATAAAATAAAATAAATCCATTTTGTACACTTTGGTATATATATATATATATATATATAATATATATATATATATATTCTTGAAAAATAAAAAGTGAACTGAACTCTAAATATTTATAAAATAAAACACATAATTAGTTGGGACCCAAGGTGGGTCCCAACTCAATTACCATGATTCTAAGTGTTGGACCCTCAGGGCCCACTGAATATGAATGTAAACTGATGCAAAAGAGACAGGTCTTCAGCTGCATGAATGAACAACACTTGTTTTCTTCTTTAGCTGTTTAGTATGGTTAGGGTCTGTAAATAAGATGTTGAGGAATATTTGAACTTTATATCTGTGTTAGCAGGACCAATTTGTAGTATACATTGAACTGTTTAGAAACCTCTGTTACAGTAACTAGAAAAGACTTGTACACACTAGCAGACAAGAAAGGCTATACCCCAACTCCAAGGGTGAACGAACCGTTCACCCCTTTGATAACATTATAGTTGAATTAGTTAGTAGTTGGGACATGTTTTGTAAACATGATTCTAAGTGTTAGATTCAGCTACATGCCAAGCCCTCTGTTTTTTAATTTAAATTAATGCAGAAAGGAAAGGTGACAGTAGGGTACTTCGTAAAGTTAAACAAATATAGAGTTGTATTTTTGTTGTAGTTAGTTGTTTGACAAACTCTGTTACGATATAGGAACAAATAGAATCAATGAATAATTTTACTGCATTCACTAGTCAAATATTGTTACCAACACCAACATTGGGGAGTTGACCACAAATGATACACCATGGGTACACATTAAAAGACAACAAACATAAAATGCATTCTTTAGAAGGACAGAAATTATACAGTATTTCGCTCTGAGTCTTTAATCTTGGTTGGTTATTTGTGTTTAAGTTCGGTAAAACGGCGGGTCTGTTGTATTTTTACGCTGTAACTTCTCCGTCAAATACTTCAAATTCCGCTTGAAGGTGTTTTTAAGGGGCAGTGCCATAAAATGACCGAAACTCTTAAATCCCTCGGCCAAAGGTTTCCAGGCCCGTTAAACTGTTTGCCGGGGACCGTGTGGTACTTTGACCATGTAATTTCTCGGTCAGTTATGTCCAAGTCTGCTGAAGTTACTTTACCGGGGGTTACATTTAATTTGACCGAAACCTCTTAAATTTCTCGGCCAATAACTCCGGTAAAGCTATTCCCAACGCAGCAGCCAATGCGTTTTAAAATTCCCTTGTCAAGTCCCCCTCCCTAGTTATCTCGCGCTGTTGGTGCTGCTCGCGCCAGTCAGTCGTCATGCCACTTAACAAGTGCGAAGACTGTGATAAGGTAGCGCATTGCGTTATCATGGTGTTTTTGAGGCAAGGGGCTTTGCCCTTTGCTGTTCCTGCCAGCATCTCTCACTGCAGGAGCTGCATGAGAGGCCTCCACGCCTCCTCTTCTGTGATCATGTCGAGCTGTAAGTACGCAGAGTAACATCTTAACTTTATCGGCCTAGTATTTCCAAGTCCCTCTAGTAAGTTTTCATAAAAGTATAATTAGTCAGGGGGCTAGGCGGGAACCTGTCAAAGTTTTAAGCCATTTATGCCTAATTCCCCCCGGTATTACAATTTCTCGGTCAGTATTTTATCATGCGGAAGTGGTTGCGATTAGCTCGCGCTGCTGGCACTGCTCGGCGTCAGTCGTAGCTATGGAGCCCTGGTGTATCGAGTTCCCGGTGCTTTCGTCTCGTCTCATGCCTTTGTGGGTGCATGGTATTTGTGATCGGGGGCACTTGGTACAAGCGACCCCGATTATAGATATCATGTACCACTACTGCATATACCCGAGGCTTCACGCGTGGCTGAAACATGAGTGGCATATCTTGTATACATGTCACTCATGTACGTCTAGTCAAATCACAAATTCAAGTAAGTACACTTTTACGTTACTTAACCGCAACATCCGCAACAAGTCTTTGTCAGCAAACTTGCCGTTACCTGTTAAAATACTGTTCTGTGATTGGCCGGAATAAGCTCGCACTCCATTGGCTGTAATTATGCGTACTGCACTCTGATTGGTCCAGACGTTTCCCCACCACAATACCTGCTCTCCTGTTGCGCCTTTCCTCTCTCTTTGCTCTCAGTTTTCGTTGCGAACTGACGACTCCCTGCTTTGCTCTTTGCGTAACTATGAATCAACCGAAATCACTTTTTGAACTTTGCGAAAAACAAATCTGGGATCGTACCCAGTGTATCAATGAACTAATTTGCCTAAACATGCCCCCAGTAATTTTGGAAAAGTTTGTAGAAACCCATTGGCGTAACCACTATGCCATAAGTCAAGAGTATAGTAAAAGATTCTATGTAGGTCGCTCGGCATACTGTAATTGTCTATATTGGGGTACATTCTTACGTAGATCACTTAATTACTTTATAGAGATGATTTATAGTCAATGTCCTTATGTTACTTTATGCTCTAGAATCAACATTGGCTTTGAAGAGCTGGTACCTCTTAAAGTACCAGACTATGTAAATACACCCTTGTATATAAAATATAAATGTAAATGTAATAATCCCCACTGTATGAATGAGCACGAACGAATGATGGTCACTGGCGCGGGTAACGAAAAGCCCCGTAAACCTGAAAGAGGGCCAAGTAGATTGAGACGCTGGGCTAACACCCCGGCTACTCCTTCGAACGGTCCATGTGTGAATGAGGGGTCCAGTAGATTGAGGCGCCGGGATAACACCACGGCTACTCCTTCGAACCGACCTCGGGTGAAAGAAGGACCTTATACATTGAGGAGCCTGGCTAACACCTAGGCTCCTTGGAACGGTCCGGTGGGTGAAACAAAAAAAATATATATAAGGAAAATTCAAAAAAAAGTATAAAAGTAAAAATATAAAAAAATAAACGGGGGAGGCAGCTAGTTTGTTTTTGGAAGGCTTCCACGGGCCATGGCGGTGGAGGAGCCATGGTTTATCTTTAAAAAATACTCTATCCTTTGTTTGCTCAAAGGGAGAGGACATTAGTCGGTACTGGGCATCAACCAGGTAATCTGGATTGGCTCACGCACGGAATAATGTTTAACCTGGGTGCATATGCACGGGTGGACTCAAACCCCACTCAAGCAAACAGACACTTACAGGGGGTTTATCACGGTGTGCCAGGGTCCCTAGACTTCTGAATCAAATAATAATAAAATGTGACAGTTATTTTAGGCCATATAAACATTTAATAAGTTACTATAATTCATTGGTAATAAGCGGTAAAGATTTATCTACTTTAATTAGGAACAATATAGAATAGTTTACACGGGGTTTGGGAAACGGTTTGGTGAATACTTATGTTGGTTCTCATTTTCTTTTTCTACACCATTCGTAACGCTAATTATTTTGTATCTTGATGGTACTATTGCAGGGTATACAGTCAAACTAAAGCAAACATCAACGTCCCAAAATAAAATTACGCTCTTCTGTGTAAAATGAGTAAACGTAACTCCTCTTTGACAAAACGGATCAATAAATCAGAAACATCTCTGCCAAGTATAAAAACTAGTCGAAGCCTTCAAGGGAACTCATGACACAACTGATGTAAATTATTATAATAATCCTACCAAAGCAAGACAATACGCATAGCAGGAGTAGTAGTAGTAACATATTGTTTCTCCCGGACCTGGAAAATGTTTGAAAAATAATTTTAAAAGGTTTGGGTAAAAGTAATTTTAACCTGGACTACTGGCAAATACATGTGATTTAAACATATTAAGCAACTCACATACAAGTAAACTTGTGATAAATCAACACAAAATAATTATACTTTGACCGGATTTCATGTTCAACATGAACACTATAGTTTATGATTGTACTGAAGATAAATGGGTCAACGCACCCCCTTCGTTAAAATGGCTCTCTGGCTATTTTTAGCTGTTATGATGTATAATTAAAGTAATTCTTGTTAAATTATGTTGACTTTTACCTGTTATTTAGGAGCAGTCGGGTTCATCAAGCTTTAAATAATTTTTAGCTATTATTTAGGGACATGTCTCTGCCTTTTTATTATATAATTAGTGCATTAACTGGGTATAAGTCCTGAGCTTGTAGAGGCTAGTATGTGGGAGTTGGAAAGCCTAAGTTGTAACTTCTATTTTGTATGTTAAATTAAGTGAATAAATTCCTGGCTCTTTGATTTAAACTGTTTAGAATTGGCAATACAAAGGGTGCGGGATTCGCTCACCCCTTAGGGCGGGGTGGAGAAGGGGGTCAGTCGCCTGACCCCTCTTTGCTAAAATGGCTCTCAGGCTAATTTTACAGAGCCTTAGCCGTTACGATGTATAATTGAAATCAGTTATTGTTCAGATATGTTTTACATTTTTACCTGTTATCTATGAGTATTTTACCAGTTGGGTTCATATCTACAACCACGTCTACAAGTCGTAGTATATTATTTAACTGGGTTTCGTATATTATTTAGCGCGCGCGATGTTGATGTCCAAAAATTGGCATCGACAAACCTAACTTAAACCTGCATCAATAAACCTAACTACGACTGACGATGTTTCATATTTCCATGCACAAACCTAACTTAACAGAGCATAACATAACCTAACGATGAGACACGGCTGATCAAGTTTCTTAGATTATCTGCATAATTATTGCCTTTATAAAAAATGCATTTTATGCTTTAATTGTCTGTTGATATGTACTCTTGTCCATGTTGTGTCTCCTCGATAATTTTAGTTGTTCTGGTATTGGTTACAATATTTTGACTTGTGAATGTAAACTGCAGGTATTTAAGGCAAAGTATGTATCGTGGTGGATAGCTGGTATATCGTAACGGAATATTTCAAGCAACTAACTGAAGTGTTTAATTTCTACAGCTTTAACTTTTGCAAAATATCCTACTGTCACCTGTCTCTGTATTACATATTAGTTTTAATTCAAAACCAGTGACCCAGCGTGTAGCAGAGTCTAACACTTAGAATCCTTATGAAGGGGAACGTTTCGCTCCCCATACCTCCGACCACATGACCCACCATGTAGACCATCTTCAAGTGTATGTTATCAAAGGGGTAAGAGTATAGCTTTCTTGACTATATATTTCTGCTGGGTTTACAAGCCTTTCCTCTCCCTTAAGTTAATAGAGGTTTGTAAACAATTAAATGCATATAAAGCTCCCAAAGTAATCCTGCTATCATAAGCATAAATTGCAAGTATTCCTTTAATCACTACGTCTTAATTTACATACTAAAAAGCAACAAATCTTCAAGTGCTGCGCTTGTCTGACCAATCGCCCGTCCCGACTGTGTGTGTTCCTTGCGGTCACATAACTATGTGTCGAGATTGTGCCGAAAACTTTGTAGACGCCGATCTGTTACATAGGGTACTTCTACCTGACGGCATGAAATGGAAACACCGATCAGATTACCTCTGATATGTCCGCTATGTAGGAAATGTATAGCCAGCCTGCCTCGGGTCATATTACCGGCAATATAACCCTTTTACACCAACCGTTCCGATAATGAACGAATGTGTTACGAAACTGCAACCTGAACGTAGTCAACACGGTAAACAACTTCAAGACCAGCTAGTCATCACAACCGAAGAAGTACATGCTATAATTCTTGTGGAGGATAATTAAAGTTGTATATCTCTCTTTGTTATAAACTCACTGTAAGAAAATGATTTTTCCAACAAAACGTAAGACAGCTCATGTATGCGGAGAAGTTTACTGTAAACCCTGCGAAGCGTTCAAAGACCCCGCGCACCAGTGTTTCATAAGGGTAGATAGGAGAACACCAAAAGACCGATACTTTCTTTTCATATTTTTTTCCTTGGAGACTCGCCAGGATGAGTCACTTCCCTCAGACCCTGATAAAAAGTTCATAAAGGTAACTTGTACGTTTCTCAACAGTACTGCTTTAAATGTATTAATGGGGATGAGTGTGAAACTTCCAAGTTGTATTCTCCCTTGTTTCACCGGAGTTAAAGATATTTGACACATACCTTTTAAAAAAAGTTGTCCAGCCAACCAGTGCAGAAGTTAAAATGGCAAACGTGGCAATCAAACCACACACACATACTATCTGCACGGTACTCGACCTAGAGGCAATGGAGGAGACAATAATGATACACGATGTGCATGTGATGCCTCACCTGCACACCATGTATCGGATGACAAACATTAAGCATCCGTAAGGGTGCATGAAAATTTGAGAATACCACAACATCTGTGCAAGCCGGCTCCATAACTGATATCGATGTGAGAAGTACAGAGCGTGTGACCCCATCCTCATGATAAAATCAAGGGGAGGGACTTGGAAACGTTTGACCGGGGAATTTAAAATATTTAGGTAAAGTTAAATGTTTCCCCGGTGGACAGTTTTAGCGGACTCGGTGACAGACGTTTGGCAAGGAAATTTAAGAAGTTACGGTCAATTTAAATGTAACCCCCCAATAAAGTAACTTCAGCGAACTCGGAAATGTTCGACCAAGAAATTACACGGTCAAAATACATCACGGTCCCCAGTAAACAGATTTTAGCGGACTCGGGAATGTTTGACCGGGAAATTTAAAATATTTAGGCACAGTTAAATGTTTCCCTGGTGGACAGTTTTAGCAGATTCGGCGACAAACGTTTGGCAAGGAAATTTAAGAAGTTAGGTCATGTTAAATTTAACCCTGGTAGACACTTTTCATTGGACTTGGACACAATCGACCGAGAGATTACACCGTAAAACCGCAGGACGACCCCGTCGTTTCACCGGACTTGGATACAAATGACCAAGGAATAACACCGTCAAAGGGAAATGCTGCTCTGGTTTCAGGGGAAACAAAAATAAAACAACCGAGGAGAAAGCACTCCATAATTGATGTCCTTATAAAGAACGAATTTCACCGCTTGTTGCCTTCTTAGATTTACTCTTGTTCATGGTTTTTTGATGTGGTAAACTCCTCGTTAAATTTAGTTTTGGTGTTGATAAAAATCTTTTTACTTGTGAATGCAGACTGCAGGTATTTAAGACAGAGTATATATTCTGGTTGTTAGTATATCGTAACAGAGTTTAACAAGCAACTAACTACAACAAAAAGTCAATCTGACCTCTAAAGTGTGTAATCTCTGTACCTTTTTAACTTTACAAAAATACCCTACTGTCACCTGTCTCTTTCTCAGAACGTTAATTTAATTAAAACACGTTTGACTCGGAATTTAGCTGTGTCTAACACTTAGAATCGGTTCAAAGTGGGTCCAGATTGGACCTACAACTTCCGGTGTAATGTTATCAAAGGGGAGCGTTTCGCTTCCCTTGGGATAGGATATCGCTTTTTTGTCTGCGTTTATAAGCCTCTTCTCTCCCTTAAGTTAATAGAGGTATGTAAACAATTAAATGCATAGAAAGTTTCCCAAAGTAACCGAAATTGAAAGAATCCTGCTTTTATAAGCATGGTATTACAAGTATTCTTCAACGTCTTAAATTACATACACTAACCATACCAAAAAGCAAAAAGAATCTCCACACATGAAGCCGAAACCCAGTTAAATAATATACTACGACTTGTAGACGTGGTTGTAGATATGAACCCAACTGGTAAAATACTCATAGATAACAGGTAAAAATGTAAAACATATCTGAACAATAACTTATTTCAATTATACATCGTAACGGCTAAGGCTCTGTAAAATTAGCCTGAGAGCCATTTTAGCAAAGAGGGGTCAGGCGACTGACCCCCTTCTCCACCCCGCCCTAAGGGGTGAGCGAATCCCGCACCCTTTGTATTGCCAATTCTAAACAGTTTAAATCAAAGAGCCAGGAATTTATTCACTTAATTTAACATACAAAATAGAAGTTACAACTTAGGCTTTCCAACTCCCACATACTAGCCTCTACAAGCTCAGGACTTATACCCAGTTAATGCACTAATTATATAATAAAAAGGCAGAGACATGTCCCTAAATAATAGCTAAAAATTATTTAAAGCTTGATGAACCCGACTGCTCCTAAATAACAGGTAAAAGTCAACATAATTTAACAAGAATTACTTTAATTATACATCATAACAGCTAAAAATAGCCAGAGAGCCATTTTAACGAAGGGGGTGCGTTGACCCATTTATCTTCAGTACAATCATAAACTATAGTGTTCATGTTGAACATGAAATCCGGTCAAAGTATAATTATTTTGTGTTGATTTATCACAAGTTTACTTGTATGTGAGTTGCTTAATATGTTTAAATCACATGTATTTGCCAGTAGTCCAGGTTAAAATTACTTTTACCCAAACCTTTTAAAATTATTTTTCAAACATTTTCTAGGTCCGGGAGAAACAATATGTTACTACTACTACTCCTGCTATGCGTATTGTCTTGCTTTGGTAGGATTATTATAATAATTTACATCAGTTGTGTCATGAGTTCCCTTGAAGGCTTCGACTAGTTTTTATACTTGGCAGAGATGTTTCTGATTTATTGATCCGTTTTGTCAAAGAGGAGTTACGTTTACTCATTTTACACAGAAGAGCGTAATTTTATTTTGGGACGTTGATGTTTGCTTTAGTTTGACTGTATACCCTGCAATAGTACCATCAAGATACAAAATAATTAGCGTTACGAATGGTGTAGAAAAAGAAAATGAGAACCAACATAAGTATTCACCAAACCGTTTCCCAAACCCCGTGTAAACTATTCTATATTGTTCCTAATTAAAGTATATAAATCTTTACCGCTTATTACCAATGAATTATAGTAACTTATTAAATGTTTATATGGCCTAAAATAACTGTCACATTTTATTATTATTTGATTCAGAAGTCTAGGGACCCTGGCACACCGTGATAAACCCCCTGTAAGTGTCTGTTTGCTTGAGTGGGGTTTGAGTCCACCCGTGCATATGCACCCAGGTTAAACATTATTCCGTGCGTGAGCCAATCCAGATTACCTGGTTGATGCCCAGTACCGACTAATGTCCTCTCCCTTTGAGCAAACAAAGGATAGAGTATTTTTTAAAGATAAACCATGGCTCCTCCACCGCCATGGCCCGTGGAGGCCTTCCAAAAACAAACTAGCTGCCTCCCCCGTTTATTTTTTTATATTTTTACTTTTATACTTTTTTTTGTATTTTACTTTTATATATTTTTTTTGTTTCACCCACCGGACCGTTCCAAGGAGCCTAGGTGTTAGCCAGGCTCCTCAATGTATAAGGTCCTTCTTTCACCCGAGGTCGGTTCGAAGGAGTAGCCGTGGTGTTATCCCGGCGCCTCAATCTACTAGACCCCTCATTCACACATGGACCGTTCGAAGGAGTAGCCGGGGTGTTAGCCCAGCGTCTCAATCTACTTGGCCCTCTTTCAGGTTTACGGGGCTTTTCGTTACCCGCGCCAGTGACCATCATTCGTTCGTGCTCATTCATACAGTGGGGATTATTACATTTACATTTATATTTTATATACAAGGGTGTATTTACATAGTCTGGTACTTTAAGAGGTACCAGCTCTTCAAAGCCAATGTTGATTCTAGAGCATAAAGTAACATAAGGACATTGACTATAAATCATCTCTATAAAGTAATTAAGTGATCTACGTAAGAATGTACCCCAATATAGACAATTACAGTATGCCGAGCGACCTACATAGAATCTTTTACTATACTCTTGACTTATGGCATAGTGGTTACGCCAATGGGTTTCTACAAACTTTTCCAAAATTACTGGGGGCATGTTTAGGCAAATTAGTTCATTGATACACTGGGTACGATCCCAGATTTGTTTTTCGCAAAGTTCAAAAAGTGATTTCGGTTGATTCATAGTTACGCAAAGAGCAAAGCAGGGAGTCGTCAGTTCGCAACGAAAACTGAGAGCAAAGAGAGAGGAAAGGCGCAACAGGAGAGCAGGTATTGTGGTGGGGAAACGTCTGGACCAATCAGAGTGCAGTACGCATAATTACAGCCAATGGAGTGCGAGCTTATTCCGGCCAATCACAGAACAGTATTTTAACAGGTAACGGCAAGTTTGCTGACAAAGACTTGTTGCGGATGTTGCGGTTAAGTAACGTAAAAGTGTACTTACTTGAATTTGTGATTTGACTAGACGTACATGAGTGACATGTATACAAGATATGCCACTCATGTTTCAGCCACGCGTGAAGCCTCGGGTATATGCAGTAGTGGTACATGATATCTATAATCGGGGTCGCTTGTACCAAGTGCCCCCGATCACAAATACCATGCACCCACAAAGGCATGAGACGAGACGAAAGCACCGGGAACTCGATACACCAGGGCTCCATAGCTACGACTGACGCCGAGCAGTGCCAGCAGCGCGAGCTAATCGCAACCACTTCCGCATGATAAAATACTGACCGATAAATTGTAATACCGGGGGGAATTAGGCATAAATGGCTTAAAACTTTGACAGGTTCCCGCCTAGCCCCCTGACTAATTATACTTTTATGAAAACTTACTAGAGGGACTTGGAAATACTAGGCCGATAAAGTTAAGATGTTACTCTGCGTACTTACAGCTCGACATGATCACAGAAGAGGAGGCGTGGAGGCCTCTCATGCAGCTCCTGCAGTGAGAGATGCTGGCAGGAACAGCAAAGGGCAAAGCCCCTTGCCTCAAAAACACCATGATAACGCAATGCGCTACCTTATCACAGTCTTCGCACTTGTTAAGTGGCATGACGACTGACTGGCGCGAGCAGCACCAACAGCGCGAGATAACTAGGGAGGGGGACTTGACAAGGGAATTTTAAAACGCATTGGCTGCTGCGTTGGGAATAGCTTTACCGGAGTTATTGGCCGAGAAATTTAAGAGGTTTCGGTCAAATTAAATGTAACCCCCGGTAAAGTAACTTCAGCAGACTTGGACATAACTGACCGAGAAATTACATGGTCAAAGTACCACACGGTCCCCGGCAAACAGTTTAACGGGCCTGGAAACCTTTGGCCGAGGGATTTAAGAGTTTCGGTCATTTTATGGCACTGCCCCTTAAAAACACCTTCAAGCGGAATTTGAAGTATTTGACGGAGAAGTTACAGCGTAAAAATACAACAGACCCGCCGTTTTACCGAACTTAAACACAAATAACCAACCAAGATTAAAGACTCAGAGCGAAATACTGTATAATTTCTGTCCTTCTAAAGAATGCATTTTATGTTTGTTGTCTTTTAATGTGTACCCATGGTGTATCATTTGTGGTCAACTCCCCAATGTTGGTGTTGGTAACAATATTTGACTAGTGAATGCAGTAAAATTATTCATTGATTCTATTTGTTCCTATATCGTAACAGAGTTTGTCAAACAACTAACTACAACAAAAATACAACTCTATATTTGTTTAACTTTACGAAGTACCCTACTGTCACCTTTCCTTTCTGCATTAATTTAAATTAAAAAACAGAGGGCTTGGCATGTAGCTGAATCTAACACTTAGAATCATGTTTACAAAACATGTCCCAACTACTAACTAATTCAACTATAATGTTATCAAAGGGGTGAACGGTTCGTTCACCCTTGGAGTTGGGGTATAGCCTTTCTTGTCTGCTAGTGTGTACAAGTCTTTTCTAGTTACTGTAACAGAGGTTTCTAAACAGTTCAATGTATACTACAAATTGGTCCTGCTAACACAGATATAAAGTTCAAATATTCCTCAACATCTTATTTACAGACCCTAACCATACTAAACAGCTAAAGAAGAAAACAAGTGTTGTTCATTCATGCAGCTGAAGACCTGTCTCTTTTGCATCAGTTTACATTCATATTCAGTGGGCCCTGAGGGTCCAACACTTAGAATCATGGTAATTGAGTTGGGACCCACCTTGGGTCCCAACTAATTATGTGTTTTATTTTATAAATATTTAGAGTTCAGTTCACTTTTTATTTTTCAAGAATATATATATATATATATATATATATATATATATACCAAAGTGTACAAAATGGATTTATTTTATTTTATTTAAAACAAGTATCCACATTAACACCAAACACCCGTGTTTTGAAGCAAATATTTAGGAAGGGTTATTAATTGAATATTGCAATGGGATGAGCATGTTGGAATATATATTTACAGTGTGAAACATCAACTTTAAGAACAATTTATTTTGCTTACATTTATTCTTACATACAGTATGGTTTATGGATCGAAAGAAATCTTGGTCAAATTCTGAAACTTCACAAAAGACCGACAGCCGAAAATTCTTTAAAATGATACTAAATATTTTAAATTATGGGCAAATCGATGACGCATTTAAAATTGTACTGGAAAAGTGATTTACTCAGTTGATGAGTTTTAGACCTAACCTTGAACGCCATTAATACTTTAAGCTAATAGGTTATAGTGCACTATTTGATTGTACACCATGTGCATTTATGAATAAGGATTATTTGATATGTTTTGAAACTTTAAACTTTACAAGTCTAGATTAGTTAAAATGAATATTACTTACGGGTAGTAATGACTACAAAACCTCGGTGGGTTACGATAATCCCACTGCTCGGATGTTAACGTTGCACATACACAGCATAACGCATACAGGAATCCATTCCAGCTCCTCCTCACCATCACGCAGTAAGTTTGCTTGCTGCAGGAATCACACCACTCATACACAGGCTGCATGACTTTAACTGACGCGAGAGGCGAGCAGCGCGTTATAATTGTAACCGCTTCCGCGTGATAACTAGGGAGGGGACTTGACCGGGACATTTAAAATATTATAGGCATATAAATAAGTAAATAGTTGTACTCACACACAAGAGCAGGTGGTCAACGGTCCAGCAGTTGTTGGTCTTCCACACCTACAGTACAGGGTCCGTGGATGGTCTGGCGGGCTGGTGGAATACCCGAGTGGCTCCCAGAAGCTGACTTCATGGGCTTCGATGTCGTAAAATTCACCTTGGGGCATGTATATCTGCACAACAAAGAAACAGTATTAAGAGAAATAGTAATTATTAAATAAAACAAATATCATTTACTACCTTACCGTACTTACCAAAAACCAATCAAAACAATATCGTTTTCTGAGCCCAAGTTTATACCCACTGTGATGTATTGAGTAACAGTTGGTTCTGTGTTCAAAAATGGTACGTTTAAGTTTTTAATTTCGTGTAGGAGTTTAAATTTCAAACAATAATGCTTAAGGCAAGGTTCTGTGAGGCTAGGCACAGTGTTCATCATGAAGTGAGCTTGAATGGTTCAGGATGAGCAGAGTTTGTGTGTTGAAGGGAGTTGGTGATTGACCAATCGTCACTCCACAGTAATTCTAACTCTAAAAATCCACCGTCTTCAGGTTTTTGGCATTATAAGACTTTCCTTATTATGTTTACTTTCAGTTTATTTGGTGAGGTATGTTGTCTTACCTCCCAAGCGATACTGTCCAGCGGAAGCTTAACACTTTTAGAAGTCTCCGACAAAGGTAAATGATTCCCCAGGGGAGGTAGAAACCTCTAACTAATAATATAGATAAATATCTTACCTTAACAGCGACAATCTCTCCAAGATGGTGTTGTGATGACCCCGCAAGCATCGCAGTGTAAAACCAGGTTAAACGCTTTAGGATCTGGGAGAGTATCTGGCATGGTATATTTTATACAATGAAACAGTAAACACCTCTAAAGTGAAGTAATATAGGCGCTGTGGTCCACTGTAGGTCACCACTGTCTTTCACTGTAGGTTTGGGCTCAATACTTAAAAGCTGATGTTTGTTTAGAAATGCACTACATATATGTTCAAGACACAGAGTGATGGTACCATAGACACTGCCTGGCTATATAATCGCCACCACTCCTCTCGGATTTATTCTGGGTTGTATTTTTCTTTGTTCTATTACAGCTTAGTTTGTAGTTTTAAAAAATTACCCCTGTGGGAGTATACCCTACTTAGCCTAGATCATGCTATGTTCCCTGCAATGTCCTTTGGGAGATTTTTGGGGGCATAATTCAAAGCAACGCTGAATCAATTACCAGCAGTGACACGTTTAGAGTAGATGTAGCACGGATAAACATTCCAGTAGGTAAAGGAAGGGCAAGACCCGACTTTTACAATACCTTTGATGAAGAACCTAAAGAGGGAATCGAACCCGGGACCTCCTGAACCGTAGTCCAAGGCGCTAACCACTAGACCACCGCGTTCCCCCCGATTATGCTGCGAGATTTAAGGTATTTATTAGTACCCCTTCAATTATTTTGATACTTGCCCGCAGTACAGAGGTTAAGTTTTTTTTAAGATGTAAAGGATGTTAACAGGTACATACATACCAAATTTCATTAAAATCGGCCAAGCCGTTCTTGGAATATTGATTTTTAAAATATAGCTCCTTCAATTGTTTTGATACTTCCCGCAGTACAGGGTTTAAGTTTTTTTTAAACAGTAGCGGCGGTTAACAGGTACCTATATACCAAGTTTCATTAGAATCGGCCAAGCCGTTCTCAATATATTAAATTTTAAAGTTTTACACCCTCCATCATCCCCTAAACAACCCTCTTCTACCCTCCAACAAAATTGAAGGTTAGAGGATGTTAACAAGTATCCACATGTCAAGTTTCAATTATATCGTCCCACCCGTTCTTAAGATATTGATTTTTAAAGAATGACTCCTTCAATTATTTTGATACTGTCTGCAGTACAGAGTTTAGGTTTTTGTAATATGTAGCGGAGGTTAACAGGTACATATTACAAGTTTCGTGAAAATCGGCCAAGCCGTTCTTGAGATATTTAATTTTGAAAATTTGCCCCTTCATTTTTTGAGATGCAACCCGCAACATTTTGGTTAAGACTTTTCATATGGGTAGATACCCCCCTGGAGTGCCTACACTACGTAGTAGGCAGTTTTCTGGGGTCAGAATGACCCTAGGACTTACCGTTTTCGAGATATTAGCGATTTTTGAGTCTTTTGGCAACACTTTCTTGTGATATATACATGTAATAGTTTTATATATTGGGTTAGTGGCACTTTCTTGCGAAATATACATTGCCATAGGTTGGTAACACATCGTAGCGTGACGTAATATATACATATAATAATTTTAGATAGTTTGACATAATATATATATATACATATAATAATTTTTCGTAACTGATTTAGGTTTTGTAGGTAGCGTTTAGAGTGGCAACACTGGCTAAGTGAGGTTAGATAGCCACTTACCTTTCTGGTGATGGTATATTATACACTATTATGGTACATATATATATATATATATATATATATATATATATATATATATATATATATGATTATACACTGTAGTATTATATATGGTACATATAATTATATATGATACATATAATTATGTATGGTACATTAGCTCTGCTAAGTTGGTAACACTTTGGAGGGATGAAAAGTGAGGTTAGGTTTGGTGCCAATTTTTTTTTTGGCGCGCAAATTTGGCGGGAACGCCACCATGGGCGCCGCCATCTTGAATCACGTGACCTAATTAGACCAATCAGATTCCTGGATTTAGGCCCATAAGCCCCATGTTGGGGCCCATTCACTGCCTAGACTACTAGGGACTGGTGCGGTCTGGGTCTTTACTTGATAAATGCTTGGAAAATTAGGTGGAAACTAGTTTCAAAATTGATTCTATCTATAATATTATAAAGAAGAGGTGGTTTCTGTCTGTCTGTCTGTCTGTCTGATGTTCCGGGTGAACGCAAAAACTACTTAACCGACTGGGCTGAAACTTTACACAAAGGTAGATCTTGAACCCATGCAACACATAGGCCTATTCACTTCCTTAAAATCCCCTCGGGCTACGCCCCGTGAACGTTCTAAGTTTCAATGTTTACATTTCATAAGAAAGTAAACATTCAGAAACTGTAATGCGAACAGCTGAGGGCACTTACATTTGACAGCTTAAAGAGCAGAAGCAAGAACACCAGCTGTTTCAAGCTAAATAAAATGAAATTTGCATTGACTATAGAACGGGTAAGGTAAACCCCTGTGCGATGAACGTGTACATCAAATATATAAGTATATTTATTTCAGTATACCGTATAATTAAATCTATATAAATAAAATTAGAGTTTTGTCTGTACATTGCTTGGAATTATGAAATTTTTTGCATATTTTCACGTTTTACACCCTAGGGAAACCAAAACCAATCTTATCTCAATTTATGTTTGTCTGTCTGCCGGTAACGGTCAAGGACGGGTTTTTGTTCGCTTTTCACTGGAAAACGGGTGCAGTGACATTAATGAAACTTTGTTTTTTTGTTCTATTTATGCGCGAGAAGGTTTTAGGGCACTATAAACTGGCATACACCTTTTGAAAAATAATGGCGGCCGCTCAAAAACGTGATTTTTTGCGGTTTTGGTCATGTTTTGTTCGCTTTTCACAGGAAAAAGGGTGCACCGATTTTTATGCAACTTTTTCTATGCTCTATATGTGCGTTAGAAGGTTTTAGGCTAATTGGATTGTTTTAAATTACCTTAGGACACTGCCCCCTAGGGTTTTAAAGATCCTATGCTATTCTTATTGACAAAGCATTTATTTATATTGAACCAAATTATGGCATAGTTATTCTATAAATAGGTTTTTCAGTTCTTTTTTAAAACGTTGAGTGAAGATTGGTAATAAATAACTTAAGTGGATATATGATATAAATCTATATTTGTCAGACTCATGCACTCACTGACATAGTGATCACTTTATCTAAGAAACGACAATGTTTATTGAAGATAAAATTTTGGATGGTGGTTCCCCTTATGCTGCAGATTTTAAAGAATAAGAATACGTTTAAAAAAGTCCTATAGGGTTCTTCGCTAATTTACTTTTATGGCAATTGTATGAGTATTAGTACTTTCTGGACCTTTGTAAGTTACATTTCGGTAGGAACATAACTAATTCATCAGAAAAAAACTCAGCCTATTCCTGTTACGAAAATGTTTAAGGGCTTGCCCCCCGGAATTTCAAAATACAATATTTTAACAATCTTGCACATACTCTTGGACTGATGGATCTGAAATTCGGTAGGAATGTAGCTGATAGCTCAGTGCAGACATTTATCTACTCCAGATACAAATATACTCAAGGACTCTGGCCCAATGGCCTTTAATATAAGCGCGTTAGTCATTACACACCAACTACTCAACCAGTAGAGCTGAAATTTGATGCCTTAAAGGAAATAAGAAACAACATCATGGGGAGTCACGGTGTTGTTCTCTGGAGATCTCACACAGACCCTTTGTCGTAAGTGAGATATGAGTGGACGAGTCTACGTCTCTCTAAAAATAAATTTTATGTAGTCGACTACTGAGCGTCTAAACTTAACAGTAAAATGAAAATGTATTTTTGAGAAGATTAAGGGGTTGATCAGTTTTCTTATGCGCTTTTAAAAGTTAAGATTGGGACATTGAAAAACAAATTAAGGTCTCAGAAACGTCTATCCTTCACTCGGCACTATCGATGAATCACAGGATTTATTGATTGACAGTTTGTTACACCGAGGTTCATAAACAGTTTAATCTGGAAAGTTCCTGGCTCTGTGATTGTGCCAGCCTCATGTCCACCAATGAACAAGCAACGGAGATCAACACAAATGTAGGTCTATTCCAAAGGGAGGAACGAAGATATACAATATTTAATACCGTTCATTTAACCATGACCACTGTTAGCACAGTTCGTATATATTGATTTACATTTATTTAAATAAAATCAAGTAGTCATATGTTTTTAAAACATATGATTTTTTCAAGTTTAAATCGTTTATTTACAATTATAATGAAAACAGGACCTGGCAAGAATGGTGATTTTAAAAGTGGTTTGTCAATGTTTTTAAAGTTTAATGTTTCGTTACATTACTATTAATTTATTGGAATGTAAAGATTAATGTATCAAAGTATTTAAAATGTTAAATTAAACAGGGTTAATATTTTGTTGTACTTGAGTTCTTTTATTTATAAAATCGAATCCAAAGTGTTACGTGTACCGATTTGGAGTAGCAAAAACCACAGCGTTCACTACCCGACAGAGTTCCTCGACTTGGCAACAGTACCCGAACTATCTGCCATAGTATATTTTGTTAACTTTAATTTAATTATACTTTAAAAGTGTAAAATGTAATTTTAATATTGTAAACTTATGTGGGTTGTTAATATTTTTAGTTAATCTGCCATTTATATACAACCCGTACGAAGGACGGGTACATCAGCTAGTAATATTATAAAGAAGAGGTGGTTTCTGTCTGTCTGTCTGTCTGATGTTCCGGGTGAATGCAAAAACTACTTAACCGACTGGGCTGAAACTTTACACAAAGGTAAATCTTGAGCCCATGCAACATATAGGCCTATTCACTTCCTTAAAATCCCCTCGGGCTACGCCCCGTGAACGTTCTAAGTTTCAATGTTTACATTTCATAAGAAAGTAAACATTCAGAAACTGCAATGCGAACAGCTGATGGCACTTACATTTGACAGCTTAAAGAGCAGAAGCAAGAACAACAGCTGTTTCAAGCTAACTAAAATGCAATTTGCATTGACTATGGAACGGGTAAGGAAAACCCCCGTGTGAAAAACGTGTACATCAAGTATATATATATATATTTATTTAAATATACCATATAATTAATCTATATAAATAAAATTAGAGTTTTGTCTGTACATTATTGGAATTATGAAATTTTTGCATATTTTCACGTTTTACACACTAGGGAAACCAAAACAAATCTTATCTCAATTTATGTCTGTCTGTCTGTCTGCCGGTAACGCTCAAGGACGGGTTTTTGTTCGATTTTACTGGAAAACGGGTGCACTGACATTAATGAAACTTTGTTTCTTTGTTCTATATATGCGTGAGAAGGTTTTAGGGCACTATAAACTAGCATACGCCTTTTAAAAAAATGATGGCGGCCGCTCAAAACCGTGATTTTGTGCGGTTTTGGTCATGTTTTGTTCGCTTTTCACAGGAAAAAGGGTGCACCGATTTTTATGCAACTTTTTCTATGCTCTATATGTGCGTTAGAAGGTTTTAGGCTAATTGGATTGTTTTAAATTACCTTAGGACACTGCCCCCTAGGGGTTTAAAGATCCTATGCTATTCTTATGGACAAAGCGTTTATTTATATTGAACCAGATGATGGCATAATTATTCTATAAATAGGTTTTTTAGTTCTTTTTTAAAACGTTGAGTGAAGATTGGTAATATATAACATAAGTGGATATATGATCTAAATCTATATTTGTCAGACTCATGCACTCACTGAAATAGTGATCACTTTATCTAAGAAACGACAATGTCTATTGAAGATAACATTTTGGATGGTGGTTCCCCTTATGGTGCAGATTCACAATAAGAATACGTTTAGAAAAGTCCTATAGGGTTCTTTGCTAATTTACTTTTATGACAATTTTATGAGTATTAGTATTTCCTGGACCTTTGTAAATTAAATTTCGGTAGGAACATAACTATATAACATTAACATTATCAATTGGTTAAACAAGCAACATTATCAATTGGTCTTAATGAACAAGCAACGGAGATCAACACAAATATAGGTCTATTCCAAAGGGAGGAACGAAAATATATACAATATTTAATACTTTATTTTATTGTTGCATCAGAAAAAAACGCAAGCCTATTCCTGTTACGAAAATGTTTAAGGGCTTCGCCCACCAGAATTTCAAAATACAATACAATATTTTAACAATCTTGCACATACTCTTGGACTGATGGATCTGAAATTCGGTAGGAATGTAGCTGATAGCTCAGTGGAGACATTTACCTACTCCAGACACAAATATACTCAAGGACTCTGGTCCAATGGCCTTTAATATAAGCGTGTTAGTCATAACACACCAACTACTCAACCAGTAGAGATGAAATTTGATGCCTTAAAGGAAATAAGAAACAACATCATGGGGAGTCACGGTGTTGTTCTCTGGAGATTTCACACAGACCCTTTGTCGTAAGTGAGACATGGGTGGACGAGTCTACGCCTCTCTAAAAATATATTTTATGTAGCTGACCACTGAGCGCCTGAACTTCACAGTAAATATGAAAATGTATTTTTGAGAAGATTAAGGGGTTGAGCAGTTTTCTTATGCACTTTTAAAAGTTGAGATTGGGACATTGAAAAACAAATTAAGTCTCAGAAACATCTATCCTTCACTCGGCACTATCGATGAATCACAGATTTATTGATTGACAGTTTGTTACACCGAGGTTCATAAACAGTTTAATCTGGAAAGTGCCTGGCTCTGTGATTGTGCCATCCTCACGACCACCAATGAACAAGCAACGGAGATCAACACAAATGTAGGTCTATTCCAAAGGGAGGAACGAAAATATATACAATATTTAATACCGTTCATTTAACCATGACCACTGTTAGAACAGTTCGTATATATTGATTTACATTTATTTAAATAAAATCAAGTAGTCATATGTTTTTAAAACACATGATTTTTCCAAGTTTAAATTGTGTATTTAAAATTATAATGAAAACAGGACCTGGCAAGAATGGTGATTTTAAAAGTGGTTTGTCAATGTTTTTAAAGTTTAATGTTTCGTTACATTACTATTAATTTATTGGAATGTAAAGATTAATGTATCAAAGTATTTAAAATGTTGAATTAAACAGGGTTAATATTTTGTTATACTTGAGTTTCTCTTTATTTCTAAAATCGAATCCAAAGTGTTACGTGTACCGATTTGGAGTCGCAAAAACCACACCGTTCACTACCCGACAGAGTTCTCAACTTGGCAACAGTACCCGAACTATCTGCCATAGTATATTTCGTTAACTTTAATTTAATTCTACTTTAAAAGTGTTAAATTTAATTTTAATATTGTAAAATTATGTGGGTTGTTAATTTGTTTAGTTAATATACCATTTATATACAACCCGTACGAAGGACGGGTACACAGCTAGTTTTTAATAAATAAATATTGAAAAAATAATCATATGCCATCCTTTCTTTATTTACTAGGAATTAAGTAGATAAGGCTAAGAGATAAGCGAATTGTAATATCCTGTATTTTTTTCCTAATTAGCAAATTTCCCCTATAGGGAAGAAGCTATTACCGTAGGTCTCATGGTAAGACTTAAGCCCGAGACCATGATAACTTTTTTTTTTGAGGTCCCCAGATGTCCAAAACACTATTCGTTCAAATTTATATATATGTATATATATATCTATATATATATATATATATATATATATATATATCTATATATTTATATATCTATATCCAACTATCAAGCCACTTATTCCACTTATAGATAAGGAGTTGATAAGAGCCACAGGTCACATGTGGGGATCATTGAACACTTGCCAGGTGAGGCATTGATACAACACACCTACCCAGTAGTTATGTTCAAGTCCGTGAATGCGATAACTTGAGTAAAAAACGTCCGATTTCGATGAAATTTGGCTCAAATGTGTAAACTGACATTTATGACTTTAAGTTCGAAAACCAGAAAAATCGGACTATGGGAAGGGGGGTTTATGGGGGTTTTAAATTTTCCAAAAATCAGTTTTTTGCATTTTTTACCCTAAAATTTTTAAAACACTTAATTTAGGTTTAGACCATGTTATAGAGCTTAACAAAACAAATAATATGGTATTTTGAATTATTAACCTAGGTTAAGTGGTTGCGGAAAAAATCCAAAAAACATGCTCATAAAATCTCCCATGTTAATCTTATGGGAAAAAGGTTTTCGGCTTTTCCTCAGTTAATTTTACTTTAAACTTCACATTTTCTTTTACCAATCACTTCAGCTCCACAAAACAATCATTTTGGTGTTTAAATTGTGATTCTACGTCAAACCGTTGCAGAGATATTCAAAGTACTAAACACAGTACGTTGTCCAATGTTATCCTTATGGAGAATAAATAAAATTTGATATCTTGATTATTTATGAATGTATATTGATGAAATTTGGTATGTGGCTTCATGTTGTACTGGTATATTGATAATTGCACAAAAAATAAATGTTTTGTTGATTGTCCCCGTAGCAGCTAACCTGCATACTCAGGCCTAATGTTATTCTTATGGAGAACATATCTCCCTTAATTATGAACATAAATTAATAAAACATGGTAAGTAGCTTCACCTGGTTCAGTTATATTAATAATTGCATAAAAACTCATTTCTTATCTTCCTCGTTGCAGCAAACCTGCGTACTCAGTCCTAATGTTATTCTTATGGGGAATAAATAAAATGTAATAAATCACTTATTTATGAATGTATTTTTGTCAAACTTGGTGAGTGGCTTTATGTACTAGTGAGAAACATATCAATGCATTGGAAATTCGCTGAGTACGCAGGTTTGCTGCGACGGGGGGTATTTTATTTGTTATAGGAAATCAATGCTTGTAGTGATGTACTGCACGGGAAATAAGAAACATGTCAGTATTTTATTGTTATTTGTAATAATTTTCGTGTTGAATATTCAGGTTGCCAGCCCAGCAGACAGTCCTTTGGACTATTGCTGACTCAGTGCAGTTATTGATTCCTTATTGTATTGATTTATTCTACTCTGTTGTTTTGCTTTTAATGTTTATAGATGGACTGTACAATTATTTATTTTGTAAATAAAGCACTGGTTTTTCTTTCTTTCTTTATAGTCAAAGGCAAGACAACTTCTGCCGGGTAACAGCTAGTTAAACATAAATTAGGAAACCATATTTTACTTATGTAACCAGGCCTGATATTTTACTAGCATTATTCTTTGATCGCGAGTGAAGCCGTAACGGGCAACAGCTAGTTTAGTTTCCGATACCTCTACTAAGACATATACTATTAACAATTCAGAAATAAGTTCTTTATTGTCATTTGACTAACATGTAACACTGACAAACATCTAAAATCTTACACAGTAACATGAGTAAAAAAATAAAGCTCAAATTAGTATAAACCATAGCAAACCATTTTGACCATTTGTGACCATTTTGGCTAGTGGTTTAGCCATAGCCAATAAAAAGTATTTTTGTCACTTAAATACTCACAAACACTGTAGTACATCCAAAACAGCCAAAAAGAAGTAGTTATAACAAAAAGGTTTCTTAAATCTTTCCTAAATGTGTGTATATCTGTTGTAACTGTCTTTAGATAGGATATGAGTACATTAAGAAACCTAATACCTGAACTGAAAGTTCGATTTAAAATAGGCAGTGTTGTAAGGAGGAATGGTTAGGGACCAACCCTTCTAAAATGAAACCTTGATGTGCGAGTCCGGTTTTTCTTATTTGTTTATAAAAAAAGTAAGGCATTCAAAGATAGAGAAAAAACTCATAAGTTATTTCTACAAAATACAACTCTGCATGATTGAAGCCTCCTCATCACAAATATCAATGTTAAAGCTTTCTTTTGGAAACATTTAACCCCCTTTCTTTTTGGCTTCAATATGTAATGAATAGAAGTAGGGGAAGCCAATAGGTAATCAATTTGAGAATTTTTATAGCGACTGAAATATTGATATGAATATATGCGGGTCGAGTTAAAATATGCTGTACCAACCTTTATAGATTCCCTGAGATGTTGAACTACATACTCATATCTCTAATTTTAAGATGGAATCCATTTATCAAACAACCAAATAACTTGTAAATGTATTTGTCTATTTACAAATTAATTCTCCGGTAAAAATAAAGGTAAGTGAAGCCCGGCGACCAAAGAATACTAAGTACAACGTATTCTTGGTCGCTGGTGAAGCCTAACAAACTGAAGTAACACGCATACTCTGTACCTCACCTTTAAATCACGTCGTTCAAAAGTGGTATAACTATAGGGATATCACTCACAAATTTTCTCTGGGAATAAAAAAACGAACATTATGTTGAAACAGCTTTAGTAGTTCCTTATTTACTTATGTTTAAAGATCTAAACCCCACCCAGTAAGAAGCTCCTAAATTTAAAACACCGCGTATTTTGTTTCCGACAGCGCGAGCAGTGAAGAAAACAAAAGTGCTGTCAATCGAACATTCGTTCTTTAAATAAGCGAAGGACAAATGACATTCTCTGAGCTCTGGGCCCAAAATACGAAAGAGTGATCGGAATTCGCTCGGCCTGCCAGCGCGCGCATCTGTTGACGGGCCATGTGCTGTAGTACGGGCTACGCTTACACGTCCACTACAGTCCATCCTAGTCACACTGTTCTGTTTACAGTCATTATTTTGCGTCCGGTTTTGGTAGGAGATACGGTATAGCTAGAAAAACAAAAAAATGATATATCCTTATTTTAGTTGAGCGCTGGTTTTTAGAGGGGGATTTTTTGTTAATCGTCTTGGAGCTTCAATAATCAAACCCAAAGATGGTCAGGTACTGTAATTGAAAGTTGGGTACACGAGACAGATAAGGAGTTGATAAGAGCCACAGGTCACATGTGGGGATCATTGAACACTTGCCAAGTGAGGCATTGATACAACGCACCTACCCCTGGGCCAGGATGAGTGTGCTCCACTCATCTTGCCTGCCCCTGAGCGGCTCTAATGGTGCCGGAGCAGAAGTAGCTAAGACGGGAGGGGTTGTGAACTTTCAAGCCTTATGAACACTTGCCAAGTGAGGCATTGATACAACGCACCTGCCCCTGGGCCAGGATGAGTGTGCTCCACTCATCTTGCTTGCCCCTGAGCGGCTCTAAAGGTGCCGGTGCAGAAGTAGCTAAGACGGGAGGGGTTGTGAACTTTCACGCCTTATGAACACTTGCCAAGTGAGGCATTGACACAACGCACCTGCCCCTGGGCCAAGATGAGCGTGCTCACCTCATCTTGCTTGCCCCTGAGCGGCTCTAAAGGTGCCGGTGCCGAAGTAGCTAAGAAAGGAGGGGTTGTGAACTTTCACGCCTTATAAACACTTGCCAAGTGCGGCATTGCTACAACGCACCTACCCCTGGGCCAGGATGAGTGTGCTCCACTCATCATGTTTGCCCCTGAGCGGCTCTAAAGGTGCCGGTGCAGAAGTAGCTAAGACGGGAGGGGTTGTGAACTTTCACGCCTTATGAACACTTGCCAAGTGAGGCATTGATACAACGCACCTGCCCCTGGGCCAAGATGAGTGTGCTCCACTCATCTTGCTTGCCCCTGAGCGGCTCTAAAGGTGCCGGTGCAGAAGTAGCTAAGACGGGAGGGGTTGTGAACTTTCACGCCTTATGAACACTTGCCAAGTGAGGCATTGATACAACGCACCTGCCCCTGGGCCAGGATGAGTGTGCTCCACTCATCTTGCTTGCCCCTGAGCGGCTCTAAAGGTGCCGGTGCAGAAGTAGCTAAGACGGGAGGGGTTGTGAACTTACACGCCTTATGAACACTTGCCAAGTGAGGCACTGATACAACGCACCTTCCCCTGGGCCAGGATGAGTGTGCTCCACTCATGTTGCTTGCCCCTGAGTGGCTCTAAAGGTGCCGGTGCAGAAGTAGCTAAGACAGGAGGGGTTGTGAACTTTCACGCCTTATGAACACTTGCCAAGTGAGGCATTGATACAACGCACCTACCCCTGGGCCAAGATGAGTTGCTCCACTCATCTTGCTTGCCCCTGAGCGGCTCTAAAGGTGTCGGTGCAGAAGTAGCTAAGACGGGAGGGGTTGTGAACTTTCACGCCTTATGAACACTTGCCAAGTGAGGCATTGATACAACGCACCTGCCCCTGGGCCAAGATGAGTGTGCTCCCCTCATCTTGCTTGCCCCTGAGCGGCTCTAAAGGTGCCGGTGCAGAAGTAGCTAAGACGGGAGGGGTTGTGAACTTTCACGCCTTATGAACACTTGCCAAGTGAGGCATTGATACAACGCACCTACCCCTGGTCCAGGATGAGTGTGCTCCACTCATCTTGCTTGCCCCTGAGCGGCTCTAAAGGTGCCGGTGCAGAAGTAGCTAAGACAGGAGGGGTTGTGAAATTTCACGCCTTATGAACACTTGCCAAGTGAGGCACTGATACAACACACCTACCCCTGGGCCAGGATGAGTGTGCTCCACTCATCTTGCTTGCCCCTGAGCGGCTCTAAAGGTGCCGGTGCAGAAGTAGCTAAGACGGGAGGGGTTGTGAACTTTCACGCCTTATGAACACTTGCCAAGTGCGGCATTGCTTCAACGCACCTACCCCTGGGCCAGCATTAGTGTGCACCACTCATCTTGCTTGCCCCTGAGCGGCTCTAAAGGTGCCGGTGCAGAAGTAGCTAAGACGGGAGGGGTTGTGAACTTTCACGCCTTATAAACACTTGCCAAGTGAGGCATTGATACAACGCACCAGCCCCTGGGCCAGGATGAGTGTGCTCCACTCATCTTGCTTGCCCCTGAGCGGCTCTAAAGGTGCCGGTGCAGAAGTAGCTAAGACGGGAGGGGTTGTGAACTTACACGCCTTATGAACACTTGCCAAGTGAGGCACTGATACAACGCACCTTCCCCTGGGCCAGGATGAGTGTGCTCCACTCATGTTGCTTGCCCCTGAGTGGCTCTAAAGGTGCCGGTGCAGAAGTAGCTAAGACAGGAGGGGTTGTGAACTTTCACGCCTTATGAACACTTGCCAAGTGAGGCATTGATACAACGCACCTACCCCTGGGCCAAGATGAGTTGCTCCACTCATCTTGCTTGCCCCTGAGCGGCTCTAAAGGTGTCGGTGCAGAAGTAGCTAAGACGGGAGGGGTTGTGAACTTTCACGCCTTATGAACACTTGCCAAGTGAGGCATTGATACAACGCACCTGCCCCTGGGCCAAGATGAGTGTGCTCCCCTCATCTTGCTTGCCCCTGAGCGGCTCTAAAGGTGCCGGTGCAGAAGTAGCTAAGACGGGAGGGGTTGTGAACTTTCACGCCTTATGAACACTTGCCAAGTGAGGCATTGATACAACGCACCTACCCCTGGTCCAGGATGAGTGTGCTCCACTCATCTTGCTTGCCCCTGAGCGGCTCTAAAGGTGCCGGTGCAGAAGTAGCTAAGACAGGAGGGGTTGTGAAATTTCACGCCTTATGAACACTTGCCAAGTGAGGCACTGATACAACACACCTACCCCTGGGCCAGGATGAGTGTGCTCCACTCATCTTGCTTGCCCCTGAGCGGCTCTAAAGGTGCCGGTGCAGAAGTAGCTAAGACGGGAGGGGTTGTGAACTTTCACGCCTTATGAACACTTGCCAAGTGCGGCATTGCTTCAACGCACCTACCCCTGGGCCAGCATTAGTGTGCACCACTCATCTTGCTTGCCCCTGAGCGGCTCTAAAGGTGCCGGTGCAGAAGTAGCTAAGACGGGAGGGGTTGTGAACTTTCACGCCTTATAAACACTTGCCAAGTGAGGCATTGATACAACGCACCAGCCCCTGGGCCAGGATGAGTGTGCTCCACTCATCTTGCTTGCCCCTGAGCGGCTCTAAAGGTGCCGGTGCAGAAGTAGCTAAGACGGGAGGGGATGTGAACTTTCACGCCTTATGAACACTTGCCAAGTGAGGCACTGATACAACGCACCTTGCCTTGGGCCAGGATGAGTGTGCTCCACTCATCTTGCTTGCCCCTGAGCGGCTCTAAAGGTGCCGGTGCAGAAGTAGCTAAGACGGGAGGGGTTGTGAACTTTCACGCCTTATGAACACTTGCCAAGTGAGGCATTGATACAACGCACCTACCCCTGGGCCAACATGAGTTGCTCCACTCATCTTGCTTGCCCCTGAGCGGCTCTAAAGGTGCCGGTGCAGAAGTAGCTAAGACGGGAGGGGTTGTGAACTTTCATGCCTTATGAACACTTGCCAAGTGAGGCCTTGATACAACGCACCTGCCCCTGGGCCAAGATGAGTGTGCTCCACTCATCTTGCTTGCCCCTGAGCGGCTCTAAAGGTGCCGGTGCAGAAGTAGCTAAGACGGGAGGGGTTGTGAACTTTCACGCCTTATGAACAATTGCCAAGTGAGGCATTGATACAACGCACCTGCCCCTGGGCCAGGATGAGTGTGCTCCACTCATCTTGCTTGCCCCTGAGCGGCTCTAAAGGTGCCGGTGCAGAAGTAGCTAAGACGGGAGGGGTTGTGAACTTTCACGCCTTATGAACACTTGCCAAGTGAGGCACTGATACAACGCACCTACCCCTGGGCCAGGATGAGTGTGCTCCACTCATCTTGCCTGCCCCTGAGCGGCTCTAAAGGTGCCGGTGCAGAAGTAGCTAAGACGGAAAGGGTTGTGAACTTTCACGCCTTATGAACACTTGCCAAGTGAGGCATTGATACAACGCACCTGCCCCTGGGCCAAGATGAGTGTGCTCCACTCATCTTGCTTGCCCCTGAGCGGCTCTAAAGGTGCCGGTGCAGAAGTAGCTAAGACGGGAGGGGTTGTGAACTTTCACGCCTTATGAACACTTATCAAGTGATTCACTGATACAACGCACCTGCCCCTGGGCCAGAATGAGTGTGTTCCACTCATCTTTCCTGCCCCTGAACGGCTCTAAAGGTGCCGGTGCAGAAGTAGCTAAAACGGGTGGGGTTGTGAACTTTCACACCTTATGAACACTTGCCAAGTGAGGCATTGATACAACGCACCTACCCCTGGGCCAGGATGAGTGTGCTCCACTCATCTTGCCTGCCCCTGAGCGGCTCTAAAGGTGCCGGTGCAGAAGTAGCTAAGACGGGAGGGGTTGTGAACTTTCACGCCTTATGAACACTTGCCAAGTGAGGCATTGACACAACGCACCTGCCCCTGGGCCAAGATGAGTGTGCTCCACTCATCTTGCCTGCCCCTGAGCGGCTCTAAAGGTGCCGGTGCAGAAGTAGCTAAGACGGGAGGGGTTGTGAACTTTCACGCCTTATGAACACTTGCCAAGTGAGGCATTGATACAATGCACCTGCCCCTGGGCCAAGATGAGTGTGCTCCACTCATCTTGCTTGCCCCTGAGCGGCTCTAAAGGTGCCGGTGCAGAAGTAGCTAAGACGGGAGGGGTTGTGAACTTTCACGCCTTATGAACACTTGCCAAGTGAGGCATTGATACAACGCACCTGCCCCTGGGCCAAGATGAGTGTGCTCCACTCATCTTGCTTGCCCCTGAGCGGCTCTAAAGGTGCCGGTGCAGAAGTAGCTAAGACGGGAGGGGTTGTGAACTTTCACGCCTTATGAACACTTGCCAAGTGAGGCATTGATACAACGCACCTGCCCCTGGGCCAAGATGAGTGTGCTCCACTCATCTTGCTTGCCCCTGAGCGGCTCTAAAGGTGCCGGTGCAGAAGTAGCTAAGACGGGAGGGGTTGTGAACTTTCACGCCTTATGAACACTTATCAAGTGATTCACTGATACAACGCACCTGCCCCTGGGCCAGAATGAGTGTGCTCCACTCATCTTTCCTGCCCCTGAGCGGCTCTAAAGGTGCCGGTGCAGAAGTAGCTAAAACGGGTGGGGTTGTGAACTTTCACACCTTATGAACACTTGCCAAGTGAGGCATTGATACAACGCACCTACCCCTGGGCCAGGATGAGTGTGCTCCACTCATCTTGCCTGCCCCTGAGCGGCTCTAAAGGTGCCGGTGCAGAAGTAGCTAAGACGGGAGGGGTTGTGAACTTTCACGCCTTATGAACACTTGCCAAGTGAGGCATTGACACAACGCACCTGCCCCTGGGCCAAGATGAGTGTGCTCCACTCATCTTGCCTGCCCCTGAGCGGCTCTAAAGGTGCCGATGCAGAAGTAGCTAAGACGGGAGGGGTTGTGAACTTTCACGCCTTATGAACACTTGCCAAGTGAGGCATTGATACAACGCACCTGCCCCTGGGCCAAGATGAGTGTGCTCCACTCATCTTGCTTGCCCCTGAGCGGCTCTAAAGGTGCCGGTGCAGAAGTAGCTAAGACGGGAGGGGTTGTGAACTTTCACGCCTTATGAACACTTGCCAAGTGAGGCATTGATACAACGCCCCTGCCCCTGGGCCAAGATGAGTGTGCTCCACTCATCTTGCTTGCCCCTGAGCGGCTCTAAAGGTGCCGGTGCAGAAGTAGCTAAGACGGGAGGGGTTGTGAACTTTCACGCCTTATGAACACTTATCAAGTGATTCACTGATACAACGCACCTGCCCCTGGGCCAGAATGAGTATGCTCCACTCATCTTTCCTGCCCCTGAGCGGCTCTAAAGGTGCCGGTGCAGAAGTAGCTAAAACGGGTGGGGTTGTGAACTTTCACACCTTATGAACACTTGCCAAGTGAGGCATTGATACAACGCACCTACCCCTGGGCCAGGATGAGTGTGCTCCACTCATCTTGCCTGCCCCTGAGCGGCTCTAAAGGTGCCGGTGCAGAAGTAGCTAAGACGGGAGGGGTTGTGAACTTTCACGCCTTATGAACACTTGCCAAGTGAGGCATTGACACAACGCACCTGCCCCTGGGCCAAGATGAGTGTGCTCCACTCATCTTGCCTGCCCCTGAGCGGCTCTAAAGGTGCCGGTGCAGAAGTAGCTAAGACGGGAGGGGTTGTGAACTTTCACGCCTTATGAACACTTGCCAAGTGAGGCATTGATACAACGCACCTGCCCCTGGGCCAAGATGAGTGTGCTCCACTCATCTTGCCTGCCCCTGAGCGGCTCTAAAGGTGCCGGTGCAGAAGTAGCTAAGACGGGAGGGGTTGTGAACTTTCACGCCTTATGAACACTTGCCAAGTGAGGCATTGATACAACGCACCTGCCCCTGGGCCAAGATGAGTGTGCTCCACTCATCTTGCTTGCCCCTGAGCGGCTCTAAAGGTGCCGGTGCAGAAGTAGCTAAGACGGGAGGGGTTGTGAACTTTCGCGCCTTATGAACACTTGCCAAGTGAGGCATTGATACAACGCACCTGCCCCTGGGCCAAGATGAGTGTGCTCCACTCATCTTGCTTGCCCCTGAGCGCCTCTAAAGGTGCCGGTGCAGAAGTAGCTAAGACGGGAGGGGTTGTGAACTTTCACGCCTTATGAACACTTGCCAAGTGAGGCATTGATACAACGCACCTGCCCCTGGGCCAAGATGAGTGTGCTCCACTCATCTTGCTTGCCCCTGAGCGGCTCTAAAGGTGCCGGTGCAGAAGTAGCTAAGACGGGAGGGGTTGTGAACTTTCACGCCTTATGAACACTTATCAAGTGATTCACTGATACAACGCACCTGCCCCTGGGCCAGAATGAGTGTGCTCCACTCATCTTTCCTGCCCCTGAGCGGCTCTAAAGGTGCCGGTGCAGAAGTAGCTAAAACGGGTGGGGTTGTGAACTTTCACACCTTATGAACACTTGCCAAGTGAGGCATTGATACAACGCACCTACCCCTGGGCCAGGATGAGTGTGCTCCACTCATCTTTCCTGCCCCTGAGCGGCACTAAAGGTGCCGGTGCAGAAGTAGCTAAGACGGGAGGGGTTGTGAACTTTTACGCCTTATGAACACTTGCCAAGTGAGGCATTGACACAACGCACCTGCCCCTGGGCCAAGATGAGTGTGCTCCACTCATCTTGCCTTCCCCTGAGCGGCTCTAAAGGTGCCGGTGCAGAAGTAGCTAAGACGGGAGGGGTTGTGAACTTTCACGCCTTATGAACACTTGCCAAGTGAGTCATTGATACAACGCACCTGCCCCTGGGCCAAGATGAGTGTGCTCCACTCATCTTGCTTGCCCCTGAGCGGCTCTAAAGGTGCCGGTGCAGAAGTAGCTAAGACGGGAGGGGTTGTGAACTTTCACGCCTTATGAACACCTGCCAAGTGAGGCATTGATACAACGCACCTGCCCCTGGGCCAAGATGAGTGTGCTCCACTCATCTTGCTTGCCCCTGAGCGGCTCTAAAGGTGCCGGTGCAGAAGTAGCTAAGACGGGAGGGGTTGTGAACTTTCACGCCTTATGAACACTTATCAAGTGATTCACTGATACAACGCACCTGCCCCTGGGCCAGAATGAGTGTGCTCCACTCATCTTTCCTGCCCCTGAGCGGCTCTAAAGGTGCCGGTGCAGAAGTAGCTAAAACGGGTGGGGTTGTGAACTTTCACACCTTATGAACACTTGCCAAGTGAGGCATTGATACAACGCACCTACCCCTGGGCCAGGATGAGTGTGCTCCACTCATCTTGCTTGCCCCTGAGCGGCTCTAAAGGTGCCAGTGCAGAAGTAGCTAACACGGGAGGGGTTGTGAACTTTCACGCCTTATGAACACTTGCCAAGTGAGGCATTGACACAACGCACCTGCCCCTGGGCCAAGATGAGTGTGCTCCACTCATCTTGCCTGCCCCTGAGCGGCTCTAAAGGTGCCGGTGCAGAAGTAGCTAAGACGGGAGGGGTTGTGAACTTTCACGCCTTATGAACACTTGCCAAGTGAGGCATTGATACAACGCACCTGCCCCTGGGCCAAGATGAGTGTGCTCCACTCATCTTGCTTGCCCCTGAGCGGCTCTAAAGGTGCCGGTGCAGAAGTAGCTAAGACGGGAGGGGTTGTGAACTTTCACGCCTTATGAACACTTGCCAAGTGAGGCATTGATACAACGCACCTGCCCCTGGGCCAAGATGAGTGTGCTCCACTCATCTTGCTTGCCCCTGAGCGGCTCTAAAGGTGCCGGTGCAGAAGTAGCTAAGACGGGAGGGGTTGTGAACTTTCACGCCTTATGAACACTTGCCAAGTGAGGCACTGATACTACGCACCTGCCCCTGGGCCAAGATGAGTGTGCTCCACTCATTTTGCTTGCCCCTGAGCGGCTCTAAAGGTGCCGGTGCAGAAGTATCTAAGACTGAAGGGGTTGTGAACTTTCACGCCTTATGAACACTTGCTAAGTGAGGCATTGATACAACGCACCTACCCCTGGACAAAGATGTGTTGCTCCACTCATCTTGCTTGCCCCTGAGCGGCTCTAAAGGTGCCGGTGCAGAAGTAGCTAAGACGGGAGGGGTTGTGAACTTTCACGCCTTATGAACACTTGCCAAGTGAGGCATTGATACAACGCACCTGCCCCTGGGCCAGGATGAGTGTGCTTCACTCATCTTGTTTGCCCTTGAGCGGCTCTAAAGGTGCCGGTGCAGAAGTAGCTAAGACGGGAGGGGTTGTGAACTTTCACGCCTTATGAACACTTGCCAAGTGAGGCATTGATACAACGCACCTGCCCCTGGGCCAAGATGATTGTGCTCCACTCATCTTGCTTGCCCCCGAGCGGCTCTAAAGGTGCCGGTGCAGAAGTAGCTAAGACGGGAGGGGTTGTGAACTTTCACGCCTTATGAACACTTGCCAAGTGAGGCATTGATACAACGCACCTACCCCTGGGCCAAGATGAGTGTGCTCCACTCATCTTGCTTGCCCCTGAGCGGCTCTAAAGGTGCCGGTGCAGACGTAGCTAAGACGGGAGGGGTTGTGAACTTTCACGCCTTATGAACACTTGCCAAGTGAGACACTGATACAACGCACCTACCCCTGGGCCAGGATGAGTGTGCTCCACTCATCTTGCTTGCCCCTGAGCGGCTCTAAAGGTGCCGGTGCAGACGTAGCTAAGACGGGAGGGGTTGTGAACTTTCACGCCTTATGAACACTTGCCAAGTGAGGCATTGATACAACGCACCTACCCTTGGGCCAAGATCAGTGTGCTCCACTCATCTTGCCTGCCCCTGAGCGGCTCTAAAGGTGCCGGTGCAGAAGTAGCTAAGACGGGAGGGGTTGTGAACTTTCACGCCTTATGAACACTTGCCAAGTGAGGCATTGATACAACGCACCTGCCCCTGGGCCAGGATGAGTGTGCTCCACTCATCTTGCTTGCCCCTGAGCGGCTCTAAAGGTGCCGGTGCAGAAGTAGCTAAGACGGGAGGGGTTGTGAACTTTCACGCCTTATGAACACTTGCCAAGTGAGGCATTGATACAACGCACCTACCCCTGGGCCAAGATGAGTTGCTCCACTCATCTTGTCTGCCCCTGAGCGGCTCTAAAGGTGCCGGTGCAGAAGTAGCTAAGACGGGAGGGGTTGTGAACTTTCACGCCTTACGAACAAATATCGTTTACAGTATATAAGTTTTTAAAACAGTTCTGACTTTTAAAATAAAAACATACAACCTGGTCCAGTAATAATTAAATCATTTCTGGAAGGCTCAAGGATGCTTTCATTGTTGTTATACTCATGCTGGGGTTTCATAAAATATATTCTGGATATCCTAACATCGATTAATAGTTGATTATTCTTTTACATTTAAATTTTTTAGTTCCGCTTTTAATTTTAGCTTGTGGCTGATTGATTTAGTTCATCTTATTCGACAAGTTTTGCTTCGACTAAATGTATCCTATAAAAGATGGGTGGTGTCTTTCTGTCTATCGACTTGTATGTTCCGTTTTTACGTAAACATTACTGAACCAATCAAGCTGAAAATTTGCATGTTGGTAGATAATTTATCTGGGCTACATCTAGGCCTATTCCCATCTTGGCAACCCCTTAAGGCTGCGACCCAATGGCCCTTAAAGTTGGCAATGTTGTTATTTTGGGCAGTAGGTTGTAAAGGATCAGTTGTAGTTTCAGCAGGAATTTCAATCAGCTGTGCGAAGCACGGGTATCGTATCAGTACAGTAAAAATAAGATTATAACTCAAACAAATTGCAAAAGAAATTTTCTTGCAAGATGTGATTAAAACGATGCCGCAAAGTCTACCGAAGTCCGACGTAGCATAAGGCCGCAATTTAGAAAATAGTCGGCTATGTTTGATTTGTGTAAGCTTTTACTAAATCAGTCACTGTGTATATATTATTAGACTTAGAAAGACGATGTTTTTCAATGTTTCTAATACTTCTGGCTATAACATATTGAAATACATATTTATTTATTTCGTTTTACATAGGATCATGGGGAAATATTGAACCAAAAATCTATTTTTTCAATAAATTCCAGTATGTATACAATTATTTAACTTTTTAGTGATGACGTTTTGATTTGACGTGGACGTGTTCTAGCTTTGACGCGACATGAGAACCCGGTTATGTGCCCAAATCTCAAAAAATAAGTCAAAAATGAGTATACAATTAATAGTCTATATATTAGTAGATCTACACTACATTGCATAATTATTATACCATCGGTCCATCGGGGACCTACCTATAGTTAAAAAACTAATATGACCCGAATGTCGCCAGCCCGGAAAACTATTGTTTGTTCTGGTTATTTCCCCGTTGATATAGCCTACTAATTGTGGGAATGTGTGTATAGTCTTGAAGTTGCCGACTTTGCCGACTGTTATACTTTTTGAGTAGTTTTCTGGCATGACCGGGCCAGCGACATGTACCTTTGACAATGGGTCGGCAACTTCAAGACTGACATGTATTTCTTTTGCGTTACATAGCAGTAGGGCGCTGGCCACAACCACGAGCGTGGGATATTTATTGTAAACAGTTCGTTAGAGCCATTTCAAATTTAAAATAGGAATAATGTTTCTGTTACAGCGCTCTTCTGTTTGGATGCGATACTAATCTATAATGTGAAAAATTGTCCAGCATACAACAGAAAAATGCAGATCAGATGTTTATAGACTTACTTTTGAGCAAGGAATTCAGTTATCTTGCTCTTGAGTGTTGGGTATTGAGTCCTGCCTATCATTGACTATGTATACTGAATCTCTATAGACAATGGTATTATTTAAAACCAAATTGATTCTCCCCATTGGTAGCATGAAAATGTAATGAAAAAGTGAAACAAATTTTAAATGTGTATTTTTATATTCCCTAACAACTGACTTGATTAGAAAAAAATATAACAAAAGTAGTCAAATAAAAGTTTCAAATAATACTTTTTTGTAGTAATATTATTTTCAAAGATTAATTGGTTGTTGATATTTATGAAAATGTCTTCAATGATTTTGCTAACAACAATAATCAAAATCGCTTTTAGCAGTTTGTTTTAGAAATTGTTTGATTTAAGTTGATATTATCATGTATTTTTGACACAGAACGAAAGTTATTTTACATGGAAAGCATAACATAAGTAGCTGCTTTTTTATTTACCTTTCTAAAAGGTCATACAATTGATATAATTATGTTCCTGCAATATTAAAGTTTTTTATATTTCATATTGTGTTGATATTTTTGAGCTGATACAAAATTACCTAAATAAGAATGTATGTTTACAAATAATACAACATGAACAAAGAGAAATCCTATTGAGATGAAGAGTAATGTTTTGCCTGAAGTTCATGTTATAAACTGAGACTCAATTTATGCCACTGGTAATTTATTATAGACTTCAATTATATTATTCGTTTTTACAATCATTATAAATGTTTCCAACCACCCAATGGATAAATAATACTTACCAGAAAAATTAGTTGCACGAGCGCTTGAGTTAACTGATGGCACACTATAGAAGCTGTTGTCCACCCAAGATTCGAACAGGATAGTGTCAGAGCTTCAACCTCTGACACTTTGAGTATTGCTGAGTCTTCAATTTCTTCTCTTTTCTTTTCGTTCTTCATCTCTTCGAGATTTTGGGAGACCACACGAATACTTTTCACGCCCCCTATCATAGGCGTGAAAAACCTATGATATCCCAGGTGGAATAAACCCGTGTGAAATGAGGAGTAAGAGGGCGGAGCCAAGGGGCCTCACTCGAATTCTCCTCTTGCACCCGAACAAACCATGCCCTATGGTAATTCTACCTCTGCACCCGCTTCGGCAGCACGAAAGGGAACGAAACCAGTATATGGTCTAGTTGATACTGAACTGAAATTAATCAAATAAAGTTCAAAAGTAAGTTTACGAACCAGATAAACACCTTAATTATCATAGGATGTGTTGTTATTACTTACGGAATGTAATTAAAGACGTCCTACAACACCTAAAATTATATTTATATTCTCTCATCGGGCCTAATGATGACTGGTGTGGCTAGTTGAGATCGATACCCTCGTAACATTTGTTATATGTTTACCTTCTGATATGGGAATACAGTACAAGTGTAAATATAGTTTTAAGTGTTGTAAGATGTATTGTATTACATCCCAGAACCAGATAAACAAACATAGGGAAAAATAAATAAAAGTCCTCTTGAACTAAAGTCAGTTTAACACCTAATCTAGATCAAAGTCAGGTCAAAAACTACTCGTCATCTAAACTTAAAACTGCAAATCCAGTGTATTTTCGCTTCCAATTCTTGTTCATACTGTCCATCTAACCCAAGACCTCATCTACCTAAAAAATAAATACAAACAAAAATAAAAATTGTATAGTTTTTCAAAATTATAGGTTGTAAAATCTTATTAAATTGTAAAACGTTATCCAACGTATTGTATGAGAGAACAGTTTAGTATAAAGATGTTCTTTTAATAATCTTTATTTACTTAACTGCACCAATATATTTACGTATTCTCAATGCTTTTTCACAGCATTATGTCTTTTGGTCACTGTTAACAATTTAAATTACTGACCCAGCTTAAATTTGTCATTATGCTATTAATTAATGCTTTCTACGAACAAGCCAACCTTTGGTAGTATAGTTACAAGACCGCCCTTGATACTTTCCCGTTCCCTCAGCTGCCAAGGTAGTAACCAATTTACATAACATTTTTCTTAGTGTCAAGTGTAAAAATTGTAAAATTATGGCATAAAGCCAATTAAAATTCTAAGCTATTGATTATATGATCAAAAATTGGTCCCCTTGTATTTTTTTCCAGGCCTAACTTCTTATCTTCAAGATTGCTTAGTATTTTGACTTCTTGACTAGCCTATCATATGAATATTTTTACATGTAGTCTGTTTTTTTCATAAAAATATATTTGTCTTCTCAAGTAAATTTATTTAAATTACCATTTATTCGACCGAGTTCAATCCTAAAAGTATGAATCATAATTGTTAATCGTGAATCACTACATCAGTAAACTTTATGTCAACAATTTACAACAAAACAATTTTGCATAGAATGTTATGTTACAGAAAAAGCAATTACAAATGACACATTTTTATTTGTAATATCGAATAGATCAAAGTGTATTTTTAAATGTTTAAAGATCACAATGATTAACCTCACGTCATTTCATTCGAGTTTAGAGCTTGACTAAACGTAAGTGATTAGTTTATGGTGATATGGAATGTTTAATTAAACATCCCCAAAATAGAAGGACGTGACGGTGTTGAAATACCCCCGTAGCAGCAAACCTGCATACTCAGCGAATTTCCAATGCATATTAATTTATCTTAATACCACATAAAGCCACATACCAAGTTTCATCAATATACACATTCATAAATAAACGATTTATGACATTTTAATTATTCTCCATAAGAATAATATGGCGGCTGAGTAGCAGGTTTGCTGAAATAAGGAACCCTAAAAATGGATTTTTATACAAATATCAATATAACTCAACTGGGTAAAGCCACATACCAAGTCCTATTAAATTATGTTCATAATTAAAGGAGATAACACGTTAATTATTCTCCATAAGAATAAAATGGGGCTGAGTATGCAGGTTTGCTGCTACGGGAACTATCGGCCAAAAAATGGGTTGTGAAAATATCAATAGACCACAATGAAATGAAGCAATATACCAAGTTTCGTCAGGATAAGTTGATAAATAAGCGAGATATATAATTGTTCTTATCCTCCATAAGAATAACATTGGACAACGTAGTGTGTTTAGCACTTTCAATATCTCAGTAACCAATTGACGTAGAGCAATGATTAAAACATCAAATTGTGCGTCTTTTTAAGTTTATCCAATGGAAAAAATAAAATTTTACTTTTTCAAAAATTGTATGTAAAAAACTCAAAAAAACCCATTTTTGGGGTACAAAACCCTCCCAAAATACGCCTTCGGATAGCTCGATCCGTCTGGTTTTCGAACTTAAAGTCATAAATGCTGCTTTACACGTTTGTAACAAAATTCATCAAAATCGGTCCTTTTTTACGAGAGTTATCGCACCCACGAACACACACACACACACACACATATATATATATATATATATATATATATATATATATATATATATATATATATATATATATATATATATATATATATATATATATATACAGTTTCAAACGAGTGGTGTTTTTGGGGTCTAGGGACCTCAAAACGAAATGTTATCATGGTCCCGGACCTAGGTCTTACCATGCCGACTACGGTAATAGCTTCTTCCCTATAGGGGAAATTCGCTAAAAGTGAAAGTATAACAACAATAAACATGAAAATCTTAATAAAGTGCAGATAAGATTGGAGGCTTGAGAAGTCAAAATAAGTAACATTACAAGAATGATTTTCATTCTAGAGTAATAAATGTGATATCGTATCGGTGAAGTATTGTCAAATACAATTTTGTAGTTAGTCAGAAAATCAAGTATTTGCAAATTATTGCTTTACATGCTTTAAATTACACTAATTAATTTAATTAGGATTATTAAATATTTTGCTAGAAATCTATAGCGAATAAAATAACGAGTTTTGATGTCATTATCATGATAATTTACTCACAGTACACCCCAGAAGATCTTCGACGCCCTTTTCTTTATTTTACAAAGAACAATTTTAATTTTGAATTACTTAGCAACAAGTGAGAAATGAATTTGTTTGTGTTTGAATTGCTTGGCAACCACTAGTTTAAAATTAGCACGGACCAATAATCCACAATATCACGTCTTGGTTGGCTTACTAAATGTTATATTTTACAATTTAAATTATGTAAAAACAGAGGCCAGTGCATACCTATAGCGCATTGTTCTGTGTTTTTACATAATTTAAATTTTCATAGCAAAATAAATGTTGAAATAGTTTTACATCGATATAATCTACAATGAAACTCCACATACAAATATGTACAACCTGCTAATATAGGGAAATCGATCTTTCATTTTAGTGTGTAAAGTCTTGAAGAAGTCTCAGACTGCCCAAACAACTGCAAAAATGAAAACAATTACTCAATGCTGAAGGTAAGTTACCCGTGGCGAGGGAGGGAGAGTGAACGGCTGGGTCCCGATATTCGTCCCCAGTGGGGTCTTCGAGCTCAGAGGCCCGGGGTGAGGGAGGGAGAGTGAACGGACGGGTGCCCGGTAGTCGACACCAGTGGGGACGACGAGTTCAGGGGCCCGTGGTGAGGGAGGGAGAGTGAACGGACGGGAGCCCGGTAGTCGACACCAGTGGGGATGACGAGTTCAGGGGCCCGTGGTGAGGGAGTGAGAGTGAACGGCCGGGTCCCGGTATTTGACCCCAGTGGGGACTACGAGTTCAGGGGCCCGTGGTGAGGGAGGGAGAGTGAACGGCCGGGGTCCCGGTATTCGACCCCAGTGGGAACTACGAGTTCAGGGACCCGTGATGAGGGAGGAAGAGTGAACGGCCGCCGCGGATGCTGAGCGTCGCACAGGCGTCACATCCTCTCGTCTCATCTGTCGCTGGCTCAGCCTCTGAACGGAAGCTCTGGTCCTGGACCCTTGGCCCGAGCGAGGCGTCAACCTACCAAACTACGTTCTTTACCTCTATGACCTGTAGATCATTCCCCTCGTCATGTTTGAAGTGTTCAGGGGTCCACTATGCAACATTAGTTTTAGTTTATCTCAATGTACTTCTAAATATTTGTTTGCTTTTAATTTGGTCTATCAAAATCAAATTAGTAGACTACTTTATTCATTTATATTTAACAGCCCGCTTTTTCTGTGCTCTCCTGTGCACTTTTCGTAAATTGTCACTTCATTTGAAACAACCGGTTCAGCCGTAATTCAGTCAGTAGGCCTACATTTTAGTTTTCACGTGTACAATTAGCAGGATGAAAAATACACATATGAAATCTTCATCGACGAAAAAAATAATGATTAATCCTCTAAACAGGTAATTTTCTTAATACACTGCAAAGCGAGTCCACTATAATGAATGATGAAGAGAAATCATATTTGAACGTACAAATTATCTATTAAGAGGATTCCGCATATACTTTCAAGGATCAATGTCGATAAAAATATTAATATGAATATTTTTCAACTCGCTAATTGCTTACGTGAAAATTTAAATGTAGGCCTACTGGCTAAATAAATAATGGTTAAACTGTTTGATTCATCTTACTACTTACTGTTACTGTTACTTTCATAATTACTACCGAAAGATAATTTTAATTACATTTTCGGATATTATTATTTATTTCCATTAACTCAAACGCAATAAAATAAGGGTTTAAATCGACTCTTTGTAAAAACCTCAATTATTCTAAATTTCCCTCAATTGTTCTCAATTATTCAAAACAGAACTGTATTCACTTCGAATTTAGATTAGAAGGGTAATATTTTTGGTTTTGTTCAAGGTATAGTAAAAACTGTAGTTAGTTAAAAAGTTACAAAAAAGTATAAATGTATTTTTTCATTCTGCACGAAATCCACCTGTTTTTTGTTCTCTAAATAGTACGCAAAACGTCACATTTTAGTCCTAGGACCTAAAAAATCAGCTGTGATCTTTTTTAAGTCCTAGGACTTAAAAGATTAGCTGTTTGCTAAATATTGTGTTTTTTTCATGATCTATACATGATAAAAGCGTTCCTTACCACACGTTATTAAAAGTATTGTTTGTAAATAACAGAAATGTAAACACTGTATATTACTTACTTTGTAAACATAATCTTGAAAATACAACTTAATTGTTCAAATTTTCAACGATTAAAAGTCTAATTCCGCATTATGATAAAAAACGTTGTTCATCACTTGGAGCAAAAGTGTCTTTTTGGTCCTAGTGATGAAAACTGCTATTGTTCCCGTTGTTTTGACTGATAGCTAATTTTTTTCATTAATACTTTTTATTATATAGTTGTGTGTTCAAATAATTTATACTATTATAAACTCTTTATAAACAAATTGTTACTTTTATTTCTCATAGTTAGTTAAGAGGTCAACGATGATTTGTACAAAACCCGTAAGTCATAGAGAGAGAAAAAATCTCTAATCAACAAAAAATAGCTTTATCTTAACGTAAAAACAAGTCGTTACAGTTATTAAGTGCTGCAATATTGACTCTTTCTGATCCTGTTTATAATTAAATTTTACAAAATTTATTATTTTTTAAACAACCAAAAACTTAAAGAAATGTTATGTTCTTGTTATGAATAATTTATCGCATTACATACATGATATACGTGTGATTTAAGCGGAAATATAATCATTTAACACTTATTTCAAGAAGATACAAATTTACTACAACACGAATACGTAATATATGCCATCATTTTCTGTAGTATTTATACTAACGAAACAATACAAAAATGTATATTTTTTGTAACCACATTCAGAAAACAATAGTTTACACAGTAAAAATATGTTTGACGTATACATTACTAGCTGATTATACGGTTTCACCCGGGTATAAAATGTATTTAAAATACCCCAGTAGCATCAAACCTGCGTACTCAACGAATTTTCGATGCAAATGTTTGTCTTAATACTACATAAAGCCGCTTACCAAACAATTAAGCGATATTTTAATTATTCTACATAAGAATAACATTGGGGATAGAGTGTGTAAATTTGCTGACACAATTTTAATGCAAATATCAATACAATTCAACTACGTGAAGCCACATACCAAATGTTATCAATATTCATTCATGAATAGGCGATATATAACATTTGAATCAATCTCCAAAAGAATAGCATGGGGGCTGAGTAAGCAGGTATGCTAAAAAAGGAACGCAAAATATGGGTTTTCATTCAAATATCAATATAACTCAGCTAGGTGAAGCCACATACCAAGTTTCATCACTCTACATTCATAAATAAGCGATGTACACCACTTTTTAATTTTTCTCCATAAGAATAACATGAGGATGAGTACGCAGGTTTGCTGCAACAAGGAGCACAACAAATGGGTTTTTATGCAAGTACCAGTATAAATCAACAATAGGTGAAACTACATACCAAATTTTATTAATTTATGTCATAATTAAGAGAGACTTAAGATTTGACTTATTCTTCATAAGAATAACATGGGGGCTGAGTGCGCAGGTTTGCAGCTAGAGAAAGTATCGGTACAAATTTCTGTGTGCAAATAAGAATAGACCACAACCAGATGAAGCCACTGTTGTGGCACATACCAAGTTTAATTATATTTGTTCATTAATAAGCGAGATATAAAATTTTACTTATTCTCCATAAGAAAAACACTGGACAACGTACTTTGTTTAGCACTTTTAATATCTCGGCAACGAATTGACGTAGAGTGATGATCAAAATACCAAATTGTTTGTTTTTAAGCTAAATTTAATGGTCTAATCAAAAGCTTGGGTTGAAAAAAATTACACGTAAAAAGTTCAAAAAAACAATGTTTGGGGTACAAAACCCCCTCAAAACCCCCTTTAAAATAGAGCGAGCTGTCTGGTTCTCGAACTCATGAAAATAGATGCTGCCTTACACGTTTGTACCTAATTGTATCCTACGGACACATACATATACATATACATATATATATGAATTTGAACGAATGGTGTTTTGACATCTGGGGGCCTCAAAACGAAAAGTTATCATGGTCTCAGGCTTAAGTCTTACCATGAGACCTACAGTAATAGCTTCTTCCCTATAGGGGAAATTCTCTAAAAGTAAATTACTAATGTCAGCTGTTTATTTGAATAACATTAAATAAATAGCAGAAAACTGTAACCGTATGGTCTCATTTGATTAACATTGGAGTTTTGGATGTCCCTCGGGGAGTAGCCCTAGAGGATTTAGAGGAAACTGAGAGTCAGGTACAACAGCTGTAACCTAAAGGAACCTACCCTGAAAATTGCGTGGCTTAACTCCTTGTAGTTTAACCGTACGGCAATCCACACACAGACAAGAACTCTGCTTTATTTATATAGATATGTATTTTGAAAGACAATCTATGTTTTTCTTTCTTGTTATATATTGCATTACCAATTTAAATTAGTTAACCCTAGGAGTGCTGTTCCGCCGGTTTCCGGCGGGATTTTGTGTCGCCTACTGTGCTGACCGCCGGTTTCCGGCGGAATGTGACCGAAAATTTTGCAACGTAAATAAACCTCTATTAATCAACTCAAAAGTGAATAATATATATATCATGCGAAAGATAATATTCTGAACTTTCATTTTATTACATAAAAAAACCCTGTAGCAGGTATATAACAATGTCACCGCGATTAGAAATCAAATGAATTTTAGGCGCGACACGATACTTGCAGCCGACACTTGGGAAATGTCAAAACATGACTTTTTTGAAATTACCCACCTCGGGTAATTTTCGTCGCACGATGTTGCGGGTAGTACCAATGCACAGCCAAGGAGTTATATTTCATTTTGGTATGGAGTTTTAGATCGATATATTGATTTGACAGATAATATGATTTTATAAACACAGATGATTTTTGTTCTTCTGTAAAATGCTGAACCGCCGTAAACCGGCGGAATGCAAAATCGAATATATATCCAGTGTAATGTTATATTTGCATGACATATAATATCTTATTTGAAAGAAGAAAGAATGGCGAATAATTTGGTGTTGCGCGATGGCAGCACTGAATGTAGCCGCACTCGATAGAGTAAACGTTCCATTGTGTTATATTTGTTCTGTCAACAGCTTGTATCAGCCGTTTTGAGTTTCGTTTTATGTGCGTTGTGATATTTCTATCCGTGAGTTATTACTAAATAATTTAGTATTTCGGAGTTTTAGTGTTAGTGAAGTGTTTGTGTGTATATAACAGAAATCTTTATGCATTATATTATGCATAAATATTACTGAAGTTTGACAAATAGTGTTTATAAAGTGTTGTGTTTACTCCTACATAGGCCTAGTGAAATTTGCCAAATCCGCGACTGTTTAGTGCTACATAACACATATAAAAACAATAATTTACCCTAAGTGTTATACATTTTTATGTAGGTAATTGAATGTACTACAGCATGGTTATATTGGTTTGGGGGTAAAATATTTGGTCAAAAAGTTATATACTAAAAACTGTGAAATTTTTTTTTCCAAATATGCAAAAATTCCAAAACGTTATTTTATTTACATGTATTTATAAGTGACAACATTTTTTTACCATAAACCTATGACTTTGTTGGATTCCTTACTTCATTAGCTATACAAATATATATATATCATTATTAGTATACATATATATTACATTACTTATTTACATCACAAACTAACACTCTACAGTTTACGCATTTTTCGGGTTTCCGTTTATTATTACATTATGCCCCAAAAAACTTATAAAAAAAATTCTTTCCCCAACATGTTATATATTTCTATGTAGGGAATTAGATTGTCTACAAAATGTATATAATGAATTTTCCATAAAAAATCTGTGGAAAAAATTTTACCCTGGCTGCTTTTGAAATTTCAAAAAAAAATATCAAAATTTTCTTATTCTTTTCACTTTACCGGAAAATAAAAATGTCTAGATCTTTATTATTTTAATATCTCTAGAATCTCCTGTTCTTTCTGAACAAAATGAATATAAAGTTAACTTGTTTACTCTAACGGTTGAATTTATATGGATTTTTAAAAAAAGGTCTGCAAAATCGCCAAATTTAGCTCACCACACTACGCGTTAACATGGCGCCACTCCTAGGGTTAATCATAAAAATACCCCCGTAGCAGCAACCCTGCATACTCAGCGAATTTAAAATTCATATTAATTTATCCTAATACCACATAAAGCCACATACCAAGTTTCATCAATAAATAAATTCATAAATAAACGATTTATGACATTTTAATTATTCTCCATAAGAATAACATGGCGGCTGAGTATGCAGGTTTACTGAAACAGGGAACACTAAAAATGGGCTTTTATACAAATATCAATATAACTCAACTAGGTAAAGACACATACCAAGTTCTATTAATTTATGTTCATAATTAAAGAAGATAACACGTTACTTATTCTCCATAAGAATAACATGGGGATGAGTATGCAGGTTTGCTGCTACGGGAACTATCGCCCAAAAAATGGGTTTTTGTGCAAATATCAATAGACCACAATGACATGAAGCAATATACCAAGTTGCGTAAGGATAAGTTGATAAATAAGCGAGATATACTTGTTCTTATCCTCCATAAGAATAACATTGGACAACGTACTGTGTGTAGCACTTTCAATATCTCAGTAACTAATTGACGTAATTGATTAAAACACCAAATTGTCCGTATTTTTAAGCTGATTCCAATGAAAAAATTAAAATTTTACTTTTTTTAAGTTATATGTAAAAAACTAAAAAAAAAAAATTTTTGGGGTATAAAACCCCCCCAAAATACGCCTTCGGATAGGTCGATCCGTCTGGTTTTCTAACTTAAAGTCTTAAATGCTGCTTTACACGTTTGTACCAAATTTCATCAAAATCGGACCTTTTTTATGAGAGTTATCGCATCCATGGACACACACACACACACACACACACACACACACACACACACACACACACACACACACACATATATATATAAATATATATATATATATATATATATGTGTGTATACAGTTTTGAACGAATGGTGTTTTTGGGGTCTGGGGACCTCAAAACGAAAAGTTATCATGATCCCGGGCCTAGGTCTTACCATCCCGACTACGGTAATTGCTTCTTCCCTATAGGGGAAATTCGCTAACAATTGACATATAACATGTGATGTTTATGTACACTTGTTATTGTTTTCCGTATGAAACACGGTTGTAGATAAATTGTAGATTGCTTCATTTTTAAGGCTGTGGAGAGTTGGCTTGCCATGGAAACGGAGGGAATAAAGGGAAAATGGCGGCCACTATATAAGCTTTTTCTTAGAGATTGGCATGTGTTTGGACACTCGTTGGTTAAGCTCGTAGGTGTTCACACTTCCATATTTATGTATAACTAGCAGTTACCCGGCGCGCGTTGCTGCGCCCAAATTAAGTTAAAATAAAAAAGTTAATATACTCGTAAATTCAAGTAACACAATTCATTCAAGTAACACAATTCAAAAGATAATAAACCAGCCAGTGTTTACATTTCTTTGTTTCCATTGTGTTGTTTACATTTAAACAAATGACAGTTTAAAGAAACTTTGAATTTTTTTAATTACAGCTGTCAATTTTGTAAACACTAAATTTTTAAAACCTGACACTGCACCCTTGTATGCCCTCTGGGTCGGAGCCCTTTGGACATATTTGCACCAAACTTCACAGAAACCATCCTTGAATAATACTTAATAATGCCTGAAAGTTTCATTACAATTTGTCGAGCGGTTTCGGAGTCCATAGGTTACATACATATATACATACATATTTCCTCTTTTATAGATTTAGATTTGTATTTGTTATTTTATTCATTCCAAAGGCAGAGCCAATTTACAGAATTACAATCAAGTATCTTATCATATCTGTATCATATTTTTATTTTCCTCAGTATGTAACCCAACGACGCGACGGTTGTCTTTGCTGTCTTTTATTAAAGTTTATCGCCCCGGTGTCAACACCGTATCGAGCTATGGCGGTATTATTGCTAGAACTTGTTTTAAAGGATTATTTATTTGTACTTCATGTTTCACGTAGCAAAAAAAGAAAAAAAACAATCGACGTTCAATAATATAATGTGACTTTAAAGAACAATCTCTACGGTAGACAAAGATATATTCTAGTGTACAGAAATAATCGTGACTGTGAATTATAAATATCCATTACATAATTACTCTATAATGAAATAAAATAATATTAATACCTCCGTAGCAGTAAACCTGCATACTCACCGAATTTCGAATGCATACATATGTATTTTAATACCACTTAAAGCCCCATACCAAGTTTCATCAATATACATTCATAAATAAATGATTTATGAGATTTGAATTATTTTCCATAAAAATAACATGGTGTCTGAGGATGCAGGTTTGCTGAAACATGGTACACAACAAATGGTTTTTTTATAAAAATGTTTGTATAACTTAACTAGGTGAAGCCACATACCAAATGTTATTAATTTATGTTTATAATTAAGGGAGATAACATTTTACTTATTCTCCATAAGAATAACAAGGGGGCTGAGTACGCAGGTTTGCTGTTTCGGGAACTATCAGAAAATAATCGTGTTTCGTGCAAATATCAATAGACTACAATGGTATGAAGCAATATACCAAGTTTTGTCAGGATAAGTTGATAAAAAAGCAAGATATACATTCTATCTTATTCTCCATAAGGATAACATTGGACAACGTACTGTGTTTAGCTCTTTCAATATCTCTGTAACAAATATACGTAGAGAAATTATCACAACACCAAATTGTTTTTTTTTTAAGCTGAATTGAATGGTGAAAACTAAAATTGGATTTAGCAAAACATAATATGTAAAAAAACTCAAAAAAACAATTTTTTGGAGTATGAAACCCCCCTAAAATACCCCTTGGCATAGATCGATCTGGCTGGTTTTCAAACTTAAAGTCATAAATGTTGCTTTACATGTTTGTACCAAATTTCATCAAAATCGGTCATTTTTACGAGGGTTATCGCAGCCACGGACACACACACACACACACACACACACACACACATATATATATATATATATATATATATATATATATATATATACCCCCGATATACACACAGTACCCCCGTATATATATACAGTTTTGAACGAATTGTGTTTTTGGTATCTGGGGACCTCAAAACGAAAATTTATCATGGTCCCGGGCCTAGGTCTTACCATGCCGACTGCAGTAATAGCTTATTCCCTGTAGGGGAAATTGGCTAAAACCCCCCTTTCAATAGATAAAACTCAATGTTTTTTTTAATAGATAAAACGGGTGTCCATGAAATCTTTTTACCACATAAAGCCACATACCAAGTTTCATCAATGTACATCCACAAATAAACGATTTATGACATTTGAATTATTCTCCATAAGAATAACATGGTGGCTGAGTACGCAGATTTGCTGATGCAAGGAACAAAAAAAGGCGTTTTATACAAATATCAATATAACTCAAGTAGGTAAAGCCACATACCAAATTTTATTAATTTATGATCATAATTAAGGGAGATAACACGTTACTTATTCTCCATAAGAATAACATGGGGATGAGTACGCAGGTTTGCTGCTTCGGGAACTACCGGCCAAAATATGTTTTCTAGTGCAAATGACCACAATGATATGAAGCAATATACCAAGTTTCATCAGGATAAGTTCATAAATAAGCGAGATATACAATTTTTCTTATTCTCCCTAAGAATAACATTGGACAACGTACAGTGTTTAGCACTTTCAATATCTCTGTAACCATTTAACGTAGAGCAATGATCAAAACACTAAATTGTGCATCTTTTTAAGCTAATTCTAATGGAAAAAATAAAATTTGACTTTTTCCAAAATTATATGTGAAAAACCCAAAAAAAACATTTTTGGGGTACAAAACCCCCCCAAAATACCTCTTTGGATAAGTCGATATGTCTGGTTTTCGAACTTAAAGTCATAAATGCTGCTATACATGTTTATACCAAATTTCGTCAAAATCCGATTATTTTTCCAAGGGTTATTGTGCTCACGGACACATATGTATAAATATATATATATATAAATATATATATATATATATATATATATATATATATATATATTTATATATATATATTTATATATGTGTCCGTGAGCAAGATAACCCTCGTAAAAATAATCCATTCATATAATATATGAATAACAGTTTCGAACGAAGGGTGTTTTTGGTATCTGGGGACCTTAAAACGAAAAGTTATCGTGGTCCCGGGCCTAGGTCTTATCATGCTGACTACGGTAATAGCTTTTTTTTTATAGGGGAAATTCGCTAAAAGCCCATAGAGCTACAAATATAAGCTTACATTTATAAGAAAGTGCAAAAAATGCAGTTTTATTTATAATGTAAAAAACATCAGTACACTTCTATGAGTGCATTAGTGGTCCGTAAAATATTTATCCGTAATTCAATTTCCGCCCAGTAATTAACCAACTTCTCCTCAGTGTTTGTTGATATAGCTGCTCTAATTCTGGACTTCACCTTGTCCATATCAGAGGCAGGAGTAGCATATACAACGCTTTTCACAAAGCCCCAAAATAAAAAGTACATTGCTGTTACTAATGGTGAGCGAGGAGGTCAAGCTATTGGCCCACCGCCGGATATTACCCCGATGGACTTATTCTTTTGGAGCTATGTTAAAGACGTTGTATACAAAGTATACCAGTCCCTGATACGGACGAGCTGAAGACCAGAATCAGAGGAGCAATGTCAAAAATCGCTGAAGAGATGTTGGTTAATACTTGGTTGGAAATTAAATTTTGGCTAGATATTCTACGGGCCACCAATGGGTCACACGTGGTAGTGTACTGATGTTGTGTGTATTGTAAATAAAACTATATTTGTTGCACTTTCTCAAAAATATAAGCTTTTACTTGTTGTTCTATAATAGCGGGCAGATAAATTACCAGTTGAGGGCGTGGTTTGCCGGGCTATCACCCAAAATCAGCCAATAGTAGATGCTGCATTGCCAAAACTCCACACCAGCTGATCGGAATAACGTCCTACAGTATATATTTATTCTTATAGTGATATTTTTGTTTGGCAAAATGGAAACAGTGACAGCGTACAGCCATATTGGCTACAGTCCAACTGTCAATTTATTTGTCCGCTGTTATAGTGGTTTTCATTTGATTACAGGCCAATAAAATCAATCCAAGACTTTATGGTCACCCGGTGCAATACTAACCACCATCACCCCATCTTGTAATTTATTTGGGGTGCTTTAGTCGGTGGATAATGCAGTACACGTATAGTTGGGGCCTTTGACGCCTGGTGTTCTCTATTTCAACAGACCGAATAAATAATGACCCAGCTACTCCGGGAAAATTCATGGAGCGCAACAACATGTGTGCTACATTCTAAAGAATTTGGTTCATTTTCTAAATTTGTGCACATCTAGGAATCTCATTGATCATTCGGAGTCAATATGTCAGGGATTAGTCATGATAATTTGATTCGGTGGGTTCCCATATCATTACACGCAATACAATATTAGCGTTTTATATATACAAGATGTTAAAAAAACTTTCAAGACTTTGGGTTATGATTCCTCGTACAAAAGGAAAGAAAAAAAAATATAAATGTTTTTTCCCTTCCTAACGTCTATCCGTCTGTATGTGCGTTTCGCTTAGTACGTTATATCGTAGGAACATCTGAAGATATCAAATTCAAACTTGGTACATCTATTACATCTAATAAGACCCATTTAGGTATGGAATATCAAGTTTATAATTAGTACTATTTAAAAAATGGCGGTCATTTATGTTTTTCAAAGCTAAATATCTTAAAAACCGTAATATTTAGGAAAAGACTGTAAGCATTAAAAAAATAGTGTATTTTTATCCTAAAAATAATCATATGAAGATATTAACTATTGGACCAACCATAAATAACTAGGAAATTGTGATTTTTACAAGTTAAAAGATGCTTTTTTGCCATTTATGGACTAAAACAATCATTTTTTCATTTATAAAATTCACAATTTCCCAGTTATTTATGATTCTATAGTTAAAATCTGCATGTAATTATTTGTAGGACAAAAATACGCTACTTTCTAGATACTTACAGTATTTTCCTAAATATTATGGTTTTTAAGATATTTAGCTTTGAAAAAAATGACCGCCATTTTGAAACGGTAACCAAAATAGATCTTATTAGATGTAATACATGTACCAAGTTTGAAGTTGATATCTTCAGATGTTTCTACGATACACGGGAAAATCAAGCAGCCAGCTCATAAAAACATTTCAAAAGTCATCTTGAAACTCATCTTAGTTTTTAGAGAATTTTTTCTGTTGACGAGTTCATGAAGAACCGCTGGGATCAGTTATTTAGTTGTTACCCCAATCAATTTGTCAACGGTGTTCTTAGTATGAATGAGTGAGAATAGAAGACCTTTGTAATCGATGTTACAATTATTTTTCTTAGTCTAAGCCAATATACTGACTGACATTGTTTATTATTATGACGATAGCGGTACAGTTGAAAAACATTGTCCATGAAAGAAGATTTTTGTATCTATCATCTCTTCAGACGAGAGATACCTTCGTGTGTGTGCATGTTTTACTTTTAAATGGTTTTAATCGTCCATTGTGTTTAAAAGCATTTGTTTTGTAATTGCCTCTGAATAACCATTTTGAATTGATTTCCTAGCTACATGTCCTCGATAAATACAATATAGTATTGACATTTAACATGCTCATTTGTAACTGAATACAAACTATTTTTAAAAGGCATGACATTTACGTGCTAATTTTTTTCAGATCAAACTCCATAACTAATCATCTTTTATGCATTGCAATAATTTTGCTCTTTGACATGAATGCATGTAAATATCTTGCTGTGTGAAAGAAGGCGTTCGCAACGGTTATTTTTAAAATTTAAACTTATTTCGTATGTTATAATTTTTTACCTAATACTATAGTACCACTAGTTTCATAGTGGGTTTAAATTATAGGCGGATGTAGGCATTCGTATGCACTTGAGTATATAAAAAGTTGATTAGGTTGAGTAACTTGTGCTTGAACATATTATTACACTCATTATCATACTCGGTAGCGAAACTTTGTAAATACAAATTCTGTGCAATTATTATCAGGCTTAAATAACGGGTGAGAACGATTAAAATGTCGATAGAGAGGGCATTTCGAGAGTAGAGGCTGTAATTCGATGTTGTCTTTCCGCTTGTAGTAGAGTTTCACCGTAGATTAAACATGTTTAGGCCTAATCTATGGTTGCGCCTAGAGTAGATCCTACCCCTGGGGTCTGATGAGATGATTGCTATAACACTCCAGGATCACTCGTGTTATGACAGCAGCTACGAGTCACCGTCACCAAGGCCTCGGCCATTGTTGCCGCGATCCATCAGCTCTTCTCCACCACGCTATCTCAAGGCCGACTCCAGGATTACGCCGCTACTCCTGGACACCTTCCTGCTCCTGTGCAGCTTCTGATGTCTTGGAAATACACGTTAGGTCGAGAATTTGCCTGTCCACGATTGTGAATGTTCAAGTAAGTATAAGTGTTTTAATTTTCATAACTACGAAAGTATATCGCTTGTAATATTCAGTTACTTTTATATTTTACGCATCTGATAGAGACCAATTTATGTCAAACTATCGGTTAGATTTTGTTCCCTTTTCACAAGTTACTGTATTTGATGTATTTATAATTATTTTTTAATATTTAAAACTACTTAACTGTTGAAGTATAATAAGGGTTTTAGCTATTTTAAATTGTTGTGTGTTATTAGGGTACTGCCCTATAACCCGTAAAAGTTATAATGTTAATTTACTTGTTTCATAAACAATTAGTTTTTTAGGCGCAAATTTATCAATATCATTCCTTTGAATTTCTTTATAAACGAACTTTCCACAATTGGATTCTTTCAAGGAACCGTAAAAAACAGGTAAAAACAGAATTGGCAACACAATCCAATCCAGTGATTATTTTCAATTATTAATATTTATAATCGAACCCCAAAATGCTTGTACAAAATATTGCTTGGATTTGTTTTAGCGAATTTCCTCTATAGGGAAGAAGCTATTACCGTATGTCTCATGGTAAGACTTAAGCCCGAGACCATGATAACTTTTCATTTTGAGGTACCCAGATGCCAAAAACACCATTCGTTCAAATGTGTGTATATGTATATATGTATATATATATATACACATATATATATATATGTGTCCGTAAGCACGATAACTCACGTTAAAAACCTCTGATCTTAATGAAATTTGTTACAAATGTGTAAAGTACCATTTATTTGAACGAGTTCGAAAACCAGACGAATCGCATCATCCGAAGGGGTTTTTTTGGGGGGTTTTGTACCCCAAAAATGTGTTTTTTGGGGTTTTTACATGTAATTTTTATTGTAATAAAATTTTAATTTTTACCATTGAAATCAGCTTAAAAAAACAAACAATTTGGTATTTTGATCATTGCTCTACGTCAGTTGGTTACTGAGATAATGAAAGTGCTAAACACAGTACGTTGTCTAATGTTCTTCTTATGGAGAAAAAGAAAAATTGTATATCTCGCTTATTTATGAACATAAACTTCCAAAATTTAGTATATGTTAGTTTAGTAATTTAGTAGTAATTTAGTATATTTAGTACATCTGGTTGTGGTTTATTGTTGTTTCACAAAAAAAGATTTTTCACCTATGGTTCCCGTAGCAGCAAACCTAGGTACTCGGTCCCCATGTTATTCTTATGGAAAATAATTAAAATGTTATAAATCGCTTATTTATAAATGTATATGGATGAAACTTGGTATGTGACTTCACTTAGATGAGTTCTATTGATATTTGCATAAAACGCATTATTTTATATTCCTTGTTGCAGCAAACCTGCGTACTCATCCCCAATGTTGTTCTTATGGAGAATAATTAATATTTTAAATATCACTTGTTTGTGAATATACTTCTTATGAATTCTGTTAAGTGGCTTAGTGTGTTGTGTTATATATTCATTGGAAATTCACTGAGTATGCAGGTTTGCTGCGACGGGGGTATTATTATCTATACTTAATTAATACGTTACGGGATTTTTTGGTTCTGGAACTTCTCCTACCGGTTTAACCCGATTTTGATATTTCCGGTGTCATTGGATAAAGTTTGGTCTGAGTTTGAGTCCAAATATCATAAAGGACGAAATTAAGGCTAAATTATTCAAATATACTAGATGTAACTTTTTTTCTAAACAAACTTAGTATCACAGCATAGTTGGTTTTTAGAAGTGTTATAAGGGAATTTTCTATGGAATAGTAGTCTATTATTATTATTATTATTTGTTGTTAAACTATATTGCAAAGTATTAATCAGATCGTTACGTTTGACTTTAAAACAAGCCTTGACTGAGAAATTAAGCCTTTACATTAGCATGATTACGTCAAACTAGTTACTTAAGATTGTTTAAGCATCAGGTTTTTAGATTTACTTTTTTTATTTTGCTTTAATTGTAATCAAGGCACCAATCAGGAAAAACAGAAAATTATATACAGGAGCGTGTTTATCGCCAGTTTTTATGAGAGTGATGCTTGCACCTAACAGTGCGAAGGAAAGACTGACTCATACAGGGTGATTGGTACTTGGAGTGACAAAATTTTTTGGTGATAATATAGTCTAAATATCCAATTAGTTTTGTTTAACTTAAAGTGGTATCTTATCTATGAATTTTATAACTAGGTGTACGCTCATTCCTCGCGAATAAGGATAATTGAAACACATGATTAATCTTAAATCGAGTATCATAAAAAATTCAATATCTGATTTGAGTAACATCATCAGAATACATTCCGTTATCATTTAACTGCCGCCAGAATCCGGATTTTATGTCTATATAGCTATAGTTTTAGTCACTTCTCTAAGAATCAATTATCGCGGTAGCTGAGAGGTATCGCACTGGCTTTTGGATCGAAAGGTCGCAGGTTTGGATCCCGCCGCCGACCTAACATTTTATCCGTAGAAAAACATACATACATTTACCACTTGTTTTTAACAAAGTAAATGTTGTATAAATATGTAAATTTATTTATTTTTAAAATAAATTGAAGATTTCAGGCATGGTTTGTTGTTAGGATTGGCATGGGTGCGTTATCTTAGAACAAACAGAGCATTTTGGGCTAAGCAGTGACTTTAGCAGTGTGGTTAATTTAACTTTTAAGAGAACAGCGAGTTTCCTATATGAACTAATGTTAACAATTTCTATAGGCCAAGTCAGAATATCCTTAAGAACTAACAATAAATCGTCAGGCCCAGTTATTTAGATGAAAAAATGAGATTTCAATATATTGTTTCAATAGCCTAGGCTATCATGAAATTAAATGCTGTAAACATGGGTTGGCCCAAGTCCGTACATGAAACTTCTAAAGTGACAAGTAGCCTAAGTGTATATGCCTACATTTTATAGTCATAGGTCCAAGTTGATGATGAAAGCAGCTAAATATAATCCGACATAGGAGATGTCAAATCATTTCAGATAACCTGTACAAAAGGCTTAGTTTGGTCAGAATAGTTTAAAGCTTTTGTTTTGGTTCGCTACAACATTCCTGGTAATGTGTTTAAAGTATTTTACAACAGTTGTATTTTACAAAATGATATTTCAATATATTGTTTCAATAGCCTAGGCTATCATGAAATTAAATTCTATAAACATGGGTTGGTCCAAGACCGTACATGAAACTTCTAAAATGGCAAGTAACCTAAGTGTATAGGCCTACATGTTATAGCCATAGGTCCAAGTTTATGATGAAAACAGCTCAGTATAATCCAAACCTAGGATATGTCAAATCATTTCAGATAACCTGTATATAAAAGGCTTAGTTTGGTTAGAATAGTTTAAAGCTTTTGTTCTGGTTCGCTACAACATTCCTGGCAATGTGTTTAAAGTATTTTACAACATTTGTATTTTACAAAATTATATTTCAATATATTGTTTCAATAGCCTAGGCTATCATGAAATTAAATACTATAAACACGGGTTGGTCCAAGACCGTACATGAAACTTCTAAAATGGCAAGTAGCCTAAGTGTATAGACCTACATTATATAACCATAGGTCCAAGTTTATGATGAAAACAGCTCAGTAAAATCCAAACCTAGAATTTGTCAAATCATTTCAGATAACCTGTATAAAAGGCTTAGTTTGGTTAGAATAGTTTAAAGCTTTTATTTTGGTTCACTACAACATTCCTGGTAATGTGTTTAAAGTATTTTACAAAAGTTGTTGTATTACCAGTTAATGTCGGCTTACTCTTACTGTAATCCAACCCGTCAACGTCCTATGTCAAATCATTCAAGATAACCTTCCGAAAAAGGCTGTTTTGGTTAGAATAATCTATAGCTTTTATTGTGGTTACCTACTACATTACTGGTAATGTATTTTAGGTAATGTAGACAATTTTTATTAATTTACTGAAAATATAACCTAGCAAATAATTGTCCTACAAAAATAAATTTTAAGGTTGTTCGCTTACTGTGACTAACTTCATCAACGCTTTCTAGACAAATTGAGGCTTTGTATAATTTTTACACATGGCTATCACAATATTACCAATTGTCTAAGAAAATGTAATAAAACAAACTATTTTATAAGTTAAGTATAGCTTAACTATTTTATAGTTAAGTATAGTTTTATCTTAGTATCTAAAGTAATAAAAAAGTTATTTTGAGTTTTTCGATCTGCCACACGCGTCGTCTGTCGTCTGCCACTGATAAAATCGTCACCTTCTACGACGACGACGACGACTGACGATATTTACACAGAGTTTGCGTAGTAAGGGAATATTAACTGTATATTTTTTTTAGCGAATTTCCCCTATAGGGAAGAAGCTATTACCGTAGGTCTCATGGTAAGATTTAAGCCCGAGACCATGACAAATTTTTTTTTTTAGGTCCCCAGATGACTAAAACACGATTCGTTCAAATTTATATATATGTATATATATATCTCTATATATATATATATATCTATATATATATATATATATCTATATATATATATATATCTATATATATATATATATATATATCTATATATGTGTCCGTGAATGCGATAACTTGAGTAAAAAACGTCCGATTTCAATGAAATTTGGCTCAAATGTGTAAAGTGACATTCATGACTTTAAGTTCGAAAACCAGAAAAATCGGGCCATGGGAAGGGGGGTTTATGGGGGTTTTAAATTTTCCAAAAATCAGTTTTTTGCATTTTTTACCCTAAAATTTTTAAAACACTTAATTTTGGTTTAAACCATGTTATAGAGCTTAAAAAAACAAATAATATGGTATTTTGAATTATTAAGCTAGGTTAAGTGGTTGCGGAGAAAATCCAAAAAAACCTGCTCATAAAATCTCCTATGTTAATCTTATGGGAAAAAGGTTTTTGGCTTTTCCTAAGTTAATTTTGATGTAAACTTCACATTTGCTTTTACCAATCAATTCAGCTCCACAAAACAATCATTTTGGTGTTTAAATTGTGATTCTACGTCCAACCGTTGCAGAGATATTCAAAGTGCTAAACACAGTACGTTGTCCAATGTTATCCTTATGGAGAATAAATAAAATTTGATATCTCCATTATTAATGAATGTATATTGATGAAACTTGGCACGTGGGGTCACGTAGTACTGGTATATTGATATTTGCACAAAAAATTGATTTTTTGTTGATTATCCCCGTAGCAGCGAACCTGCGTACTCAGCCCCCATGTTATTCTTATGGAGAATAAGTAAAATGTAATGACTCCCTTAATTATGAACATAAATTAATACAACTTGCTATGTGGCTTCACCTTGTTGAGTTATAATGATATTTGCATAAAAACCCATTTTTTTAGTTCCTTGTTGCAGCAAACCTGCTTACTCATCTCCCATGTTATTCTTATGGAGAATAATTAAAATTGTATATATCGCTTATATATGAATATATTTTTATAAAACTTGCTATGCGGCTTTATATGGCATTAAGACATATATTATGCATTGGAAATTCGCTGAGTACGCAGGTTTGCTGCGACGGGGGTATTTAAACGTACACTTAATAATTTATAAAATAATAAATATGCTCACAACTTAAAAATATACTTCGATTTATCTCTCTTGTGTGTTTTTTGTTGGTAAAAATCTGTTGTTATCCAGTATAACAAAGTATACTCTAGTAAACTAACTATTGTTACTCTGTTGTTGAAACATAGACGTCGGCTAAATTTTAACGATTCAAAAAGTACCACTAAAATGGCTTCCAATGTTATTCTTATGGAGAAAAAAATAAATTTGGTTTTAAGATAATTTGATTAATACTGAACGAAATTATCTGAATAACGAACTTGACCGAGATTTTGACCTGTTAAATTTTTCTGGAAAATTTTAAGTTTAACTGTGGAGGCATTCTAGAGTTATTGTGGTCACAGACACGTCAGTTGAGTTGATTCTCTTACCAGTCTAAGCAGTAAGGGACCGCGTCTAGGTGTCACCCCGTCAACCTGTCACCCCGACAAACCGTCACCTTTTAAAACAGGTTTTGAGGTGACGAGTTGACGCGCATCGTCCCCGACAACCCGTCACCATTTGAAGGAGGTGACAGGTTGTCGGGGTGACACCTTGACGCGAGCGTGCGAGGTGATGGGTTGTCGTGTACGGAGGCGTCTAATCGTCACCTCCAAAGAGAGGAGGTGACACCTTGTCGGGGTTACACCTTGACGCGAGCGTGAGAGGTGGTGGTTTGACGTCGATGCAACCGACAACTTGACACCACAGCAAATCACCACCCCGATAGGCTCCTCCCTTTGAACTAAAATTACATATTTGCACACATAATCAATTCGTTTAACTCTGCAATAAGAGACAGCTTCTTAGACTTTATTATCTTGGTATGGTCCAACAAAACCGCTGATGATTTTTGTGGTGAATGGTACTATCAGTGGTTTTAAACTATTTCAACTTTCTTAATAGAGGCGGCATAAAAAAATTATAATGCGTGAATTCTACTAAACGTATTTTTCAGCTCGCTTCAATGCTGTTTGTCATGTTTATAATAATTCTAAGGTAGGTAAAAAACTTTCGCAATACCGCAGAAGTAGTCATTATAGAAATGAGTTTGCAATTTCGTCAAAACATCATCGACAAATTTGAACACAATCCCCTTAGTAGTTAAAAATAAGTTTCACTGGGGGGTGACCTTAATGAAAATTTGTTTCATGTGCAAGCTGCAGTTGGTTTATACGCATAAGGCAAGACATTTTTCAAAGTGTACTCACGCGTACTCATTTGTGTCTATATCATTGCATTTTTTCCGTTACTAGATGGGAACTCACGAAATGTTGTTGAGTTTGTCATTATGTATTGCTAGATTCAAAGTGATGTGATTGATTATCGTGAGAATTTGATCAATCCCGCAAATCACACTTCGCATAGAATTTATATGTTATTTATTTTCCATGCCGCCTTCATGAGAAAAGTTGAATAGTTGAAACCACTGATATGAAAAAATGATAGTATCTAAAGAACCGTTCATCGCAAAAATCATCTCTCTAACCAGTGAAATAGCTCTGCTGTCACAAAACAAAATGTGAGCGCAATTTTTGGACCACCCCTTATTCGATTAGGCCTACTAGCAGTTTCCCGTGGCTACACACACGCTCAAACTGAAGTTATAAACCAGTTTCTTGTTGTTGCCTTTAAGACGAAACTCCAAAGAATAAATTATAAGGTAAAACTGCAACATATATGCTTTATTAAAGTTATTACTTATTTGGTTTTATCAGTTGGTATGTTAAAAAATTAAGACGCTATTATGAAGGTTTATTAAGATGGCTTATAAGGACTATGAAACGACTACCTATCATGAAGACTTTACACGCTATTCTTTAAGATATAATTTTTTGGAGTTGAGAATAAACTATGTTAGATCAATCTCGTGTTAAGGTTATAATGTATAAGAACCTATCTTGCAAAAACATGTTTCAAACTACCCTAAAAATAAACAAATATCTATTTTATCATACAAAAAACTTTAGTCAACTAAGATCCCATACATTGTAGAAAAGAAAGACCTGTAAAGACAATAAATAAGTTATTCCTCATGTTGTATTTTGATCTAGATAAAAGTTACAAAATTTGTCTTGGTCCTAATCTGACAAAAATTAAGCCTTGGTTTAAATTTTCAATTAAAAGCACTAAATTGTCTCTATCTGACATTAATTACATTACATGTACAAAATCTTTGATTTCGAATTAAACTGAGTAGTATTGCAAATAAAAATTATAGATTATCAGTATCTGTTTTAACTCTTTGGTTCAATTATTGCAATCAATTGAGCATTTTAATATGTTCCGTTTTTAATTATTAGGCTTATTACTAGCCTACTTGTTTTAAAATTATTTGCAGATAGTAATAATAATTTTGTAGCTTGTTATTATTCACCTTTGACGTAACGTATCGAAAATAGTATTGATTTTATGTTTAAAATCACAGTAGTTTTGTTTGTTTTATACATTTACGTATTTAAAAAAGGTTCATTATTCGCTCATATTACGAAGTAACATTATTAAAACTTCTACGCGGTAGGCCGGAAGACAACATTACAGTTTCATACTGCGAAGGGGTATTCATGTAACCAACCTAAAGGGTGGCAGGTGTTCAAAACATATTTGCGACCACCCTCGGCATTTAAACCGAACCGGATGGGATGTCCCGATCTTCGCGGGAATGTTGCTAGCAAAGGGTCTAAAGCAAATCAACAGCCCATGTTGCGTAGCCCTAGGAAGTTTTAAAAAGGGATTAGACCTGTGTGAAGGCCAGATTCATAATTCAACTTTTTTTAATTTCAGCTAAATTTGTTTAGTAGTTTAATAGCCATAAACCCAAATTTTACGACCAAACATATAAAAAGCATTTTTTATTGCATTAATTTATAAACGTGCATATGTATGGTTCAGTAATTTATGATTTCATAATATAATTAAATTAAAGAGTGAGTCAAAAAATCTACAAGTGAAATTAATAACAGATAAACAATCACTTTTAATAAGATAACGGATATTTATTGTCGATAAAAATTTGTTACAAAATAGTTTTGAAATATGCTAAGATTGTTTTACCTTATTGGTAGCTTTGTGTCATCTTCTTTGTTTACGTTTTAAAAGTCAACTAAAATTGAAATGAACAATTTTAAAGTGAATACTTTTAATATATTTCGATTTTAAACTTTAATTATTCATAGTATCATAAGGCACTTCTATGAGAAAAAATATGAGTGACTTTGAAATTTCATTTAGGTTTGATGAGAAATAAAGTCGCTAAGCTTTTTGAACATCGAGGTGGAAGATTCGATCAAAATTTACGAAACTTGTAATTTTTTTCGCTACTCAAAACGTTTATTTCTCGATTATTATACCATTCTAAAACAAACTGTCGTATACTTTGGTGTTTTTAACGTGTTAAAACGGAATTAGATCAAATTAGGGCTTTACATTTTTTTTGGCGGGTCGAAAAATCGCCTCATTTTCCTTTGTGTTAATAGTTACTCACGTCGCGTCGTCGTTCGCTCGTCATCTGCTGGTGGACTTGGTGACGAGACACGACCGTGCCTCTAAATTAATGTAGTTTTAAATACGGTAGAAGATTAAACATGAATAATTTATAATTTTTAAAAGTTTATTATTCGTTTTAAGCATGGTAGCGCTGATAAGCCAAGTGGAGAAAGCCTATTTTCGCGTTATAAGAAGACGGAAACAGATGGAGCGGGGTGGCAGGTTGTCAGGGTGACACCTTGCCACAAGCGTGCGAGGTGACGGTTTGTCGTGAACGGCGACGACAGATCGTCATCTGGGAGTAGAGAAGGTGACGGGTTGTCGGGGTGACACCTGGACGGCTTCCCAGCAGTAAAGTTGTGTATAAGGATACTTTCACTTCGTTCAATTATCCAATTATTTTCACAAAAAACTGGTCTTTCCATGAAAAAGCTTACATTTTTCAATTTTACTTTCATCTGATGACGGTTTTGACAGCATTCTGAAAGCTGGTAACATTTAGATTTAGTTAAGATGGTTTTGTACTTGTCAGTCATTATTTTATGACAATTGTGGCGTTTAAGACTAAAAACATTGGTTTGTGTAAAAAACTTACGATATTTTCAAAAAAATAATTATAGTGTTATTTTATAATTTTATAAAATGTCAAATACCACAAAAAACTTCTCCATATTCTAAGCTTTAATTTAATACCAATAATTCTTATTTTCTGTGGAATTATGTTGGTACAAAACAAACTACAAGTTATAAAAACATGGGAAACAGAAAGGATAGTTATAAAAAAACCCTCTCACCTTTAAAAAATACTTTATAAATCACTCATCAAAACAGCACTCTAAAAAACAAAACCAAAAAACTATTTAATTTCATTTTCAAACTGCCTGCCTCCTTTTCTAATGCAGGCCCTTGCACGTTTCCTCATTGCTCTCACTGTGACGTTAAATGACAGTTTGTCTCGAACAGTTTGTGCAGCTTCGACGATTCTGTTCGTCAACTACTCAACAGAGCCTAAGGGCAAAGAATAAACAATGTCTTTCATTGTTCCCCACACGAAAAAGTCCAAGGGGGAGAGGTCAGGAGACCGGGCTGGCCAAGCTACAGCCCCTCCGCGACCTACCCACGTTGGATAGTTTAGTGAAAGATGATACTAAAGATGGTTGGGCAGGTCATGTTGGATGAAATTCAAATAATCAACGCCATTTAGGTTTTCTGGAAAAAAGTGTGGCCCTACAAGTTGGTTTCCAATGATTCCGCTCCAAACATTGACATGAAATTTTCTTTGGTGTGAACTTTCACGAATGACTCTGGGATTTTCTTGCTCCCAGTGATGCATATTGTGAATGTTAAAAGCGCCATCCCTAGTAAATTTGGATTCATCGGTGTACAGCATATTTTTCAAGAACTGGTCCTGTTCAATGTCAGCATTTAAAAGCCAACGACAAAATTGTATTCTCGGTGCATAGTCTTGAGGCTCCAAAGCATGAACCTGAGTGAAGTGGTAAGGATGGAACTGATTTTCATGTAAAATGCTCAATACTTTCCACTGGGAAACTCCTACCTCACTGGCGAGCTGTCGGGAACTGATTTGAGGATTGTCCTCAACCATATTTAAATCTAATTCATCCACATTTACATTTTGACGTGCAGGACCTACCTCGCTTGGCTGTTTATAAACAGTGCCTCTTTCCAATAAACGTTGATGTAATCTGGAAACACTGCGGGACTAGGAACTCGTCACTCGGGGTACCGGACATGGTATTCTCTTTGAGCAGCTCGAGCATTTCCGTTGCAGAAACCGTAAACATAATGCATTTCTGCATACTCACGCACTGTGTACTCCATGATAGTTTTCACCAAACTGGATCAATAAATTGCTTAAACTGTGTTTTTGCAAGGTACAAGGTAAATTATCTCCTAGATAAGGTTCACTTCATGTCCTTTGTGTGTGATAATGTGATAACTGTTGAGGAACTGTTGGTTCTGATAACAATCCTTAAGAATTTCTTATCTTTAAAGATTGAAAACAGAACGTGGACAGTTCAGAAAGTAAAATACAATTTTCTTTTATTTGTTATTGTTTTTTTTAATAGGGTTAGTAGGGTTCCATTAAAAAGCAATAATAACTTGTACAGGATCACTAGAAGCAAATAGGTTATTTACTTTTTATTACTGGTTTCTGTTAACCCGTGTTTTTTTACGTAAAAATTTGTTTTCTTCCGACATACTCCAAATAAATAAAAGAATTATTGGTATTAAATTAAAGCTAATAAAATTGGGAAGTTTTTTAAGCTATTTGATATTTTATAACTTATTGAAATAACCAAATTATTATTAGTTAATAATACTGTTAGTTTTTTACAAAAAATGATTTTTGAAGTTTAAGACGCTACTACTTTAACAAAATAATGACTATCGAGTACGAAACCATTTTAACTAAGTCAAAATTTCACCAGCTTTCAGAAAATAATATTCATGTTGTCATCAGATAAAAATAAAATTGAAAATTTTAAGCTTTTTCATGGCACTTTTTCTTCAAACAAATTTATAACATTTACAGCTAAGAGACCACTTTGAGATAAACAAAAGGAATTGTGTATTAAGACTCCATTTACTCCATATTATCACCCAAAAAATTGTATCACACCAAGTACCAATCACCCTGTATATCTGTGCTCAGGCTTTAAGGGTGCCAGACTATGATGAAGAGAAATCATCGGTATACTTAGGATATTTCGATGCCAATCATTTGTATGAATGGGCTATGTCAAACCCACTTCGATTTGAAAATTTTAAATGGGTTGATCCAGACTCTATTTGCGATGTTTTACAAATTCAAAAACATGGAAACACTGGATACATTTTGGATTGCGATTTTGAATATCCCGAACACTTACACGATCTTCATTACGATCTTCCACTCCTTGCAAAAAACGTTTCTCCAACTGGAAGATATTCTAAATTGATGATGACTTTAAACAACAAACAACGACACTTAGCTCACTTTTGGGTTGTTCAACAAGCTATCGAATTGGGATTACGTATTACAAGGATTCATAGAGTTTTGGAATTTTCCCAATCATGCTGGCTGAAACCCTACATTGATTCAAATGCTGGCAAAAGATCAGCAGCTACATCCGCCTTTCAAAAGGATTTATTTGAATTAATGAACAATGTGATATTTTGAAAACATTGGAAAACAAAAGAAGACACAAAAATATTAAACTTGTTACTAACCCAAGAAAACTACAGAAACTCGTAATGCAGCCAAACTTTGGAACATCATTATATATAATAAAACTAAGTCGATAAAATGTGCGTGCCGATAAAACTTAAAAAGGAGTCCCGACACGATAAAGGGACTTATGTGGTGTGATAGCCCTTTATGCCCCCTCGAACAAGAAAGTTCCCGTTTTAATCTAAAGGGCATGTTTTTAAAGATATAAGGGACTTTCCGACCCTTCAACTTGGAAATTAAGTGCATTGGCGCCATCTGTTATCGCTTTTACTACAAATGCTACCGCTATAGAACCTTTTATTATGGCGGACGATAATGACCAGAATACTCTAGAAGGTGTGAGAGAGAAAATATTTTCAAATTTTCTCGAATATTCTAGAGCCTAGCTCTCTGAATATATAAGAGCCCGGTGTCGCTCACCAGAGTTAGTTTAATTTGAACAGCGAAACGAGCGATTTCAAAACGAAAAGAAGAGAAGTTATCTGTGAGCCTTTATTTAGAAGTATCACGTGTGAGTATTTTTAATAGTGTGTTTAATTAACTCTCGATTTTGAAACGAAATAGAAAAAAGTTATTTGTGGGTTTTTATCGTGAAATTTCAAATGTGAGTATTTTTCATAGTGTTTAATTAATTCTATTGTTTTTTTCTTCTTTAAATTGTAATTTTCTTAACCTTCAAAAAGTCGCGCGGCGTCGAATTGATGCCTTCTATATACTTTTGGCCGTAAACAAAATATCGCTCGAATGCTACCGCTATAGAACCTTTTAAATTCAATGACGAGATCTTCAATGAAACACTCATTCGCTTAGAAGATAAATGTTTAGCAATAAAAAATCAGGCCTTAGTAGAACTTGGAATACCAGCACCACAAAGAAATGCTTTTAGTGTGCTAAACTACGAAATTATGAAGGAAAAAAGTTACAACATCAATGAACTACTTGAATACATTGCTCACAACAAACCACTTCTCAATGAAAATCAAAAAAAAGTTTACGACGTTATAATGAGCCGGATAAATAACAATATTGGTGGAATTATTTACTTGGACGCACCAGGAGGCACTGGTAAAACGTTTCTCATAAATCTAATACTGGCGGAAATACGTGCTAAAAAACTCATCGCACTGGCACTAGCATCATCTGGCATTGCAGCCACACTTATGGAAGGAGGACGAACTGCCCATTCTGCCTTACAACTACCATTGAATATAGCCGAACAACAATTCCCGGTATGTAAAATTTCAGGAAAATCTGGACGTGGTCAAATTCTAAAACAAGCTAAAATTATCATCTGGGATGAATGCACCATGGCCCATAAAAAATGTATAGAAGCCATGGACAGAACATTACAAGAATTGCGAAAAAACTCAGAAATAATGGGAGGAGCTCTACTCATACTCTCAGGAGATTTTAGACAAACACTTCCAGTTATTCCCAAGTCAACATCAGCAGACGAGATCAATGCATGCTTGAAAAAATCACATCTCTGGCCACAAGTACAAATACTGCAATTAACAAAAAACATGAGAGTTGAATTATCAAGAGATGAAACAACAGCACAATTTGCTAAAATACTTTTACAAATCGGCGAAGGTACATATCCTACTGACCAAACGACCGGCCTCATTGAACTTAATAGTGATTTCTGTAATATAGCCACTACTGAAGACGAACTAATCGACAAAATTTATCCAAATATTATTCAGAACTATACTAATGCAGAGTGGTTATTTCAAAGAGCAATTTTGGGCACTAAAAATAATATTGTTGACGATATCAATTTTAATATTTTAAAAAAATACCTGGTGAAGAGAAAATATATAAATCGATCGACACGATGGTATCCATTGAAGAAAGTGTCAACTTCCCCACTGAATTTCTAAACTCTTTACAAGTACCAGGAATGCCATTACACTGCCTTCGTCTGAAAATTGGAACTCCAATCATACTACTCAGAAATCTCAACTCCCCAAAATTATGTAATGGAACTAGAATGATCGTAAAACAGGTATCGAATAATATCATTGAAGCTGAACTTATTTCTGGAAAGAGCAAAGGACAGACAGTATTTATACCTAGAATACCTCTGATCTCTTCGGAATTGCCATTTGAATTTAAAAGACTGCAGTTTCCAATAAAATTAGCCTTTAGTTTTACAATTAACAAAGCGCAAGGACAAACTTTAAAATATTGTGGCATTAACCTCAAAGAATCCTGCTTCTCTCACGGTCAGCTATATGTAGCTTGCTCAAGAGTAGGAAATCCGAAAAATTTATGCGGACAATAAAATGAAAAATGTTGTTTATAAACAAGTATTGTAAATAATGAGAAAACGTTTTCAATAAACTTTTTTTTTACTTTTTACGTCATAGTTTATTTTTTTATTTCGACTCTACCACGTCATCTCATATCAACTCCCGGGCGAAGCCGGGTTTTTTAGCTAGTCTGTAATTATAAATGAAAACCTTGTAGCAGTATCTATGAAGAAGACAAGTGTGAATATGGATCGTTCTTTGTATATTGGAATGCCAATCTTGGATATCTCTAAAACAAATATGTACGACTTTCACTATAATAAATAAGATGGTCGCGTTCTACGGAAGAGAGAATATATGTATTACATATATGGACACTGACGCATTCATATATCGCATACTAACATTGGACTTGTATGAAGATTTACGTACATTTATTTACAAGAACGACTTTGATTCATCCGATTACCCAAAAGTTCATCCCGACTATGATAACGACAGAAACAAAAAAGTACTAGGCAAATTCAAGGATGAGGCTGATGGTGTTCTACTTGAAGAGATTGTTGCACTTATGTCTAAACTGTATTCTTTGAAACTGTATAATGAAAAGGAAGAAAAAGAATAATAGATATATTAAGAAAGCTAAAGGTGTAAAGAGTTTATATTTAAAAAATAAAGTGCATTTCGAACACTAAAAGCAATGTTTATTTGAAAATCAAGTTTATGACAGCAAAATTCAATACAATCAGAAGTTTTAACCATCAGCTGTACAGTCTAACGGAAATTAAAATACCTCCGTCGCAGCAAACCTGCATACTCAGCGAATTTCCAATGGAAATATAAATGTCTTAATACTACATAAAGCCACTTACCAAGTTTCATAAAAATATATTCACCAATAAGCGATATATACAATTTTAATTATTCTCCATAAGAATAACATTAGGGCTGAGTACGCAGGTTTGCTGCAACAAGGAACACAAAAAATGGGTTTTTATGCTAATATCAATAGAACTCAACTAGGTGAAGTCGATTACCAGGTTTTATTCATTTATGTTCATAATTATGGGAGACAGAGCATTTCATTATTCTCCATAAGAATAACATGGGGGCTGAGTACGCAGGTTTGCTACTACGGGAGACTTTGCAAAAAAATATTTTTTGAGCAAATATCAGTAGACCACCACGAGATGAAGCTGTATACCAATTTTCGTCAGGATACGTTCATAAATAAGCGAGATATAAAAATTTAAATATAGCAAGATAGTAAAAACTTAAATTTGACAATTTCAAAAATTATATGTAAAAAATTCAAAAAACCCATTTTGGGGTACAAAACCCCCCCACAATACCCCTTCGGATAAAGCGATCTGGCTGGTTTTCGAACTTAAAGTCATAAATGTTGCTTTACACGTTCATACCAAATTTCATCAAAATCGGATAATTTTTACGAGAGTTATCGTGCTCACGCACACACACACACACACACACACACACACACACACACACACACACACACACTCATATATATATATATATATATACAGTTTCGAACGAATGGTGTTTTTGGGGTCTGGGGACCTCAAAACGAAAAGTTATCATGGTCCCGGGCCTAGGTCTTACCATGCCGACTACGGTAATAGCTTCTTCCCTATAGGGGAAATTCGCTAAAAGCACTTTCCTCTACTGACGACAAACGGCATATACTTCCAGACAAAATACACACTTTACCATTCGGTCACTATTCCCTCAACCCTATCGACGAGTAACTCTTTCATCGTCCTACATCCTTTTCTTTCGTAAAAAAGGGGGAACACAGCAGTATTTTGCTGTGTTCCCCATTTTTTACACCATTTTTGGATGACCTTGAACTATGAAGAACGAGTATATATACAAGCAATATTTAATACTCTTCTGGAAGTGCTAGAAGAACCACACACTAATATGGATCTAAAGAGGAAAATTGTTACCGAGCTTCATAAATCTGTAAGGATACACTTTCCAAGAAATACCGTTATAAAATGAATAAATGATCTTTAACAAGCGGATCTAATTGAAATGAGACCTTACAGTAAAATAAACAAACGATATAAATATATACTAAGAGTTATAAACTGATTTACGAAAGTCGTAGATGCTATTCCACTAAAAGACAAAACAGGCCAGAGTGTGACAAAAGCAATGGAGATAGCTATACGTAGAGATAAAAACACAATTAAACATTTTTTGCAAACTGACGATGGAAAAGAATATTTTAATAAATATTTTTCAAAGCTGATGAAAACATATAATATAAACCATTATTCTACGAAATTTAAAAAGAAAGCAGCTATTATCGAACAGTTCAACAGAACTTTAAAAGGAGCGAAGTATAAAGCTTTTTCAAATAGAGGTTCCCACGTATGGTATGACATACTTTCCGACTTAATACATGCTTATAACAACAAGTTTCATAGAACTATCCGGATGAAACCGATTGAGGGGACTAAAAAGAACTCCAAACAAGTTTTGTAAAATGTTAAAAAGAACACCAAATCAAAAGTGGAAAAGAGATCACCACGAAAATTCAACGTAGGGGTTATAGTTAGTATTAGCAAATATAAAGGAGTATTTAGCAAGAAATACTTACCCAACTGGACTAATGAAGTTTTCACCGTATATAGAGTACAACCGACATATCCAGAAACTTATATACTTAAGGATAATAAAGGAGAACTTCTACAAGGTGGTTTTTATGGGAATGAAATGTTAAAGTCTACTGCTGGAGATGTTTATCTTGTGGAAAAGATATTAAAACGAAAAAAATATCAAGTATTGGTGAGCTGGTTGGGTTTTGATAAAAGTGCTGACTCGTGGATACCTAAACAAGATCTTCTATAGGATTTCACTAGTATGACGTTAACGTCGAAGAGTCCTGACATGGAGATTATAAAACTCAAGGATTCTTTTAAAATTACGAATATAGACGAATTTACTGTGGACAGTGTAAAACATGAAGGGAAACATGGAAACATATTACCAGACAGCGTAAGGTGTATAGTGAGTGGACCTTCAAACTGTGGGAAAACGAATGTCGTAATTAATCTAATAACTAATCCTAACGGATTAAAGTTTAATAATCTATACATTTTTTCTAAGTCTCTGCTCCAACCAAAATATCAGTTATTAGATAAAATAATATCTGATGTACCGGAAGTAAATTTCTTCAGATTTGATGCAAGTAATAACATTTTGCAGCCGAATGAAGCAAAACCTTACTCCGTATTTATTTTTGATGATGTCTTTTGTGAAAACCATGACACCATTAGAAACTATTTCACGATGGTGAGACATCATAATATAGACTGTATCTACATTGGTCAAACATATAGCAAAATACCAAAACAGTTAATTAGGGATAACGCAAATATTATCGTTATATTTAAACAAGACTATATGAATTTAAAACATATACACCACGATCATGTTGGCACTGATATGTCATTTGAAAGGTTAAAACAAATTTGTAGTAAAGCATGGTAAGATAAATACGGATTCCTGGTAATTGATAAGGAGCAAGGTGTTAAAAATGGTAGATACAGATTGGGATTAGATCAAATCGTTTTAATTCAATAACATAAATATATATTCTTAGATAAAATTGCTAAATTGGCCTTTATTTTGTAACGTATATAAATGGTTTCATATGGTTTCATAAACGATGATGCAGTCATTTGTAAAATGAGTGTGGACGGGTTCGGACGTTATACCGAATCCGGTGTGAGATCAAAATTTTATGATAAAGAAGCTCACACCGGTTTGCCTCTTACACCGGAGGGCGACAATAACACTAGTAATAAACGTTTAAAGTATTTTAATGATCCTCAAGATAGTAGTGACGCTATAAATTTAAAAACTTTACAATCCGAAAAATCAACAAGCTTAAACCTTAAGGGAGATGTGTACGATGCAAAAACACATAGAATTGCAAATATCGGTAATCCATAAAATGAACAAGATTCAGTAACAAAAGTATATTTAGACTCTAGATTGGAAAAGACTATAACTAGACAAGGAGATGCATTTGTACAAGTAAAAATGAATTATGAATGTTTAGAATTGAAAAATATGTGCAATAATAATAAACTAAAATAAATAATATACTACAAGCTGAACAACCAGACGAAGTACCTGTGATGGGGCAAACACTAACTAGTCAGGGAGAACACTTTGTACAAGGTGATAATAAATATAATTTCTTAGAATTGAAAGAAGACAAATGGAATACTAATCACCATACAATTAGTAATCTGGAGAATGGTAAAGAAAGCGGCGATGCTTTGTAATGTTTCTTAAATACCAACAAAGAGTAAAGGATATTGGGAGTTTGAATACAAAAGACTAGTTCGTGTTAAACCCGCTGTTGATGGTAATGATAGTGTACCAAAACATCAGAGTATATCAGAGTATGAACTTAAGTTTGTTGGTAAAAATAAGCAATCAACAAACATTTTAGCGGGAAATTCACCGAGTGACGTAGCAGTTGTAGATCAAATATTAAAATATGAGGATGGTTTGTTAAAACATGGTGATAACAAATACGAGTTTTTAGAATCCAAAGAAAATAAGGAATCCAAAAAAATGAGTGGGATGGTAAAAATAAAAAAAATGTAAATTTACTTTGTGGTACAAATACTAATGATGCTGTATGTGTCTCACAAATACCCAAATCAAATATCGGTGAATGAAATTTTAATTATAAAAGGTTGGGTAATGTTAAACATGGTGTAAGTGATAATGATTGTGTTACAAAAAGTCTGACTATTACATTAAAGGGGAATAAGTTTAATGCTAACAGTAAACATATAACAAATACAAAAGAAGGTGTATTGCCAACAGATGTAGCAGTGGTGGGTCAAATATTAACAAAGGGTGAGAAAAGCATAATTAAACAGGGGGATAAAGAGTACAACGTATTAATGTTTAATAAAAACGAAAAATGTTGGAATGCTGAAGATCAGTTCATAAGGAATTTACCAAAGGGGGTATATAATGATGATATTTGTTTAATGTCACAGGCTGTATGGTTTGATGGTACAGTTAAACAATTTAGATATGCGGGTGTAGAATTTTATTTGATGGTGTACAATCGTGATTTGTTGGTTGGTGATCCCACATCTGTGAGCGGATTTAAATATATAGCCAATAGACCATATATACCAGAAAACTATGTAGAAGAATAACAGATGATGTATTCGTTGATGCTCATGGTAACCCTTTTATAACTACAGAAAGTGATCAAGTGGTAAAAAGGAAAGGATAAAAATATTATACATATATATATATATATTCTCGTACATAAGGACTTAATCATTTGTGAAATGAGTGTGGACAAGTTTGGACACTATACCGAATTCGGTGTAAGATCAATAACAAATGACAAAGAAGCGTACAACGGTTTACCTCTTACCCCGGAGGGTGACTATAATATTAGTAATAACAATTAAGATATGTTAATGATCCTCAAGATAAAAATAATGCTATAAATTTTCAAACTTTACAGTCTGAAATAACGTCAAATACGAACTATTTTGTTCGAGTTTTAAGCGAAATGTTTTTGTTTTTTATGACGATTTGGCTAAAACTAAAATTAAAGAAAATAAGAAGAATGATTGGATTCAAACAAATATTGTAAACAAATACTTAATAAATCCTGCAAAAAAAGTTATGAAATGTTGAGTGAACACATAACTTATACAACCAAAAGACAAAGGGATAGAGATACATTTGTATCATGAACAAGGTTACCGTTGGATAAACATGGTTAACCAAGAAAAGTTGATAAAAAGATAAAATCGCTAAGCAATTCTATTAGATGCTTATTAAACAGAGCATTAAGACTAGGTATTAGTGAGAGAATAAGTTTCTTGAAACAAAATTTAAACCAGTTATTGATCCTTTAAGGGAAGTATCTCAAAAGCTTGGAAAAGTTTCAGAACGAGATTTAATTTTACCCTTTTTAAAATCTGATGATAAAACTGAAGAATTTGAAGAAACTGAAGAAGAACTTGAAGAAACTGAAGATGAACCGGAAAAATGCAATATGAACAGGATAAAAATATAAGTGAAGAGGAAGAAGAAGGAGAAGAGATACAAGTGGGTGCCCCGTCAGATATAAGCAGATTGGGTTTAGATGTTCAGTTTAAAGGTGATCTTGGTAGAAAATATGAATTAAAGATGTTACAGTCTACTATTCCTAATATAAATTATCATGTATACGGAGCTAGGCTGGAAGAAGAAGATTTGATGATTGGCGATAGCAAGTTAGATGTGGATGAGCAGGATAATATAAGTATAATTGGTAAAAAGTACAAAGGAACAAACGGATTGTTTGAATTGATTTTTAAAATCAAACCCGTCGAATATACTACACGAGACTTTTAAAGGTGTATGTCGGGATACAAATACTCATAGAAAGAATTATACACCAACATCTTCAATACACAGAAATCACTCTATAAAGTATAGGAACATTATTTCAGAGTTATTTCCAACAAAACTGGAAAAAACTAAAAACAGGTTCACGTCTACTGAAGAAGTTACTCCTTTTTATACTGAAAGGAAAAAAGGAAAGGTAAATGAAAAAAAAACAGCTTCTGGAGAAGGATTATTAAAAAATACTTATAATACAAATATAATTGATTATAATGATGTTAATAAATTAGTAAATAGAATGCGGTTGATACATGAAGCAATAGAAGCGGGTCACACAGGTCTTCAAAACGAATGGGTTGCTTTAATTGCTGAATTATTATATAGAGGTATAATCGAACAATGAAGGTGTATATAATGAATGACAAAGTATAGAAAGGATCATCCTTTGTTAATCCGTCACCTGACAAAGGTATAAATATCAATGAGGAAAAGGAGCAGTGTTAGGTCTTATCGAGATTCGATAACGAAAGGAGGTGGTGTTGTCTCTTCAACACTAAAGTTGCTAGGAAAACTAATTTCAGCTTTAGTTAATAAATCCATAGATTTGTTACCTATTGAACTTCATCTACCTGTCGGTTATCAATATTGTGGACCTGGAACTAAAGGATATTGACAAGAGGAGATCCGGGAATCAATAAATTAGATCAGGCTTGTAAAGAGCACGATATAGCCTATTCAAAATTTAGTGATTCTGCTCACAGATCAGTGGCCGATAAAATACTTGCAAAATAAGCTTGGGAAAGAGTTAAAGTGAGTGACGTTAGTCTTGGCGAAAGAGCGGCAGCATTAGCAGTGACAGCAGCAATTAAAAAAACAGCAATTGGTGGTGGAAGGAAAAAGAGAAGAGGGGGAAGGAGAAAAACAACTCGAAAACTAGGAGGAAGAATTAAAAGAAGGACTAGACGTTCTACTAAAAAAGTCAAACCATCAATATGGTCCATGATAAAAAAAGGGACAAGGCCTTTACCTAAGACCGTATCGTGCCTATTAAATACGAGAAAACATTTTATAGTTCCTAATCGTGTATTAAGTAACCAAGATCTTTTTAGATATGTTTCTTGTTTAAAGATACCATTCTTAGGAGGAGTGTTAATGAAAGATAATTTACCATCATCAATGTGGAAAAATGAGAGCGGTGTAGTAAATCTAGATAATAGTGAGGGACCGGGTACACAATGGGAATGCTATAAATAGCTCGGTTCAACAGTTTACTATTTTGACAGTTTTAGTAATTTACCACCTCCAAAAGAACTTCAAAAGTATTTTCGTTCTGCTAAACAAGTTTTTTACAATTATGAGAGGGTGCAACCTGACGATATATCTGTGGACATTTATGTTTGGATTTTTTAGCAAAAAGTGTCAGTCAGCTTAAAGATGTCTTCATATACCGTCTCTTTGACTGGTACAACGTCAACCTTGCGGAGCACTTTATTCCCCACATTAGGTTTACGTAAAGAAAAACAATGGAGATTATTTAATTTTACAACTTAAAATTCTATACGAAATATTACTGAAGGCGTGAATAATAAACTTCACTTCTATAAACCAAAGGATGCAAAGGGACAGTTCCTCCAGCTTAACGAAGTTGCTCTATCCACGGGTTCTTATGATATATGCAAGGTAATACAAACAAAGTTGGGAGAAGATAACATCACTATAGAAAGAAATAATATAACTTTAAAAACAAAAATTAAATCAAAGTATTATATAGATTTTAGCAAAACACATTCAGTTGGAGGATTATTAGGATTTCCTTCTACAACACCGATATTAGAGAGAAATGTGTAACATAAAAGTTCAAATACTGTACGCATACTTACATTGAACACAATTGATGTAACTTGTAACATTATACAAGGATCGTACAGACAGGGGGGAAATCGACACATATTGCATACATTTACCCATCTGTGCCTCCAGGATTAAACAAATTGAAAGGCCACGAAACCTAGTGTATTTAGACATTGTTCTGAACGTATTAGTTCAAGACGATAACATAGTTGATTTTAGAGGAGAAACTGTCACCATAAGAATGCATACAAGATCGATTTTATAAATAATGGGATTGGCGTTTAAAAAGGATCGAGTGAGTGATAAAAAGCTCAGTAGCATATAAGCGTCAGAAGAGTTAACAAGTGACAACATTCGATTTTTAAAAGAGATTGGTTTAAAGTTATTAACAATGGATATTCTGGATATAGCGCACGGACCAACGTTCGACGACACCTTGTGGGAAAAGGAGTATCATACCCACAACCCTTACGCTTCATCAAAATTAAACAATAACGATGAAATCAGGATTCCTATTCAACAACAAGATATCTACACTTTACCTTCAAAGTTATTTATACATCGAAGGAAGAGTAACAAAGAATGATGGAGTTGAAGGAACAACTATACCGTTTATTAATAACACACTGGCTTTTCTTTTTGATGAAAAAAGGTATGAAATTTCAGGTGTGTCTGTGGACTCTGCAAAAAAGGTTAGAATAGCCAGTACATTAAAAGGATTATGCTCCATAACACCAAACGAGCTCCAGGAAAAACAACTGAAATGACTCTGGACTAGAAGTTGGATTTAAAGAAGATCGTTTGGAGGGTACCACACCTGAAACTTGCAGATGAACACAGGATTACTTTGTTGAGACAATTAAAGGCGGACCGTGATATAGTTTTAGCATTTAGAAGCTGGGAGTTACATGAATATCCTATTCTACCCGAAACGGAGTGACATACATGGACTATAAAGACTTCAATACACTTCGAAAAACCTAGACATGTTATATTTGGATTACAAACAGATAAAAGAAGTAAAATAACAGCTGATCCGTCATCGTTTGATAATTGTAAACTTAAAAATTTTAAACTATACCTCAACTCACAGTTCTTTCCATATGATAACTTAAACATATCATTCGATAAAAACCGATATAGGATTCTATACGAAATGTACACTAGATTTCAAACATCTTACTACGGTAAAACAAACACACCGTTACTATCACCAACGCAGTTCAATTCAAAAGCTCCTATCGTGGTTATTAATTGTTCTAAACAAAATGAATCTGTAAAGTCATCAAGTGTAGATATTTTTATATTACCAAACTAACCTCTATTAATAAATTAAGTTATATGTCCTTGAAGAGGATATCTTTTAAGTACAAAACAGAAATATAGTTAACAAACTGTATTCAATTTAGGTACAATTCGAAACAAACAACAAAGACAACTCAAAGATCAAATAAAAATATAAATAATGCTCCGGTGCTCAACAAATTAGGTAGATAACTTATAATTAATGAGGTTCTTATTCAGGGAGGGGTTCTTTGCCAAGGCATACTAGTTTATTAACCCCTGATTCAAATTCGGCAAAATAAAAAAAATTAAATTTAGTTATTGTAAGTTACTTCAATATATTACTGTGGTAAAATCCCCTCCAGCGTTGGTTACCAAGATATGTGCAATGTCCATGTGGTAAATTTCAATAAACAAAAATAATATCCCTGGAGATCTTCTTGGGTTTAGTAATTTAGAAAAACAACTTTAAAACATAAATTTAGTACTTTCTAACAGGTTAATTCAATCATTTAATGGATGAAATTAGATAAAAAATTATAATAAATGTGGAGCTCTGAGTTAAATGTCCGTCTTCTTTCAAATTTTCACAACAATTGACTTCTTGTGTAACTTTGTCTTCCAGATGTTGGTGTATTATTGAGCACAGCACTTTAGATTTACTTTCTCAACTTGGATTTGTATACTATATGCAGTAAATCTGATAACCGTGATTCACGTTAAATGTTATTACCTTTATTCCAAAATAGGTTAAATTGAAAATAAAATATAAACTAAAATTTAATTTAAATACTTAAATTTTGCGCTATGAGAGAAAATAACTTTCTTATACTATTCTTATAACTAATATATTACAAACGTTCATACTTTTGCCATGTTAAAAATAATATTAAAATCAGTTTTCCTTTTATTTAAATATTCAATAATTATTATCTAAATTAAATATGCAAGATGTATTATAAATCAAAAATATCCCATCTGGCCATAAATTAGCAATAAGTTCATTACATTAGTTTGTTTTAACAGTTTATTTGACTCTACCTACACCATAGTTTTAGTTGCTCAGTTGAACTCTAACCTTCTGCTGTGGACCCTAGTACAGTGTTTACATTTTCAACAGCCAACGAGCTGATCCTTTTAGATACTTTATTTCTTTGCAAGTAATATAATTTTAGGCCCCCTTATACAAATTTTGTTATTAAATTCGTCCTTGATACATCTAGATTTGAATTTTGTATAACAGTATGCTTTAATTCTTCATTATAACTGTTTAGTTGATTAAAATGCCCGACTAAGCGTTTCATGGAGGATTGAGGTTAAATGTTATCTTACTGCTTGCATTGAAGTATTTAACGTTCTATAGGCTAATTCTGACACTCTTGTTATAATACAAATGAACCTAAATTCTACAAGTTAGCTCCCCTAAATGTAAATAAAACAATTTTAATGAATATGACATGTGCAGGTGGGTTTAGCTGTAAGTTAAATTTTAGGCCTATGATTATTTTACATTGAGTTTGCTCACATAGTATATTTTGCTCTGTTATCTTACAATTTTAAGTTAGGGTAGGGTTGTATTGTAACAATATTAAGTTGGAAATGGAGTTTGAATCTAACATACCCGCTAATACAACTGCTTATTGCTTGATTCTTTACAATAAAATTGTAACGTACACACCTCTAACATGTATTAAAAATGGTTCTGTAGGTCTATGGAGGGGGAAGGGTATAAATAGCGCGCACTACAATAGGGGTTCAGTAGATCAGCGTTTGCGGTTGAAACAACATTTATTACAGTCGAGATGACCTCTGTAGTACAGGGACATAACAATGCAGAAGTGGAAGGTTTGGTGCAAAACGAAGACTCTTACATCAAAGAGTATGAAGAAGAATTGGACGAGTTTCTCAAGTTTCGCAATGAAGAAGTAAAGTCAGACAACGCTTCAACATCTAAGTCGACTTTTAAGAGGAAAAGAAACCCTGAAAACGACATCCCTTTAAACATACTGACAGATATTTTTCTTCGCACACTATATCCAATCTCAAGATGTATGACTAAAGGCATAGCAATAGGTTTGGTAAAGGACTTGGGTTATACACTTAATGCAATTTTAAAACAAGGACATAAAATGTTATTTTTTCAGATGCCGCATGGGATTCTTTTCTTAAACATTTACACCTCATCGAATGCTACTTGGTAAAGAACATGTTTTGAAAAATACAGCTATTCGTCTATTAGAATGTGACATTGAAATCGACATTTTAAAATGTCGCGGAGAACAGCAAGTACGGTTTAGAGACCTGACAAAACATGATGACAAAATTCAACTGACGCCAGAAGAATTCTACGTTTTGAATTGTGCAGCTTCACCTATAACCAGGTATATGAAACAACTTGTATTTTCAAATACTGTGGTAAAAGACTATTTGGTAGATGCGACGGAACAATATCCCGATGCTCAAATTCTTTACGGCCCAAGATACATCTATTTTTAACCGAATACCTTATGAGGTTGAGATGTGGAGATGTCTAAAGGAGTATGAACAAAAAATTAATGAACAAAAGATTCAAGAAGAACAAGAAAAACTATTAAAGAAGAAAAGGTTAAAGAAGAAGAAGAAATTGTACAAAATGAAGAAACAGAAAACGTTTTATCTGAAACTGTTAAACAAACTAAAGGAAATTCGTGGGTTAGGCCTACCGGGGACAGTGCCCACGTTAAATATACACCAACGCGCTGAGAACTCTACGGCCTGAGCTATAAAAGCTCTACCGCGGTGTAGAAACAGTTCAGTCGTCATCCGAGACATGGCGAAGTCTGGCATAATTGAATTTCAAGCTTTTCGTGGAAACAATGATACATTGTTAAACATCTTAAACCTGCAAACATATGTCAATAATAATTTTGTATTCAAACCTTCATTTCCTTTTAACAACTTAAACTCCAAATCCAAAATGACAAATAAATGGTTAACGAGAAACTTGCATCACATTGGTTGGAATGAAGGTTTTACAGTTTTGAAGAAGTGGAAAGCATTGTGAATCACTACTGCAGTAAATTTACAAGACTTTATACAAAAGGATTAGAAAAGCGCAATTGGATACAGCTTAATACTAAATATACCCCCGTCGCAGCAAACCTGCGTACTCAGCGAATTTTCAATGCAAAATATAAGTCTTGATACCACATAAAGCCGCATACCAAGTTTCATAAAAATATATTCAAAAATAAGCGATATATCAAATTTGAATTATTCTTTATAAAAATAATATTGGGGATGAGTACGCAGGTTTGCTGCTACAAAAAACAACAAATATGGGGTTTCTTGTAAATATCAATATTACTCTACTAGGTGAAGCCACATACCAATTTTCATAAATATAAATTCATAAATAAGCGATATATGCCATTTTGATTATTCTCCATAAGAATAACATGGGAGATGAGTACGCAGGTTTGCTGCAATAAGGAACACAAAATATTGTTTTTTATGCAAATATCAATAAAACTCAACTAGGTGAACCAACATTCCAAGTTTTATTAATTTATGTTCATAATTAAGGGATACATTACATTTTACTTATTCTCCATAAGAATAACATGGGGGCTGAGGACGCAGGTTTGCTGCTACAGGAATTATTGGTAAAAATCGGGTTTTTTGTGAAAATAACAATAGACCACAACCAGATGAAACCATATACCAAGTTTTGTTAGAATCCGTTCATAAATAAGCGAGCTATAATTTTTTTCTTATTCTCCATAAGAATAGCATTGGACAACGTACTGTGTTTAGCACTTTCAATATCTCTGTAACCATTTGACGTAGAGCAATGATCAAAACACCAAATTGTGCGTCTTTTTAAGCTGATTCCAATGGAAGAAACTAAAATTTGACTTTTTCAAAAATTATATTTAGAAAACTCAAAAACCCATTTTTGGGATACAAAACCCCCCCAAAATACCCCTTCGGATAGTCCGATCTGTCTGGTTTTCGAACTTAAAGTCATAAATGCTGCTTTAGACGCTTATACCAAATTTCGTCAAAATCGGATTATTTTTATGAGAGTTATCGCACCCACAGACACACACATGTATATATAGTTTCGAACGAATGGTGTTTTTGGGGTCTGGGGACCTCAAAACGAAAAGTTATCATGGTCCCGGGCCATAGCGACTTTACCATGCCGACTACGGTAATAGCTTCTTCCCTATAGGGTAAATTCGTTAATTCTTCCCTATAGGGGAAATTCGCTAATTCTTCCCTATAGGGGAAATTCGCTAAAAAGATGTAATAGATGTTAAAATGGATAAGTGTTTCGAATTTGAGATGGATAATATTTTTATTTTAACAAAGAATGATAAACACGCACAATTTCATTGCGCTGTAAAGAACCCTAATCGTCTAGCTGCTTTTCTACATCCTTTTACAATGGAGAGTGGAGGGGGAAGTGGAGGGGGGGACCGGAGGGTATAAAAGCGGGGAGAGTGAGGGGACCCACCATCAGTATTACTCCAGACTCCAACGAGAGAACACGTTTTAAGATGGCATCACAGTAATTTCTGCAAACATTAGTGGGTCAGTTTAACACACAATCAAAATCAAGTATTTTACCAACTTTTACCAACAAGAAAAACTTCAGAAATCAAAGAAAACAAACATTGCATCGTGCACGACATGAGGAAGATCGAAACATCAGTGGGAGACGCTATTCTCGTATCTTTAATCGATGCTCCATACACAGTAGGAGATGAAGCAAAATTCCAAATTTTCCTGCCCTGCAAGTTCAACTGCTTCAAAATGAAGATATGCAAAACATCGAACCTGGAACCTTGATAATATAGTATAAAACGGAGTCAGCGGGAACAACTCTACCGAGCTATCTCTGCATTTGACCTCGTCGGGAACTTCACATTGTTAGATTAAGCCAATATCATGTAAAACTTGAAATGGATTTTATGTAAAAAAATAAATAAAAAAGATAAAATATCAGTATTAACTCCAAGTACTGATATTTTGTCTTTTTTTAAAAACATTATTTGGTGACCTTGACCTAGATTCAGAATTATAAAATGCACTATATTGGTTAAAGGATTATCACTTTCATACAGACTGACAATGAGTTGGTAGGGGAACATTGTGGTGGGGGAAGGGTAGGTACCTGCCCTACACGCTTACGCCGCGTCAGTATACCTCCGACATTTGCCTTGGTACAACTTAAAAAACACAAAATGAAACATATCCTATACTCTAATATGAGTAAGGTTTGCTTGCTTGCTTGCGACACGTATCTCAAAAAGGGCTCCAACGATTTCCTTCCAATGTTCGAAATAACTCATTTCTGGGATAAAAATAAGTTCTAGACAGGCCTCATCCCCATAAAAAATCAAATAATGTAAAAAAACTAAAATGAAAAGTAACAAAAATTAGCATTGGGCTTATGGAGTTTCAAATCAAAACAAAATAATTGTAACAGCTGTTCATAATCAACCAGGGAACTGTCAAAGTAATACTCATGTTGTTGTTTTTTTCTATTAACATGTGGTTTCCTGAGAGCAGAGATTAAAAGATTTGTGCAGATTACATAAATAGAGTAGTAAAAAAATCAAAGGTACATTGAGCTATAAATAACAACTGGAGTGACCTTAAAAATGTAGAAAAGAGGCAAATGAGTTATAGAAATAAATCTGATTATCAGTAGTGGGATGTGGTGAAATATTACTCCAAGTCATCTAAACAAACTGACTGGCCTTCCCCCGAGCAAAGCTCGGCCCCCTAGGTACTAGTAGTAAAGAGGAGAATGAGATTTCCTAAATATGCTCAATTACAATTGAGATTGGATACGTTTGATGCAGAATTAAAAGACTCGTTTCTATACAAATCTAGAATGGAGTTTGCAGATGCTGGTTTCTTTTACATGGCAAGATGTTAAGACCGTTTGTTACAATTGCGAAGGAGGATTGCAGGATTGGCAAGCGACAGATAACCCATGAAAAGAACACGCACGATGGTTTGACAGGTGTGCTTATCTGTTAGTTCAAAAATGTAGAGAGTTTGTGCAAAACCATCGGAGAGTATATAAACCTGATCCTGTTAAAACTTCAGAAACACCAATCGAAGAAAATAAGAGCGAAGGAAACGAATGTGTAGTATGTTTATCCTCTGAGAAAAATTTACTATTTTTACCTTGTAGACACTTTTGTACATGCACTGATTGTGGACTGATGTATAACCATTGCATTATATGCAGAACTCCAATAGGTTACGTGATGAAAATATTCATATCGTAGATATGAAAAAAGTGGAGGGGAAGAGAGAAGTAGAGAGGGGTGCGTATAAAAGGAAGGCGAGGAGGTGGGAAGCTCACTCCACGAGTAGCCGTACACGAGGTAACATCATGGCTCTCAAAATTAAATGTGTCCACTACAATCTTTCTACAATTCATGATTTGCAACTTCTTGCGGATGACTTAAAAGTTTTGATAATAAACGGCTACAAACTAAAATTGGATATTTCTGCAATTAACTCTTTAGCTCAAGAACACTGGAGAACATCCGCAACTGCACTTCCACCACACTGGGGAATAGATATAATTTTGGAAAGTATGAACCTCTCGCCTCGGTCAATGTAAGTAGCTCTACGGAATCGGAGACGTCATCGTGGCAACCATCATTACTTCCACCCGCACCTAGAATGAAGTATTATTGTGGAGAAGCAACTGGCACCACAGAATCAGTGGTTCTCTGACAATCATTGCCTATGAGTACATTACTGTAAATAAAGAAATAGTTGGAATTAAGTCCACTATCTTGCACACGTTTTCTATTTGATGTGTATTATTGTAAATAAATAAATAAAAATAAAAGTTAGAAATCTTGCAGGGGTTTCATTCGATAGTTTTCATTCAACATATTTATCGAATTAAACATTCGATAGTTTTCATTCGATACATTTATCGAATGAAAACTATCGAATCAAACCTGTGCAGGATTTCTTTTTTAAAACCTTGAACTAACCTTAGTAGGAGACGCAGTGTTTCAGCGCTAACATGGGTTTCTTATGCAAAAACGTGTAGCCAACCTAAAAGAATTGCAAAACAAAAAATATGACCTACATACCAGTGGTACCAACCGTAGTTATATATATAAAGATGTATAATAAGGTAGTTATATATATAATGATGTATAATAAGGTTTTATATATATAAAGATGTATATCACCGTAAACCCGCCACCGTCTATCCATACCTTTGCCAGCCACTGCCTCCTCCTCCTCCCGACCTGTCTCCAGCCGCGCTGCCACTGCCCTGTCGCTACCTCCTGTAAAAAATAAACATATTGCATCAGCCACCTCCCCACCACTTTCTATTATCCCGCGCGCTTTCTCTCTCTCTTTGCTCCCTGCTCCCGTTGCGATCGGACGTGTTTTTGCGCTGCTCCGTTCGTTGCGTTTTGCAAAGATTAAACTTGAGCGTTTGCTCCCCATAGCGGCTTCACTTTTCCTAACCTCACTTTTTGCTTTGTATTTTTATAACCTCACTTTTAATTTGTTTTATTCTGCGTAACATAACCTCACTTTTAATTTGTTTTATTCTGCGTAACATAACCTCACTTTTATTTGAAAAATGGCTGTAAATCCTGTCGAGGTTCTCAGCTCGGACGAAACCTATGTTAGACACTTTCGTATTTATGGAACACGAACAATTTTTAAATTTACTAATCCTCCTCCTGAAACTACTGAAATTGATTGGCTAAGACAAGGGTTTGCCAAAATTGTTAATGAAATGAAAGAGCGGGCCCATGAAAATGATCAGCTTGGTTTCACCTTGCACAGCTTAAACTTAAAAAGTAAAGAACCCGGTTTTGTAGCTTTCCGGCCCGTTAGTGAAATTGATGAGGACATCCTTTGGCAAATTTTCGGGGATATTGTTCAATCCAATTCAGAATCAATTAAATCTACCGACACATTTAAAGTTGAATGTACCCGAGTTAATCTCCCTGTGGGTTCCGGCCGTCCTGGGAGAGTAAGACCTGGCTTTTATAATACCTTTGATGAAGAATGTAAATCGAGACGGGGTATTGTAGTAATTAACAACAAAGATAACTTGCGTCTCCCCCGGGCTTTGGTGGTGGCCATAGCAAACGTAACTAAAGACCCCCAGTACAAAGCAATCCGAGAAGACAAGGGTAAAAGGCAAGCGTTTAGGGCCAAGGAACTTATTCGGCGGGCTAGGGTAGAGATCTCTGAGGAAGGTGCGGTATCCCCGAATTGGAAAAGTTTCAGGACTTGCTAAAGGACTACAAAATCACAGTCTACAACTTTGACAGAAAAGGTCGTGATGTTTACTTTGAAGGAGGTAATGAAGACGCTAAATTAAAAATTAACTTGCTCTTTCACAACGGTCTTTATAATGTAATCAACAGTTTGACCGCTGCTTTCGCCTGTAACTATTTTTGCGAAGCTTGCCATGTTTATTTTTTGATTTATTTGGACTTTACCTATCGCTTCTAGTGTTTAAAACTACACTACGTTTCGGGAGGTAAGGAAACTCCTCCCGTTATCAAGTGAACCCTACTTACATCTAAATATCAAACTCTTACACCTAACTAACCTACATTTTTTTGGATTTTTTTGATTTTCTTTTACATTCTAATTTACACTAACACAAAGATAACAAAAAATCAAATAAAATACACTAACACAAAATTTATATACACACCTAACTAACCTACATTTTTTTAATATTTTCCTTTACAATTTAATTTGACTAACAGAAAGATAACAAATATATATACAAAAAATCGAATACAATACACTAACACAACATTTATATATACGAACAAATGAAAAACTGACAATACATTACCTGTTCTGCATCGTGGCCTCCAAGCTGACGGGCAAACACGGGAAACGGGCTCACGTCCATCCACAACCAAACCGCACACTAGACTAGTGGCTAGCGGCAGTGGAGGGGGGAGAGCCGTTACCCCCACCTACCGACAGGGGCACGAGACGACACAGCTGTGGCTACCCACACGTCTTTGTCGACGGGAACATGACACGGAAACCAAATCCCAATGCTCACCTTGGAGGCATGCGGTAATCTCTATGAGAATATCGTACTGGTGCCCGTGTAGCATTCTAGGAGGAATCGTGCAGTTTTTGGTTTCCGTGTCATGTTCCCGTCGACAAAGACGTGTGGGTAGCCACAGCTGTGTCGTCTCGTGCCCCTGTCGGTAGGTGGGGGTAACGGCTCTCCCCCCTCCACTGCCGCTAGCCACTAGTCTAGTGTGCGGTTTGGTTGTGGATGGACGTGAGCCCGTTTCCCGTGTTTGCCCGTCAGCTTGGAGGCCACGATGCAGAACAGGTAATGTATTGTCAGTTTTTCATTTGTTCGTATATATAAATGTTGTGTTAGTGTATTGTATTCGATTTTTTGTATATATATTTGTTATCTTTCTGTTAGTCAAATTAAATTGTAAAGGAAAATATTAAAAAAATGTAGGTTAGTTAGGTGTGTATATAAATTTTGTGTTAGTGTATTTTATTTGATTTTTTGTTATCTTTGTGTTAGTGTAAATTAGAATGTAAAAGAAAAATCAAAAAAATCCAAAAAAATGTAGGTTAGTTAGGTGTAAGAGTTTGATATTTAGATGTAAGTAGGGTTCACTTGATAACGGGAGGAGTTTCCTTACCTCCCGAAACGTAGTGTAGTTTTAAACACTAGAAGCGATAGGTAAAGTCCAAATAAATCAAAAAATAAATTCAAATCCATCGCTATTATGAGTTTCAAAAATACACTTGCCATGTTCCCTATGACCACAAAGCACATCACAGATGCTCAAACATCTGCCCTCAATGTCAAACCATCTCGCCTCCCTGTAAAGAGGAGCATGGGGGAATAGTTTGCCCAGACTGTAATTTGAAAATGAGGAACCAGCTCTGTTTTATCGCCCATAAGGTTGACAAATGCAAAACAGTAAAAAGGTGTCTAGACTGCGGGAAATTGGTTAGTTTAAAAGAGAGTTCCGGACCTCACAAGTGCGGGGAAGTTTTTTGTAAACCCTGCAAATCATTCAAAGATCCAAATCACAAATGCTACATGCAACCCAATGTTGGAAAACCTAAAACTAAAGACTACCTTTTCATTTTCTTTGACTTGGAAACAAGGCAAGACGAGTCTCTCCCCTCTGACCCTGATAAAAAAGTACATCAAGTTAACTTGTGCGTCTCACAACAGTTTTGCTTTAATTGTATCGAGTCTAGATTTTGCACGGCATGTAGAAACAGAACTAAAGTTTTTAAGGAAGAACCAGTAAAACACTTCATGGAGTATGTGATGCAAGCTCGTAAACAGTTTAAAAATGTCTGAGTAATTGCCCACAACGGGTAAGGCTTTGACTTTCAGTTCTTACTAAAACATATAATGGAAGAAACTAAATTCACTCCGGAACTGGTTATGAGGGGGACCAAAATTATTTTAATGGAAATGGACAATGTGAGTTTCATTGACTCCCTAAGCTATTTCCCCATGGCTCTCGCTGCGCTCCCTAACGCCTTTGAACTGCCTCCCGAGAAAAAGAAGAGCTACTTTCCCCATCTCTTCAACACTCTGGCGAACCAAAATTATGTAGGCCCTATGCCTGACAAAAAATACTACTGCCCCGAATCAATGTTTGAAAAGAAACACGAAGCCTTTGAAGAATGGTACGAGGAACAGTTGGCGAGTAACTATGTCTTTGACTTTCAAAAGGAAATCTTGGAGTATTGCATCTCTGACGTAGAGATTTTAGCTCAGGCCTCATTAAAGTTTAGACTATTTTCTTGAAAGAATGTAACGTAGATCCTTTCCTCGAGTCCGTAACTATTGCTAGCGCTTGTAACCTGGCCTTCCGCCGTAACTTCTTGAAACCAAACACAATCGGCCTAATCCCTAAAAACGGGTACAGACTGACTGACAATCAATCAGCCGTTGCTTTACAGTGGTTAACGTGGGAAGAGGAGGAACGAGGGTTGAGGATTGAGCACGCTGGCCGGAGTAAAGAAGTTAAAATTAACGGGCTAAAGGTTGACGGGTTTGACGGGGAACGAATTTATGAGTTTCACGGGTGTTACTGGCACGGGTGCCCGAAATGTTTTCCTTACGACAGAGAGGCTCCTCTGAAGGAGGATCCCTCAGATTCACTTAACTTAAGATATGAAAGGACTCTGAAGAAAATGTCTAAAATCAGTGACTACGAAGTTGTAGTAATGTGGGAGTGTGAATTTAGAGCTTTGAAAAAGGACAAAAGACTAAATCACTTGAAAAACCTGCCGATCCTCAATAACCTTCCCCTCGACCCACGGCAAGCGTTCTTTGGAGGCAGAACGGGTAATTCAAAAACATACCACAAATGCGAAGAGGGAGAAACGATACAGTATGTTGATGTCTGCTCCCTCTACCCATATGTAAATAAATATGGGAAATATCCTTTGGGCCACCCTACCATTTATGTGGGAGATAGGGAGTGCAGACAGCGAGGATTAAATGTAGATGGTTTGCTAAAATGTAAAATCCTACCGCCTCGAGATCTCTACCACCCCGTACTCCCTGTTAAAATGAATAATAAATTAATGTTTGTGTTGTGTAGGACTTGCGGGGACACTCAAAACCAGCGAGACTGTGAACATGAGAGTGATAAAAGGGCGTTAGTTGGGACTTGGACTATGGATGAAATTAGGAAGGCGATTGAGAAGGGTTACGCTGTACTGGACATGTACGAGTTGTGGGAGTACGAGGTAGCCACATACGAGAAAGGGGGATTGTTTACAGACTTTATTAATAAGTTTTTGAAAATGAAGCAGGAAGCCTCAGGCTATCCTAGCTGGTGTAATACCGAAGAGGACAAAGACAAGTACATCGCAGACTATTTCCAACATGAAGGAATTAAATTGGACAAGGCAAAAATTTGTAAGAACGGGGGACTTAGGTCGTTGGCTAAATTAATGCTAAACAGTTTCTCGGGAAAGTTCGGACAGAGGGAGAACCAAACTAAAGCAACAATTGTAAGGGAATCTAAAGTCTTGTTTAAAATGTTAATCAGTCCAGAAGTACAAGTCAATAGGATTCAAACTGTTAACGAGGAAGTTGTTGTTGTCAACTGGGAATATATTGAGGAAGTGGGGGAACCTTTGACAAATGTAAATGTTGTTATTGCGGCCTACACCACAGCCCAGGCGAGGCTTAAACTGTATGAACATCTAGATGCCCTTGGAGGTCAAGTCCTTTACTATGACACGGACTCGTGTATTTATCTATACAGGGGAGGATTGTACAAGGTCTCTACGGGAGATTACCTCGGGGAAATAACGGACGAACTAGCAAGTGAGTACGGGCCTGGCTCTTATATCTTAGAGTTTGTTTCTGGGGGACCAAAGACCTACGCATACCTTGTCTGGTCAACCAAAAAGCAAAAACTACAAACTGTGTGTAAAATAAAAGGCCTCACCCTCAATATGAAGGCCTCACCCTCAATATGAAGACCTCCGAAACATTAAATTTTGAACAATTGAAAAAGATGGTCCTTAGTGAAGCAGCTGAAATTTTAGAAATTGAAGAAAACAGAATCAGGAGGACTAAAGACAGAGATATTGTAACAGTAAGTGAAATTAAAAAGTTTAAAATCACAGGACCTAAAAGGAGGCTCGAGGGTGAGTACGACACCTTGCCATTTGGCTATCAAAAAGTTCAAAGACTCGAGTAACCCCGACAGGTTGCGTCACTCTTCCCCCACCACCGCTTTCTATTATCTCGCGCGCTTTCTCTCTCTCTGCTCCCTGCCGCCATAGCGATCTGACGTGTCTCTGCTCTTTACTATGAATCAACCAAAATCACTTTTTCAACTTTGCGAAAAACAAATCTGGGATCGTACAGAGTGTCTCAGAGAATTATTCAGTTTAAACATGCCCCCAGTAATTTTCGAAAAGTTTGTAAAAACCCACTGGCGTTACTGGTTTGCAGAAGGCCTAGATAATAGTAAAAGATTTCATGTAGGCCATGCGGGTTTCTGTGTTTGTCCGTACTGGAATGAAAGCTGTTGTAAACCACTAAATTATTTTACAGAGAAGCTGTATAGTCAATATCAAGCTAGGCCATGTACCAGAGATAACATCGACTTTGATGATCTGGTACCTCTTAAAATACCAGACTATGTAAAAAAGAACATGTAAATACAGTTAAATTTATAAAAAAAATCCCCACTGTATGAATGTACATGAACGAATGGAGGTCTATGGCGCGGGTGACGAAAAGCCCCGTAAACCTGAAAGGGGGTCTAGTAGACTGAGGCGTCGGGCTAACACCCCGGCTACTCCTTTGAAAGAATGAGTACCCCGGCTACCCATGTGTGAATGAGGGGTCCAGTAGATTGAGGCGCAGGGCTAACACCCCGGCTACTCCTTCGAAAAGACCTCGGGTGAAAGAAGGACCCTGTACACTGAGAAGCCTGGCCAACACCTAGGCTACTCCTTGGTGGGTAAAAAAAGTATAAAAAGTAAAATACAAAAAAATAAACGGAGGAGAGAACTAGTTTGTTTTGGAAGGTTTCCACGAGTCATGGCGGTGGAGGGGCCATGACTTTACTACAAAAATATATAAGTAGAAGATTTGGATAATTTTAATCATTATCAAAATGGACAGTAAAACAGCCATAGCTAATGAACTACACCGACCTGCCAGGAGAAATTATACCAGGCATAAAGTCACCCTTAAGGGGCTAACAGACCTTTATCAGGCTGATCTCGTTGAAATGAAGCCTTATTCCCAAGTTAATAAAGGGTACAAGTACATATTGACGATGATTAACTGTTTGTCCAAAGTGGCGTTTGCTGTACCGTTAAAAGACAAGTCAGGACCACAAGTTGCTAAAGCTTTAGAACCTATTTTAGCCAAGTATAAAATTAAAAACCTTCAAACAGACCAAGGAACCGACTTTTTTAATAAACATGTAAATGCTCTAATGAAAAAATATAAAATCAATCACTATTTTACATTTTCTGAACTTAAAGCCAGTATAGTAGAAAGATTAAACAGGACTCTCAAGTCAAAGATTTACAAACTATTTACAGCCCGTGGAAGTTACGAATGGTTAAGTATATTGCCAGAAATTGTAAAGTCTTACAACAACACAAAGCACAAGACTATAGGTATGAAACCCAAAGATTTTAAACAAAAACACGTCAAAGATATTTTAAAGAGAATAAATAAAGTAAAGAAACCAAAACACAAAATCCTTAAACAAAAATTAAAAGTAGGCGACAGCGTTAGAATCAGTAAAGTGAAAAGAGTGTTCAAAAAAGGGTATTTACCAAATTGGACAAACGAGACGTTTACAGTATACGCAATTAAACCAACAAGACCGGTAACATACATACTGCAAGACAGTAGAGGAGAGATACTTAAAGGTGGGTTTTATGCAGAAGAAATTAGCAAGTCCAAAACCGGTGACGTTTATTTAGTTGAAAGAGTATTAAAAAGGAAAGGAGACAAACTCTTTGTACGATGGAGGGGGTATGATAGCAGCCATGACAGTTGGATAGATGCTAACGACCTCCGTTAGTGAGGGACAACGACATGCTAATGCCAATGACCTGCAGGCCGACCACCTGGCTTAGTGCCGATGACCTGCAGCCCGGCCATCTGGCTTAATGCCGATGACCGGAGCCCGGCCATCTGGCTTAATGTCGATGACCGGAGCCCGACCACCTGGCTGACCTCCGTTAGCGAGGGGAAATGACATGCAACCACGTAGGATATTATCTTGGATTGATGTTGACGACCTGCGGTAACGAGGCAATGTGACTTGCAAAAGCGCCCAATCGTGTCTAAAGTCACTCTACCATATCTTAAAACCCGCAGCACTTTACTGTAAAAGCATGCACGTGAAGTGATTACTTAAAACCAAAGCAATTAGTTGTATGTAACCAGTCACGATGCGGCTTGTAAAGCAGGAAGTCGAAATCTCTGTTCAAAACTTTGACGAATATTTCACAGGCTCCGGTATGGTAAAATACCCCCGTAGCAGCAAACCTGCATACTTAGCGAATTTCCAATGCATATATATTTATCTTAATGACACATAAAGCTACATACCAAGTTTCATCAATATACATTCATAAATAAACAATTTATGACATTTAATTATTCTCCATAAGAATAACATGGCGGTTGAGTATGCAGGTTTGCTGAAGCAAGGAACACAAAAAAATGGGGTTTTATGCTTATATCAATATAACTCAACTAGGTGAAGTCACTTACCAAATTTCATTAATTTATTTTCATAATTAAGGGAGATAACACGTTACTTATTCTCCATAAGGATAACATGGGGCTGAGTACGCAGGTTTGCTGTTATGGGAGCCTTTGTCAACAAATTGTTTTTTTGAGGAAATATCAATGGTCCACAACCAGATAAAGCCGTATACCAAGTTTCGTCAGTATATGTTCATAAATAAGCGAGATATAAAATTTGTATTTTCCTCCATAAGAATAACATTAGACAACGTACTGTGTTTAGCACTTTCAATATCTCGGTAACCAATTGACGTAGAGAAATGATCAAAATACCAAATTGTGTGTTTTTTTAAGCTGAATCCAATGGGATAAAATAAAATCTGACTATTTCCAAAATTATATGTAAAAAATTCAAAAAACCCATTTTTGGGGTACAAAACCCCCCCAAAATACCCCTTCGGATAGAGCGATCTGGCTGATTTTCGAACTTAAAGTCATAAATGTTGCTTTACACGTTTATACCAAATTTCATCAAAATCGGATAATTTTTACGAGAGTAATCGTGCTCACGGACACATATATATATATATATATATATACAGTTTCGAACGAATGGTGTTTTTGGGGTCTGGGGACCTCAAAACGAAAAGTTATCATGGTCCCGGGCCTAGGTCTTACCATGCCGACTACGGTAATAGCTTCTTCCCTATAGGGGAAATTCGCTAAAAGAATAAGCACGGTGTTTTATTGCCAGATTCGATACGTTGCATTATAGTGGGGCCCAGTTCATGTGGAAAAACTAATGTCTTATTTAATCTTTTATTTGATCCAAACGGTCTGAGATTTGAAAACATTTATATATTTTCAAAATCCCTCTATCAACCAAAATACAAACTATTACAAAAAGTTATACCTAAGGAGATTGGTTATTTCGCGTATGATGATAATAGTTTAGTTGTACACCCAAACAAAGCCAAACAAAACTCTATAATGATTTTTGACGATGTTTCATGTGAAAAACATTTCAATATTAGAAACTACTTTACCATGGGGAGACATAACAATTTAGATACATTTTATCTCGGTCAGACATACAGCGCTATTCCCAAACAACTGGTGAGAGACAATTGCAACCTTATTATTCTATTTAAACAAGACGATAAGAACTTACGACATGTTTACAACGATCATGTCACTACGGACATGTCATTTGACAAATTTAAAGAAATATGCGCTCGAGCGTGGCTTGATAATTTTGGATTCCTAGTTATTGACAAAACTTTGGACCCTTATAAGGGAAGGTACAGAGTGGGAATGGACAGTTTTATAGAAGCTTTCTAATGGGTCGCTTCTACTATTATAACGATATAAGGGGATTTGATAAAAAACTTCATAACGTAAGGTCTAACCTCTGTACATATTATTACAAGGATAAAAATAAATTTTGTGGAAACTATTGCAGTAGGAAGGGTAAACACGGCCATCCGTTCAATAAAAGGTGTTGGAGACATAAAAAACCTCCAAGCACCGCGATACTACCACCCGTAGTTTTATTAATGATATCTGCGAGTGAGAGAACATATAATAGAGATACTTGGTTAAACTTTTTACAAAAGTGTGAGGAACAGAATGTACCCTTAGAGTTGGTGATTTATCATGAGGACATGAAAAACGTCACTGTCAGGGACTCTCAAAACTTTATCTCTAGATTTAGACCCTTTCCGGATATATTTGGTAAAGTATTGCCTTTACGTAACCTTCATGGTAGTATTAATTTTTCTCAGATTGTTTTGAGAATGTTGGAGTACGGTTGCAAAATACCTCACGCGATCGGTTGTAAAGTTTTGACAAAGAGAACTATTCCCATCAGGTCGCCTATTAGTATTTATAACACATGCGTATATCTCAAATGTTATATTGACATTAGTTATAATACAGCCTGGGGGCCGATTCCTGACGATACTCCCAAAGGGCCGAGGGGTAAACCTTTTGCTGCCGTAAATAACTACTGCCAGGGGTTATATACTACAGAGTTTTTAAGAGCAGCCCTGCCCACAGTGGCCTCACAGTGTGAGAGATTTGGTATTAGTTTAAAAAACGGTGTATATAGAGTGACAAATCAAACATTATTTGAACAGTGGAAAACATTTACAGGGACCAATCCGTGTGAATTTTGGCTTCTCAACTCGTATTTAATGTACAACAGACATCATGATAAACCATTGAGAATGTTGAGCAAGTATATGGAAAAAACCGTTGAGAACGACAAGTATATGGTAACACATATATCCCAATGGAGAGACAATGTAAAGCGAGCCTTTGTTTTTAAAAGTTTAACAAACCGTTATGTAATACCGAGACACAGTCTTGTAAGAGAGGAAAGTAGATATTATAAAGGATTAGACTTTAGTGCTGGTGTTTCTTTGAAAGATGTAATACGTTACATGAAAAGATGCAAGAAGCGTGCCCTGTTTTTAAGACAGGTCGAACTACCTTAAATCTAAATTTGATTGCTAAAATCTATCATTTATGACTATGGAGCGAAACAGTAAACAACTGACTAGCCGACTCATAGAGTTGCGTAATGCTATTAAACGCAAATATAAACTTTTTAAGGAGGGCGCTGCGGAAAGTGATATTTTGCTTGAGAAGCAGTATAAACCGATTATTCAAGAACTTAGAAAAACGACAACAAACACAGCAGACATAAAAACTGAACCTGAAACCTTTAAAGAAGAGCCAATGGAATACGATACCACAGACGATGAAGGAGAAATAACTGAATTTATCCCAGCGACTGTCTCTACACCTGAAACCAGCGGGTTAAAGCAAATTGTATCAACACCTACGGGACTGGAAACAGCGTCCCAATATATGGAAAACCAGTTTAGTAACCCCATGACAGTGAGATATATGACAATGCTTTTAAAGGATGCTAGCGGTAAAATCCGAGTGATTGACCATGACTACGGCCCTAGATACGAAGGCAGTACTTTAATGATGGGAGATAAGGTGTTAGACTTTGACAACGATGGAACTATTCTAATAAACAACACAAGATATAGTCCTACTGAAGGCTTGTATGAGCTCATATTTAAGAGAGCCCCTGACGAGGAAATATACGATAATGACGATCTTAAGACCTATAAGAGTATTATTATCGCCACCAACGCTCACGAGAAAGGTTACAAATTCCACAATGTAATTAGAAGGGACAACAATCTAAACTACAGAAGAATTATTAAAGACCTATTCCCGGCCAGAGTGGGCAAGGGTATAGCGTGGAAGAATGCAAGATCCCGTGATATAATACACTGGGACGACGCCAATGAATTAGTGGATCGGTTGCGACACATTGCTATGTCAACAGAGAATGGAAACAGAGTACATAGCAATGAAATACTAAGTATTGTGGAGGAACTGAGAGAGGCCGGCTTTATAAAAGGAGCTGGCAACAGTAGATTTAAAGCATTATTAAAATGACCATTGACAAATTCGGACGTAGTAGCCGAAAATCCCGAGGTGAGGCCGTCAAGGGCCCCAAGGGAGAGGGTTTTAATTTAACGCCCGAAGGTGACTACGATATTCAAAATAAACGGTTATGTAATCTAAAAAGACCTGCAGACGATAACGACGCGGTGACAAAAAAGTTTATGTCTGACAATACCTTAATTTTAGATGAAAAAAGAGTATTTTGACGCTAATAAATGTGTTATTCGACATGTAAAAGTACCACAAAATTCCGACGACGCTGCCACAAAATATTACGTAGACTACAATTGTATTCCTTTTACAGGAGAACATTATATTATAGGAAACAAAATACTAAGAGACGTATGGGATGCTGAACAAGAGTATGATGCTGTAAACTTGCAGATGTTAAAAGAATCATCAAAATCAGCCTTAAAGCTCGTAGATAACACTTTTTATGATTGTCAGTCAAAGCAAATAACAAATCTGTCGGATCCGACAGATTTTCAAGACGTACTAAACTTAAATTATATTGTAAGACTATTGAGTAAAGTTCTATTTGACATTTACAATACCTTAGGAGCTCCAATACAGACAGACAAGGACACGTGGGTAATATTAAACGTTGTAAATAAATACTTTTTAGACGAAAATACACGACAATTCCGTAATAAAGATGATGATGATGAAGAGGAAATTATAGACACGGACCCTTTCCCCAGTTTCCTCAGGACGGGATCCGGTTTAAAAACACATTAACTGGCATACACTAATTAGTCTACACCGAGCCGTTCAACATGCGGGTTGTTTTATTGATTATTCTGCCTCTTGCCTCGTGCAACAAGTCGATAGATTTTTTGACTTATTACGGGTATTTGGAAAAAAACGTTTTGACACAAAACATTACTTCTGCAGTGAAACAATTTCAAGAGTACTTTCGTCTTGAACCAACGGGGGTGTTTGATAACGATACTTTGGCCCTCATGTCCACGCCTCGGTGGGGCCACCGAGACAATATACTACCGTTCTCGGCTTTACCCAATAGAAAGTGGAATACATCAGTAATAACGTGGTACCAATACGGAACACCACAGCACCCCGACCTGATACAGAAGGCTTTTGATGTATGGGCCAAACACGCGAATTTAACATTTAAAAAGGATATAAATAATCCAACAATAATTATATCATTTTCTACGGGTAGACAACATGTGTTTTATTCTAGACACGATACTTGCCCCTATGACTTTGACGGTCCTGGGTTAGTTCTCGCCCACGGCTATCTCCCCAACACCGGTTATACTTCTACAGACATCCACTTCGATGCGGAAGAAAATTGGGATTTTACTATGAATTTACCACGATATGGAAACATTTCGTTCTTTTTAACTTTGGTTCATGAGATTGGACATACCCTTGGTTTGGATCATTCAGGTGATGATAAATCAGTAATGTTTCCTTTTAACAGGGATCCTACAGGGATTGTTGACTTGAACGAATACGAGCTAAGCAACGATGACAGACTCACTATGGAGTATCTTTACGGCAAGCCCACTAAAACATTTGCAACCATTCCAAAAATAAATACAACAGCAGCCACACCCACTACAGTTACAACGTCCAGCAGTACAACAACAACAACTACAGCTGTAACACCACCCGAAATATTTGAAAAACGCGATATTTGCGAATTAAAAGGTCAAATTGATACGTACGTTATTGTGAACAAAAGGATATTTGCTTTCTTTAGAGACTACGTATGGATTATTAGTCTAAACTCTGCAGATAGGATTCCTGAGGATTTAACACGGCCAAGAAGAATATCACACTGGCTCAAATTCCTACCACGAAACTTTACTGAAATATCTGCCATCTACCAAAGACCTAACGGGGAAATCGCGTTGTTTACAGACAGTGAAGTGTTTTTATTTAGGTACCCTTCACTGTCCTTGATTACAATGTATAATGTCAATAACATAGCTGGTAGAATGGTACATAAAGTTAACGCGGCCTTTGCAACTAACACTGGGAAGAGCTACATGATTATTGACGATTGGTATCTGATTGAAATAAACGAGTGTAATTATACGGGTGTTTTTATGGGTATGGTCTCGTCTACGCTTTACGGTATCCCAGCCCACAGTCGCGGTGCCTTTAGATATATAAACGGGATGATTTACTTTACCAAATCCAGTGGCTCGTTAGAATACAATGAGTACACAAACGCTGTGTCTCGTACGGTGCCTGACATTTTTGAAGTTTTAAATATCCCGTATATACGTGAGACACTACTGAATAAACTCTACGAGGTGATTAGATATTTACAATAAATGGCTAAAAACAGAAGGAAACCTCTCAGACGTAAGCTAGCGGTCGTACAAGGTGGAGGTATTGTTTCATCCGTTCTTAATAAGGCCATAGACCTCCTACCTGTTGAATTACATTTACCTGGAGGAAATCAATTTTGTGGTCCTGGCACGAGATTAAAAGAGAGATTGGCAAGAGGAGACAAAGGAATAAACGGTTTGGACGAGGCCTGTAAGGTCCACGACATAGCATACTCGCGGTATTCCGACAGCGAGCGGCGAAGGCAAGCTGACAAAGAGTTGGCGGAACGCGCTTGGCAAAGATTCAAGTCTAGTAACGCCAGTGTTGGTGAGAAAGCCGCTGCTTGGGCAGTCACCATGGCCATGAAAGCAAAATCAAAATTGGGGGGAGGCCGTAAAAAGAAACGCCCCGTTAAACGTCCTAGGGGCAGAGGGTTGTATCTTAGGCCTTATAGGAAGGATGGTGCGGATAGTAAGAGAGGTGCAGGTAAGAGGAGAAAAAGGCGAACGAAAAAAAGCATCTCGATACCTGTAAAACCGCTAACAAATTACGATTTAATCAAATACGCGAGGTTATTAAATATTCCTAACTTTAGAGGGGTTTACATGAGGGACAGTTTACCGAAACGCCCAAAAAAATGTGAATCTGCTATAGTTAACTTGGACAGTACAGCCATTGACTATAAATACTGAAGTAGACTTCTCATTGCCATTGTAAAATGTGTCCCTAGTTTTGTGTATGCCAGGATTGAAAGAGGTCGTAGTTTACACTAATCACCAACAGAGTACACTGCTGTCAACTATTACTTATCCTCTCAAGGAGTGGATAATACAACAGTTGGTGTGTCAGGAAGCAAACATAAGTTGATTATCATTTGCTTTCTGGGGTGGAGATATTTTAAATGTTAACGTAAATAACTAAAATAAAAAGTTGACAGTTGCACAATCTGTCGGTGACCCAATCAAACTACTTCAATTTTAAATTCTAGCATACACTAAAAGTGGGACAGCTGGACCATATGGATGGGATGTCTCCTTCAGTATTTATAGTCAATGGTACAACTAATCAAGGTACCCACTGGGTTTGTTATAAAAAGATTAATAAGAAAGTCTATTATTATGACAGTTTTGGAAACCTAAGACCACCACCAGAAATCTCACGATATTTGGCGGATTGCGAACTCTACTATAATTACGAGAGACAACAGACTTTTGACTCAGTTGTTTGCGGACATCTTTGTTTAAAGTTTCTCTGTAATTATAATGTTTTGTCTCACGGGATCAACTAGTGTTCTATCCCATGAGCTAGCATTTCCCATAGATGTTAGCAAGGGTGAATGGGAACTTGGTTTAATTGAAATGACCACTTATAATTCTATACCAAACATTGAGAAACACATTAATGATAAGTTTTACTACGGTGATGATAAAAGTATCACAATTCCTGAGGGCTCTTACGAGATCGAGGACATTGAAAAATACATACAGTCTCAACTGCCGAAAAAAGTAACATTTACGTTAAAGCCAAATAATAACACTTTAAAAGTTACAATATTTTGCTCTGAAAAAGTTGACTTTACTAAAGAACATTCATTGGGAACACTCTTGGGCTACAAAAAACAAATATACGAGGCTAATAAACATAATGTTTCTGCACTGCCTGTGGATATAATTAAAGTTAATTCAATACGGGTCGAATGTAATGTCACACGCGGGTCGTACCTAAACGGAGTCGAGGCTCATGTGATACACGAGTTTTACCCGGCCGAACCACCGGGGTATAAAATAGTTGAGCTCCCGAGAAACGTGATTTATTTACCGGTAATCAGTCAATGGATCAATACCTTAACAGTGTCCATAAAAGACCAGGACGGTAATCTTGTTAACTTTCGCGGAGAAAGAATCTCGATTAGACTACATTTAAGACAGAGTAATGGGGCTACTATTTAGGGGAATGCCTACGGGTCAGTCAGTCAGTAGTGTTCAGAGAGCCAAGGTGTTAACGTGTAAAAACATATCGTTTCTTCGTTCTATCGGTTTTAAAGTAATAAAAAATGGCGCTATTGGCGATAGACAGCCCGGCTGTATATGATGATTTGATAACAGGGATGGAATTTCACACGCACTTACCCTATGCAAATTCTACTTTTAATAATAATGATGAAATAAGAATACCAATATTACAGCAAGATATAATAACTGCGCCTTTTGAAAGCTTTATTGTAATTCACGGTAAAGTCAGGGCTAAAAAGACGGACGGGACTCCTCAGGATGTTTCCTTTGTAAATAACGCAGTGGCCTTTATGTTTGAAGAAATCCGGTGGCAAGGGGATTGACAGAACGAGAAATGTTGGTATTACTACAACTTTAAAAAATATCCTGTCCATTCGCGAGGAAGAAAAAAATACTTTTAAAAACGCCTGCTGGCTAGGCCCTGGTAATTCTGAAAAAGTAACAGATTTTGTATATTCGATCCCATTAAAACATTTGTTAGGGTCTGCCGAAGATTACAAAAAGGTGCTAGTGAACGTAAAACAGGAATTGATACTTTTACGCTCGGCTTCGGATATTAACGCTGTAAAGTTAGCGAACGCCGGAACTTTAGATTTAAAAGTAGAAAAAATATATTGGCGTATACCTCACATAACAATCAATGACGCTCAAAAATTAAAACTGTAAAAATATATAGAGAAAGACCCTAATACATGTTCCCTTCCGTCAGTGGGATTTAATAGATTATCCGAACCTGCCGAGTACGGAGACATTCTCCTGGACACTGAAAACGTCTACTCAGACAGAAAAGCCCAGGTATATCGTACTCGCCTTTCAAACAGACAGAAAAAACGACTTAACAAAGGACATGTCACAATTTGATGCCTGCGACCTAACTGATGTAAAACTTTATTTAAACTCAAACTTTTACCCGTACGATAACCTTCGAGGAAATATTACTTTAATGTATGATATGTTTGCTGCCTTCCAAAACTCGTATTATGGAAGAATCGGTTCGCCTATATTAAATTTTTAACGATTTTAAAGCAAAGTGTCCTCTGTATGTAATTGACTGTTCAAAACAGGACGATACTATTAAAACAGGGCCTGTAGACGTAAGGCTCGAAATTACAACAAAAAGGGCCTTTCCAGGTAATACTTGGGCATACTGCCTTTTACTACATGATATACATTATTCCTATAAGCCTATAACGGGAGATGTCAGGAAAATCTCGAGTTAGTTTTTCCAACCCGGTAGTTACAGAAATATACAGTTTGCCAGAAGAAGACTGGAAATCAGATTGGGAACTCATGGCACGGGACCGAGCCAGGTTTTTGAGACGTATCAAATTAACTGAAGAAAAGATTTCCCGAGTAATTTTTAAACAGTGGACCCTGAGGGTCACGTGACTCATATTTTAATCAAAGGGATGGGGGTAAAAGATACATTTATATGTCCAAAAGAGATAATTAATCAGTCTCTTTCTTGAACTCGTTGGGTAAACATGGGTTACAACGGTTGTGTTAAGATTGAATACTTTAAAGACGGGCTTTTAATCAAAACGGATTACTTAGACTGTTGTGTATTTAATACCGCTAGTGCAAAGTTTCAACTACCCTCGGGGGCTGATAGCATTATTGTTAATTGGTGTACAGATTTTGATAATAGCGAGACTTCAGAAGACGAATATTAAATATGGCTTTGCAAGAATTTATAATCATTCCTAAATGTAAAGAGCCAATAGATGTAATGACTGGAGTATTTTTAAAGTCAGTCCATTTCTTGGACCCCGAATTAACTAAATGTATTGTGTCGGGTATTTTTAAAAGTCAAGACAATAGTCTGGGTGTATTGATTAAAGGGAGAAAAGGTGTTGTGTTTTGGTCTTACGATTCTTACTGTCAACTAATTGACAGGTTTAACGAAGTAACTTTGGCTTTATTAGGGAATTATCAGTGCTTCATAACTATAGACGCGGGGCCTAGCATAAAGGTTAACAATATTTTTGGGCATCAGTACGTTTGTGTCTCTGATGGAGAACACTCCTTGGCTCTCAACCGTCACGAGTGGGATCAACTTGTAAAAATATTCCTTTAATCGGTCGCGAGGTATTGCAATTATTTTATATTGAGGATATTATACAAGTTTATATTAATCAGGTTTTAACCGGTGCTGAAACCTGTACAGATCAATTACCGCCTCACGTAGCCGACCGTTTATATCAGGAAATTTTATTATGGAAGCTATAGTGGAGTTTCAAGCTTTCCGGAGTAACGATAATAGATTTATTATTAAAGAACTAGCTATAGTTGGGAGGTCGTATAGAACACAAATCGTGTTCCGACCTCCATACAGCTTTGATTGTTTAAATAGTAAAATGCAAAGGACAGCCCGTTGGTTGACCCGTCATTATCACCACATTAAGTGGGACGATGGCGAAGTAGAGTATAGTGAGGAGCTTTTAAGCTCACTCTGTAAACCTTTTGAAACTATACAAAAGGCCTGGAGTAGGCTCAATTTCTTCGGGAATTTCACCCTAACGTTAAAGAAATAAATGAAAGTTTGTATATAGATAATGATTTTACAGTAGCTTGCTTTATACATAAAAATAAAAATGAAAACTGCGCTTTGAAGTCCGCAAAGTACTACGCTCGAAAAATATTTTCGAGTGGGGCCTAATAAAAAATAAGGTCCGGCAGTCGCTCACCCATCAGGCAGGGTTAAACCCTTTGTAAGTCCAGGGGTGTGGGGAGGTTGGCCTAAAAAACCGTGAAACCGTTTGTTGTAATCCTCCGACTGTCAGGGAAAAACGGATTGAAAGGTGCGACAAAAAAAATATAAAGTAAAAAAATTCTCTGTCTATTTTCTAGGCTAAAATGAAAGGACACAGTCTTAGTAAATAGCCTATTGAGGTAAACAGAGAACAAAAATATAAAAAGGAGGTAGCATTTTGTTATGGAGTGGCTACCACAGTGAGAGGCGATGGTTGGGGCCTCTCACCCCAGAGGTTAGGCCTCCAGGGGAAGCTCTGGGTAACCAAAAAGAACGCGCCGACGCTCCTACGGCCTAGCCTAAAGGCTTACCGTGGTGTGGAAACGCGAGCGTTCAAAATTATAGTTTAAAAAAACATACCTTTATAACGTGTAAATTACCCAGTCGGTGGAGAACTCGTACTCACACGCGAGGCACTTGTAGTCAAGCATCCACGAGTAGACTAAAGTAGCGCACGATATTAAATTGTTACAATAGTGGTAAGTTAGCCTGAAATGCGGGGTAACTTCGACACAGTGCCCGTCGCTACAAAAACCAAACCTAAAAAAGGGTTCGAAGACTCCACAAAACACCGTGGACTCTGTACACGGCGGATCCATGGTGCAGACTGAGACGACGCTAAACAAACACTGTGGGCGGCCAAACCAAGCGTGACCCGGCGATGCGGGTTAGGTATTTTACCGTGACGGTTTAGTAAATGGTTACTAAAAGTAATCCTCGTGGTCGCATAATTCTTGAGGAGGGTTCTGATGGTACTCCTCCGGATCCAAGTAAATGCACACACAGCACAAATCAAATCCGCGGCCCTCAAAAATTACTAACATAGTACAATAACACAGTTTACTGCAGCCTCACACAAACTATAAACTTCAGGCATGGTGGCCGGCGACTGACTGACTAACTCAAGGGGGCGCGCCCTAACCGTCATACCGCCCGCATAACGACCGGCTAAGTGCTTTTCTACAGGACATTTTAACGGACAAACCTACAGTTAAGATATATTGTACTCACATTAACAGGAACAGGAACAGGAACATTCTCGGGACGCCGAGATTTCTTGAAACATCCCGCACTCGAAGCAGTTTTCGGACCTGGTGTACGGCCAGCGCAGGCAGTAGCCTAGGTTTTTGGTCCCCAGATACCAGCCGTCAATGTAAGCGTAAGCCTCAAAACTGTGCGGCGCTAGTTCGTAGATCTGCAAAAAAAAAAAAAAAACATTATACACAGTTACACATACAACAACAAAAAGTTAACCTTATTAATAATTGAAACCAACCGAGTAACAGATACTGCAATAGCTCCGCCCACAGATAAAGTAACTTGCTTTATAACATTTACTTTTATGCTCTTCAATTAGTATTTTTTTTCAATAAAAACGGAAGGTTTAAATCACAAATTTCTTGGAGGAATTTAAATTTTGAACAATAGTTCCTAAGACAGAGTTGAGTTAAGCTCGGAGGGTTCATCATGGCTAACGGCTGACTGACTGACTGGCGCGAGAGGCGAGCAGCGCCAGATAATTGCAACCGCTACCGCGGGAGGGGGAACTTGACCGGGAAATTTAAAATATTTAAATAAACATAACTTACATTAACAGGAGCATTCTAGGGTAGGCCACCCCAAAAAGTGCAGTAATGTTCCGCAAATATTGCAGCGGTCTGTTGGCAAGTGTGGTCGGTAGAGGTGGTAGCCTAGACTTAGATCCCATCTTTTTCCAAGGGTCTCGCACCACATCTGACACCGTCTAGCCGACCGCACATACATCTGTAATACATAAAACAGAATTATACACAGTCACACACATACAACAACAAAAAGTTAACCTTATTAATAATTGTACCCACCGAGTAACATTTACTGCAATAGCCCTTTCCACTTGGAGCGAGAAACACATAATAACAGATTGAGTAACATTTACTTTTATGCTCTTCAATTAGTAATTTTTCAATAAAAACGGAACGTTTAAATTTTGAATTTGAGGTAAGGATTTAAATTTTAAAAAATAGTGCTGAAGGCAAAGTTGGGTTAAGCTCGGAGGGTTCATCACAGCTAACTGAGAGAGGAGCACAGTGTGGGGGCGCGGCTAACGGGACTCACGGAATCTGCGGGCTGTGATTGGTCGGCTGTTTACACCGGTGTTGGAAGGGATATTGCGTATAAATACGGGTCTCTGACCCGGTGTTATGGTACTATGCACTCTGCAGTGGTTGTTTTAGTTATCATGTTGTTCCAAGTTTTAGCTCTCGTGTGCCTTCGCTTGGTGATTGGTTTCGACCAAGATGAAAACATCCCGCCCAATAATCAGGTAATCAAAGTTTCAAACAATTACACTATAGATTTACCCACTATACATTTAGTAGTTTACTTAGTTAATAAATTTTGTCAGGATCTGTCATCGACGACTCCTCAGGATGGTGACCAAACACCCCAACCTCTTAGTCAGGATATGTTTTTTGCTGATGATCTTGACGTGCTGTCTATACGTGCAGTAAGTAATTTGTTTTCTCTTTTTTAAACTTTATGGTAGGGTTAGTATTCATAGATTGTGTATACTTAGACAGTTTATTTTTTGTTTTCAGAGCGGTTCGGGACTGAGCAGTTTATCCCAGCGCCTGTCACAACAGGTAAAAACGTACTTACAAATATTTTTTTTTAAATACAAGAGTTTAGGTTTTACATTGAAATGAGGTTAATTATAATTTTTTATTTTTTCAGAGTGGATCTTCTACGGTTAGCGGTTTACAATCCATATCTCAGGTGGGTTAATTTATTTAGTTTTTATATTCGTTATGATTATATTAGCCTTTATAACAGCGTTTGTTTATACATGTTTTTATGTGTTTAGGAAGAATATAACGGAAGGATAACACAAATGTTAAGATTGTCTGGCGAGTCTGGGATTTATATCGAGACCTCGCGGACCTTCCTTGATGACGGCAGCCTGGTGACCAGAAATAGGTTTACGGTTAGTATTGGGCTTTATTTGTATTTTGCTCACTTGTGATTTTTTCTATTTGTCGTAATTTTAATAATTTTGTTACAGGACGATATTGCCGGTCTAAGCCCTGAGGCCCGGGAGGCAATCTCTCAAGGTTTAGAAAATGTAAGTCTAAATTTTATTTTATTTATTTGTTGCAGTATGAGATAGCTCCTGAGCTTATAGAGACTAGCATGCGAGAGTTAGGAACTGTAAGTTTTATATTTTTTTATTTAGCTTATTTAACAATACTTGCACGTAGAGGTTAGGGGTTGTTTGTGGTTTTCTCTAACTCTAATGTTTTTTTTCAGTGGCAGAGGCCAACATCTCCTGTCAGGCGGACGATACCTAATATTATTAGACGAGGCACCTCGGTAAGGACATATCATTTCTATGTGATTTTTAGCGTTAATAATGTAGTAAACAATAAAATAATAAAATAAATTACAATATACTGTTTGCTTTTCAGGTAAGGGACCGGTCTCCACACCCCCGGCCCGATACCCCAATTACGACATATGCGGTTCATCTGGCTAACACTGAGGTGATTAATTATTATTATTATATAGGTACTTGTTTTTTTCACTTGCTTATTTTTAGAATTGTATAATTGATTTTATATTTTCTTTTTCAGCTCGTCGGTAGTGATGGCGAATCCCAGTATTTTATAAGCGAGGATGGATACCTGCTCTCTATACGTGCAGTAAGTATTTTGGTGTATGGGGGAGTATATAGTTTTAAGTACGGGTATTTTATTACACTAATTGCATTTTGTTTTCAGAACAACCCCAGAAGCGTCAGATTTCCGCCACGGTACCGCCAGGTGACAGAGTCAACTTTTACTCAGCGGAGACTTGAGCTATGGGCGGAAATTAGGAACGCCTACGAGACGGGGTTGTACTCGTTTGGAGAGAGGGCCGTTATCGCTGTGGACGGCTGGTGTCTCACACGCTTAATGGTATGTTTTGGTATGGTATGAGTATGGTATGGGTATGGAATTGGTATGGTATGGGTATCTGATACCTTTGTTTTTTTATTTACAGAGGGGCGGTGAACCGATAAGACGTACCCACCTGGCCGAACCCCCTCTACGGATAACATCGGGTGGACCGGTTTCTATTCATTCAGAGGAAACGAGTGCAAGGACACTAATTAGCCATCTACACTATACGGTTAGTATCATCGTATTGTTTAAAGTATTTTTTTTAGTCATAGGTTTTAATAATGGTGTTAATGGTCTCTGTTTTTTCAGGGGCAGAACGTAAGAGGTGCAAGGATGGAGGAGGAGGATGTGCGTCGGCGGGACAGGGTTTTTGAAGCTCGACCAAACAGCCCTACACCCTCAAGGGTACTCCCCTCCTGGCATAGCAGACCTTCACTAAATAGTCTTGTAAGTAATAAGGTTTAACGGTTGCGTATGTTTGATATACATTTTAGGTTTTAGTTATAATAATAATATAAACATTATTTACAGGGGCGGAACGTAACTGGGATTAGGGCGGTGCCTGCAATTCCGTTTGCTTATCGGGACGAGGTTGGTGCAAGGGTGGAGGGGGACGTATTCGCCTTTCCCTCGGGCTCGAGAGCTCCCAGACTTTCGGTAATTTTTATTTTGTTATACTGTTGTATTTTTTTTTTACTGTGTGTGTACCTTGTGATAATTGATCGTTTGTTTTTTAAAGTCAATACCAGAGGTCCACATTGCTGCCTTGGAGGAGAGGGTAGACAGGCCGAGCACCGGTGCAAGGGAGGTAGCGGGACCGTCAAGACGGGTTGAACCTATTGTAAGTATCTTTATCGGGGTTAGGGTTTATTTTTGTTTTGTAAACTTGTATTATATTTAATTTGTAATGTTTCAGAATTTAAGGTGTGAGGAACAAATGCCCGCGGTCGACCCCCCTGCCGATTGTGGCGTCTGTCGCTTTGAGGAAGGCCTGTTACGGATGAGGAGGCGGCTTTTTGAGATGGTAAGGTTACAAGTCATTCGTTTGTAAGATATAGGGTAATAATTAACTTTACGAATAGATTCTTACCTGATGTGGTTTTCAGGAGCGTGGGACAAACACCACCGAGGATGTTCTGGGCATCGTCAACCGGATCGCGGCCGTCCGGACAGAGCTGGGTGAAGCTCTGACCTTGTCACGGAACGCCTTGGAGGACGCGGAGGACGACCAAATCCGTGAGATCGCTCCGGCTGTGTGGGAGGAGCTCCGTGCCACCATGGAGAGGATCCTCAGCTACAATGATAGGAGGATGGACAATCTTATTATCCGTGGCACACCTCCACCCACGGAACAGCCAAGGTACATTGTCTGCCAAATTTGTATTGCGGCCCTCCCAACTGTGGCCCTACACCCCTGTGGGCATGCTTTGTGCCCGGCTTGTAGTCGCCGGGTCACCTGCTGCCCCTTTTGCAGGAGTGTAATTAATAGCCGCACAAGGCTGTTTTTTAATTATTAGGTTTTTTTCATGTTGTATTTTTTAAATTATTGTAAATTTGTAAATTATTGTTGTATTATACCTTGTTTCACTGTATTAATAAATTAAAGTAAATTTAAATTATTTTTCTAAGTCCTAAGGCAGTTTAAAGTCCTACCTTGTTTCACTGTATTAATAAATTAAAGTAAGTCTTGAATTGTTCAAAAGCATAAAATAAATTTAATAAGTCCCAAAGTGTTTGATATGTATTTTTAAATTATTTTTCTAAGTCCTATATTGTTTCACTGTATAATATTGCATTAAAGTAAATTTAAATTATTTTTTCTAAGTCCTAAGGCAGTTTAAAGTCCTACCTTGTTTCACTGTATTAATAAATTAAAGTAAGTCTTGAATTGTTCAAAAGCATAAAATAAATTTAATAAGTCCCAAAGTGTTTGATATGTATTTTTAAATTATTTTTCTAAGTCCTACATTGTTTCACTGTATAATATTGTATTAAAGTAAGTCTTGAATTGTTAAAGAAAAAACTATTTAAGCTATAGACATTTTTTTGAAGTCTACACAATATTGTATTAAAGTAAGTCTTGAATTGTTCAAAATATAAAGTACATTTTTATAAATGAATTGTTAAAGAAAAAACTATTTAAGCTATAGACATTTTTTGAAGTCTACACAATTTGTAATTGTATTTAATACATTTTACTAAGTTTTAATAACAGTTTAGCTTGAGTATTTAATTCTGTGTTACGATGTAAGAAATAAATAAATGTTGTTTTTAAAATGATTTTTTTTACTTACCTGGTATGATGTGAAGTGTCCAGTGCCGGGTACGGACTGAAGTTGTTGGTTGAAATCGGCTGAGTAGAGTCACACAATTTCGTAAGGAACGCTCAACTATGATAGATAGTAACCATACGATAGTCACTTGGCGGTTGCATAACCAGATGTCACTGATTGATCACTAGTATTAATGACATGAGTATCACTAGTATTAATGACATGAGTCGACGTTTTGGTCGACCATAACTCATGTCATTAGACGCGAGGCCACCGAGACGTTGTTGTCCCTATTTGATCTGTGGCAAGCGATAAGCTCGAGCGCTCATGCGTATCGGCCTCTGTCGGTTATTCTCTCTTACATTATAATACTGCAGGTATTTTGTGTCTTACATTATAAGCGTGACATAACTACCTTGTTATACATCTTTATGTATATAAAACCTTATTATACATCATTATATATATATATAACTACCTTATTATACATCTTTATATATATAACTACGGTTGGTACCACTGGTATGTAGGTCATATTTTTTGTTTTGCAATTCTTTTAGGTTGGCTACACGTTTTTGCATAATAAACCCATGTTAGCGCTGAAACACTGCGTCTCCTACTAACCTTACTCACATGACGTCACTAATACGTTGCCAACTACGTCGCCAACTACGTCACAGCTACGTCACAAAAAGTCACGTGACCGGAAGCTGTCAATCAAATGAGCCAGAATTCCCAAAGTTACACTACTTTATATATATCTGGGGATATACTATACTATATACTATATATACTATATACTATACTATATATATCTGGGGACCTCAAAATGAAAAGTTATCATGGTCTCGGGCTTAAGTCTTACCATGAGACCTACGGTAATAGCCTCTTCCCTATAGGGGAAATTCGCTAAAACAAGAAGGACTGACTTAATGATAACAGATATTGATAAAATCCGCGCTTATAAAAACGAAATATTGCTTGATTTAGAGCAACGGGTATACTAGTTTTAGTTAATATCAATACAAGTTATGTAAACAAATCATTTAAATAACTTTACTTTTAAGTTTAGAAAATGTTTTCCTTTACGAGGCCGTATAAAGGGGTTTATCCTTAAAATTGATTAACAGTGAATTTAAGGAATGAAATTATCTCTAGCTTCACTATTTTACGAGAGTCATATTAACATGTTGCTTACGAAGCTTGTCTATTTACGAAGGCCCAAATAAACTATAAACGGGTTTTCCTAGACTCACGATAAATAACCATTACGTTTAGACTAAGTACATGCATTCAGCTTTCATTTACAGCATCGTGATCAGAATAAAAGTAAACAAGTGCAGACACTCGTACCGGTATTTGTCAACACTGAGATTTGTTTATACAATCTAGTTCTTAAGGAAAACTATATAAGGCACGGAATAACACACTCTACTCGAGTTATGAACGATATTTTTCATCACACTGTACGGAAAACAGCTGTTTTCATCATTAGCTGCGAGTGCAGAAAATAATGTTTTCACCACACTTCGCTGTAATCACTTGTTTTCGGAACGTCATTTGAATACCGAAAGTAGAGTTTTTCCGCCCAAGGGCCGAAAGTCAGCTGATCTATTTAGCCAGTGTTGCCAACTTATTTTAAGCGTAAACGACGTTACCTGGTTAATACGTACATGCTATTTTGTGTTATTTGGTTGGAATACTGGAAAAATAACAACAAATTTCAAAACATTGTACTATTGTACTATCGATGTTTTGTTTATTGGTTAACTGTTTTTAGTCCGAGATTGCATGAGGCGCTCGTGTTTTATGACTCTGATCACATTTAACCCGTTAATAATTGTAGTATGGTGAAAAATAGCGTTAGTAGTGGAGAAACACCGGTTTAGCCCCACTTCCGGCGCTTTTTCCCCATGTTATTCTTATGGGGATCAGTTTTTGGACCGACACCCGATCCCGCCTATAGAGCTCCCGCCTGCTGGCCTATATTAAATATACCCTTGCCTTAAATATATTGTCCCTCCTCTTTTTAAAAACTCTGGTGTTTTAATCCCAACTGCCGCCAAAACTTGGTGTTTTAATCCCAACTATTACGGTCGAACTGTCAACTGATTAAAACATCCGCTGCATGCACATCCGCCGCTTTCACGCGCAACACCATTCACCCACACTCTCCCGAGAGCGAAAGTGCGCTTGCGACACATTAACACACTAACGGATTGTTGCGTGACACTTTGACCACACTTTCCACTTACCAGTAATTTCCTGGAAATCCTCTCAATGTGAGGTAATTTCCAAATTGAAAATCGAGGTGTATATAAGGAGCCACCAACACCGTTGTTCTACACCAGTGACCTCGACCACCGGACGTCACCACACTCCAGCGACCGCGACCACCGGACGTCACCACACTTGTCACCACCCGCATGACATCACCGACTCACCGCACCTCCACGCCACCGCCCCCCTAGGACTCTGTGAGTGTTAGCAACGGTGTGATGTCTTTAGGGACAACTGTTAATCCATAATTGAAATAGCCTAATATTTGTAAATCTCCAATTCACCATTTCCAAATGTGTATTAATACCTAAAATGTGTATGTAAAAAATAATATTGTATGACCAAATTGGAATTTTTTTTAATATTTGTAGTAATTAAACTGCAAAAATGTCTTATTTTAGAGCTAAAAAATATGTTTTTATTATTTAAAAAAGATAAAATTTTAAAATTTTCAACCAAGGATATATATAGAAGCCCCAAAATCACCACCCTCATTCCAACAAAAAATGTTGACCTGTGCACAGTGCTCCACGTCTTGCTCCAACAGAAGCAATTTAATCAGACACTATCGTAACATTCACAAAGTTATTCCTAATATTTGTAAAATATGTCATCAAATATTTGATAATACAAATTTTAAAATTCACATGCTAGAAAAACATAATACTTGTGATGTGTGTAAGAGAGTTGTTAAATGTCAAAAGAAACGCCACTACCTACGATGTGACAAACAACCTTACAAGTTGTATATTTTTAACGGTGAATCTGTGGAAGTATTAGACACTCTCCAATCTTGTCCTCTACCCATCAAATGGATTCTTATTAGGAGAGTAAAATTCATCAAACACTCAGTGGACAATAATGGTGATTTAATCATTGACAAAGAATGTATTGCTGATTTTCGAAGTTTAACTAATTTATCAATTGAGAAAGCACAGCTAAAGACTCAAATTGAAAATTCACTTTTAAAAATCGATACCTCCATGCACAAGTATCAAGCTCAGGGCAGTGGATGGATATATGACCGCACCAAATACTGGCAGTTGCATGTTTACAAATATAAGCCCCTAACTCCCAAATCATACATTCCCACGCCAGAAAATATAAAATCAAAACATGCTGTTTTAAATATTAAAAACACCGATAATAAATGTTTCACCTGGAGTGTTTTAGCAAGCCTAAGACCAAGGAATAGTAAACATGCAAATCGAGTAGTTCACTACGAACCCTATGAGGGCCAGTTAAATATGACAAACATAAAATATCCAGTAAAAATATCTGACATTGATAAATTTGAAAAACAAAATAACATAAGTGTTAATGTATATGGAATTGAAGGAAAATCAATATATCCACTGAGAACAACTAAACTAAACGGCAATACTCACGTCAATCTGCTGCTTCTAAAACACGGTCAGAAATCACATTACTGTTTAATTCGTGATTTTGACAAGTTAATGTTTAATTCTACAAAAGATGACCATAAGAAATATTTTTGCAAGTTCTGTTTGCAACATTTTTCCACCAAAGATATATTGGAACGTCACACAACACACTGTAAAACCTTTGATGCCCAAAGAGTACAAATGTCTAAAAAAGATACACTACAATTTACGAATTACAAATATCAACTTAAAGCTCCCTTTGTGATTTATGCAGATTTCGAATGTTTTATAAACGGCGGCAAACACACGCCTTCTGGATTTGCTTATGTTGTGGTGAGAGACTCTAAAATTATTTACGAAGAGTTGTACAGCGGTGAAAATGTGATGGATGTATTTTTCGAAAAGTTATTTAAAACTTATGACTTTATTAAAAGTCAGATGGAAGTATATGTTCCCCTTGTAATGACTCCAAAGCAAGAGGCATCCTTCAAAAACTCTAAATACTGCCACATATGCCAACAGCCGTTACTGGGTGATAAAGTGCGCGACCATTGCCATCTAACAGGCAAATTCCGAGGACCCTCCCACAACGCTTGCAATTTAAACTATAAAGTAACCAAGAAAATTCCAATATTCTTCCACAACCTTAAAAACTATGATGGTCATTTAATAATGCAACACTTGGGAAAACTCAATCGCAAATTGAATTGCATAGCCAAGGACATGGAAAAATATATATCGTTCTCTGTTGATGATTTGGTATTTTTGGATTCCTACAACTTTCTGTCTCTTCCCTTAAGCAAATTAGCTTCCAATTTAAATACATTTAGATTTATAGACAATCCACTACTACAACGCAAGGGCGAATTTCCATACGAATACATGACAGGACCAGAAAAGTTTTTAGAGCCCCTACCACCCATAGAGGCATTTTACAGCAGCCTAACTAAAGAATGTATATCTCCTGCGCAATATGAACATGCTAAAAACGTATGGAATCATTTTAATATAAAGAATTTAAAAGAATATCACGATTTATACCTTAAAACTGATGTGTTGTTATTGGCTGATGTGTTTGAGACATTTAGGGACTTGAGTTTAAAGGATTATAAACTCGACCCCGTCCACAAGTACTCATTGCCTGGGCTATCATGGGAGGCGTGCCTTAGAATGACTGGCATAAAATTACAGTTATTTAGTGACATTGACATGCATTTGTTTATAGAACACGCCATTAGAGGTGGTGTAAGCATGATTTCCACGCGCTACGCTAAAGCCAACAATAAGTACATGGGCGAACATTATGACCCAAATCAAGAAAGCACCTATCTTGTATACTTAGACTGCAACTCGCTATACTCTACAGCAATGTGCGAGTCGTTGCCCGTTGATGGCTTTAGATGGACAAACGAGAAAGATTATAAAGCCAATAAAAATGAAAACTTTGGATTTATTTTGGAAGTTGACTTAAAATACGATAAAAGTTTACACGATTTGCACAACGACTACCCGCTCGCACCAGAAAAAATGAATGGAAAATTAATACCAAACTTAAATGACAAAACCAAATATATTCTACATTATAAAGCACTAAAAAAATACGAAGAACTGGGTTTGGTAGTTACAAAATACCACAGAATCTTAAAATTCAGACAATCAAAATGGCTCGCACCCTATATTAATTTTAATATTGAAAAGCGACAAAAAGCTGAACATGATTTTGAAAAAGACTTTTACAAACTGTTAAATAACAGTCTCTTTGGTCGAACAATTATGAACCAACGCAAGTTTCGTGATATACATCTTGTAGATGAGTCTATGTTAACAAAGTATGTTACAAAGCCAAGATTTGACTGCAGCAAAAAGTTCGATAACAACTTGCATGCTGTGCATTTAAATAAATTAATTGTAAAGTTTGATAAACCAATATATTTAGGAATGACCATTTTGGATATCAGCAAAGTAATCATGTATGATTTCCACTATAATTATATGTCAAAATTTAAGAATAAAAAGTTCTTAATGACAGACACGGATTCTCTGATGTATTCTATAGTAACAGAGGACTTTTACAAGGAAATACAATGTGACTTGGACCGTTTTGACACCTCTGCATATAGTAAAGACCATTTCTTATACTCTGATAAAAACAAAAAAGTTACGGGCAAGTTTAAAGATGAATTAAATGGTCAAATTATGTATGAATATTGTGGTTTAAGGCCAAAATTATACTCTTTCATTCCTCTACAGTGGTTATACGAAAAAGAAAAGCAAAATGAGCTAGAGGTTAAAAAGGCAAAAGGAGCTGACGGCGCTACAGTTAAACATCTCTTAAGACACCAACACTACTTACACTGTCTTGCAACCGGAGAAGATTACTACGAGAATGTTACAAGAATTAAATCCACAAACCACCGTCTGCAAACATTAACGATGAACAAAAAGGTACTCTCTTTTGATGACGACAAGAGGTTTATTCTAGATGGCATCAACACCCTTGCCCTTGGTCACTATAAAATTGGTCAAACATAAATCTGTATTTGCCATTATTCTTTGGCCTTTCCTTGTCTATTACAATAAAGCCATATTTAGACCTATCCCAGCACTGATGGCAGAGATTTCTAAATTGGTTAAATGAAAAATCATTTCCCACATGATTGTTATACACATGTTTTAAATTTAAATCGTCTTGTTTAAATAATATTAGGAAATTAACATTGTCACGTAAATGTTTGTTTACTTTACTGTAAGATTGACACAAGTAAAAACTGCTAATATTTTTGTGTCTGCCCATTGAGAAAAATTGAGTGATATTTGGACTATTTATGTCGTCAAATACAACTATTGAGTGTGATTCTACATCATTTGGTGTGATTTCACAGTTTGAATATGTGTGTAATTTAACTTCATCACACAGACGGAATATTTCAATTATTTTTTTATATTTTTCTTGTTCTAAAGATTTGGATATTATATATAAATTTGTAAACTTTAATCCTTGTTTTTTTACAATTAAGTTATAAATTACAACAGTCTTCCCCGAACCACTGGGCCCTATTATAAGACAGCGAATATTATTAGGAAATAGACCCAACTTCTTTGGTGTATTTTCTTTATGTGCTATTTTAAATTTGTTCTTTTGTTGAATAAATGACATTTTTTATATAATGGTGTATTTTCTTTATGTGTTATGTTTAATAATTTTGTTATATAATAAAAATGGCAAAGAGAAAGTGTAAGAAGGGTAAGGGATTATTCTTAAAGCCATATAGAGGCCGTGGCTTGTTAAATACCCTTATAAACAACCTTCCTTTCCCCCTCCACATCCCGTCGTATTCATATTGTGGTCCAGCAACTAATATACGTGAAAATTTAGCCAAAAATGTACCTCCAAAAAATAAGCTAGACTCTTATTGTAAAGAGCACGACATATTCTACATGAATAATCCTGATACAGCCGCCCGGAACAAGGCAGATATGAGATTAGCGGACCAGGCTTGGACTAGGGTTTCGGCAAAGGACGCCAGTCTGGCCGAAAAAGCAGCAGCTTATGCAGTGACAAATTTGATGAAGGCTAAGGCAAAAATGGGAATGGGATTAAAATTTAATAAAAAAGATGGACAACTTTCAGCTGTTAGAGGCAGCAAGAGACGTGCCTCACTTTCGAGGGGTGTACCTAAAAAACGAGCTAAGAAAACAGAGACCAAAAGTAAGAGAATGTGGAATTATTAATTTAGACAGTGACAGGGGCACACATTGGACAGCATATCGTAAAAATAAAGATGTTGTAATATATTTTGACCCTTTCGGAATACAGCCTCCAAAAGAGGTAATTGAATATTTTGTACCATCTAAAATTTACTATACAACTGATCAAATACAAGATTTAAACAGTTCCATTTGTGGAATTTTATGTTTATCATTTCTGAAAAATTTTAGTTTATAAAAATGGATTCATTTACTATAACATTTACGGGTACAGAGCCAGAGTTGAAGTCGGTGTTCTTTCCTCCTATAGAATTAAATGGTGATTATGTAATTGGGCTGGTAGATTTTCAAAGTTATAATTCTATATTTAATGTTAAAAAACCTCTAAATACTTTGACATATTACAAAATGCACAAAATTACAACCCCAAAAGGGGAGGTTACAATTGACGAATTAAACCGGGCATTAGATGGTAAAGTTGAAGTTATTATACAAAATAAAGTAGCATTAATTAATACAAAAGTCAAACTTATATTTTACAAAGGCCTAGTTCCAAAATTAAATAAACTTAAAGACACTAAATTAACTATAGACGAGGGTGAGGATGTGTATTATTACGATCACAAAGCTCCAAATGTAATTGAAATTGCTGAAGGTACATACGAAGTGTTTGAGCTTGCGAAGGAAATTCAAAAGCAACTCCCAGATTTTGTACTTATAGCCGATAATAAAACTATGAAAGCCACATTACATTCTGGCCATGTGTTTGATTTTACAAAACCGTGTTTAGGGTCTGAATTATTGGGATTTAAAGGATTTTCTACTCCAGATATTGCGTTTAAATCCGTAAATAAAATCAACATAAATAATGTAAATGTGATTAGAGTAAAATGTAATATTGCGAATGGGTCTTATTTAAATGGTGACAAATCACACACCATACATAGTTTTTACCCAGAAGCTCCTCCGGGCTACAAAATTATTGAGGTTCCCAGAAATATTATATACTTCCCTGTAAATAAGAGAAGTTTAGATGTTGTTAGCATTACATTTGCAGATCAACACGACAAGCCAATTGACTTTAATAAAGAAGAAACTACAATTACTTGTCATATAAAAAAGATATGAGAATTTACAAGAACGGGCTGAGTGTCCAAAATGCCAGGTTTCTGCGATCAATTGGGTTGAAGTTAAAATTTTCTATTAATAAAAATGGAAGATTTTCTAGACGTTGCAGGAAAATTCCAATACGATGATAGCCTGGTTAAAATTACAAATCACTCCTATGTTCCACACAACACTTTAGCAATAAATAATTCCGATGAAATTCGAATATGCATAAATAATCAAGATTTACTAACACTCCCATGTAGGAGTTATCTGTATATTAAAGGAGAAATAGAGAATCATGATAAAGGACATTTTATAAATAATGCATTTGCATTCTTATTTGACGAAATTAGATACGAAGTTGCTGGTAAAGAAATAGATATTGTAAGAAATCCGGGAATTTCCAGTCTTATGAAAATATTGTGCTCTTACAATAAAACAACTAAATTGTCAAATGTAGCATTTGATTCTGATGAAAATTTAAAAGAGTTCCATAAAAGCGGCAAGTTTAGTACTTGTGTCCCGTTAGAGCTGTTAATGGGTGTGTTTGAGGATTTTAATAAGGTTTTAGTAAATGTTAAACAAGAATTGGTGTTGAAAAGATCCAAAAACGACTTAAATTGTATATTAACAACATCTAATGCTCCAACTGGTGTCGATCCTATTCCTAAAATTACACTTAAATCGATTCAGTGGGTGATGCCGCACGTGGTGCCATCTGATGGGGAGAAGCTTCAATTACAAAAGATGTTATTGCAAAATAAAAATTTGCAAATTGCATTTAGAAGTTTGGAGCTACACGAACTCCCATCATACCCCGAAACCAAGAGACACACATGGTCAGTTAAGACGTCTTCGAGTTTGGAGAAGCCCAGGTATGTTATATTTGGTTTCCAAACAGGTAGGGACAACAGTGCACGAAAAAGAACTGATGAATTTGATCACTGTAAATTGAAAAATCTCAAAGTGTTTTTAAACTCTGAATATTATCCTTATAGTGATTTAAATCTCGACTTTGAAAATGGAGATGCCTCTAAAGCTTATGAGATGTTTGTGAGGTTTAGGGAGAGTTACTACAACACCGTCCCCGATCCTATGTTTAACAGAGCTGACTTTATAAATAAATATCCTCTAATTGTAATAGATTGTTCTAGGCAGAATGAATCAATAAAAGAGGGGGTTGTAGATATTAAATTAGAAATTGAAACTGCAGAAAACGTCCCTTCAAACACATCTGCATATTGCCTAATAATACACGATAAGGTGTTTGAGTATAATCCTTTGACAAATGAGATAAATAAAATGTAAATAAAATGAAAACAAATATTCAACAAGAATTGGTAGAGTCTGCAAAACAAATAAGAGAAAAATATAGGGCGTTAAAACGTGGTAAATTTCTAGAGGCTGAAGAGAGGTTCCAAACATTCCAACCGTTAATAGAGCCTTTGCAAGAATTAAAAAATTTAGCCACAAAAACAGAGAGGCCAGTTCTCCCAATGATTTTAGAAAAGACCCCGTCTAGAATATCAAGAATAACACAAATAACACCACACAAATTAGATTTTGGTCTTTTAGCATCAGACTATTTAGGAAATTACCTTAGTAGAAGTAGTATGACAGACACCACATATGGTATTAGGCGAGAAGGAAATAAATTTTTTATTGGGAATCAGGAAGTTCAAATTGCCAATGATGATGTTACAGTTGGAGAAAAAATTTATAAAGGGACAAAGGGATTGTGGGAATTGTTAACTTTAAAAGAACCCGTAAACTATAGTCAGGTTGATTTGCAAAATTATAAAGAGATTTTGGAAGCTACAAATGCACATTTAAAGGGTTATAAAACGGGTGCGGCGATGTCAAGCAATAAACACACTAAATATCTTAATATAATTAAACCCCTGTTTAAGACTGTTGGTGAAGGTTTAAGGCAGGTAACTGGTAATAAAATAGACTATGTTTATTGGGATGATCCTAATGAGCTTGTAGATAGGTTAAGACTGCTTTGGTTAAGCCGATTGGCGGGAAATTCTGGAGTGGATAATGAGATAGATTCTATCATAGAAGAATTGAGGGAAAGTGGAATTGTTTATTAAATAAAAATATGATAGATAAATTTTATCGCGTATATAACCCGTATAGTAAACCAGAAGCTAGAAGTTTTAAAGAAACTACTTTAAATCTAAAAGATGATTGTTGGAATGCTTTAAATTATAAAATTAGTAATGTTAAAGGTGGGGAGTTTACTGACGATGTATCGACTTTGGGGCAGACGTTAACCAGGAAAGGTGATGTTTTTGTACAAGGTAATACTAAATATAAGTTTTTAGAATCCAAGAATAATAATTGGAACGCTAATAAACGCAAAATTACTAATGTTAAACGAGGTGAAAGCTCAACCGATGTGCCCACATTAGAGCAAACTTTAATAAGAAAAGATGGTGTCTTTGTACAAGACAAAAATAATTATGAATTTTTGGAATCGGAGGGAAATGTTTGGAATGCCAAAAAGCGAAAAATAAGTAATTTGTTGGCTGGTAAAGAAAGCGATGATGTTGTAAACGTCTCTCAAGTACCAAAAATGGATCTAAACTTTTGGGATTTTAATAATAAAAGGCTAGTTCGTGTTAAACCCGCTGTTGATGAGAACGATTGTGTTACAAAACATCAGACTGTGACTTTAGACGGTCTTAAATTTGATGGTAAAAATAAGCAATTAACAAACATTTTACCTGGAACGTTGCCAAATGATGTGGCTGTTGTTAAGCAAATATTAACAAAGGGTGAGAAAAGCATAATAAAACAGGGGGATAAATATTATAATGTATTAACATTAGATGGCGATGTGTGGGATGCAGAGGACAAATTAATAAAGAATATACCTGAAGGCAAAGATAGGAGTGATGTTTGTTTAATGTCGCAGGTTTTGAGGTATGACGATAATAATAAAACTTTTAGACAAGACAATATTAAATTTGATATTTGTTTAAAATCACACGCATTAAGGTTTAACAATAAAACTAATAAATTTATGCAAGACAATAATGAAATCGATTTGATGATGTACAATCCTAAATTGTTGGTTGCAGACCCTACATCTTTAAGCGGATTTAAGACTTTAGATGGAGGGGCATATTTGCCAAAAAACTATGTATATCAAAGAATGAGTGATGGTATGTTAGTTGGTAGCAATGGAGGTGTTTTTGAAACGACAGAGACTGGCAGATACGTTAACATTAAAAATAAAGAATAAAAAATGGAAAAAATTGCTTACGAATTGCATAAGCCCGCGAGAAAGAACTTTGTTAGAAGGTCTTTTAAGGTGTTGGGTATAAACGAAACTGTTCAAATAGATTTAATAGATATGCGGAATTATGCTAGAGAGAATTCTGGGAATAAATATATTTTAACTTTAATAGACACATTTTCTAAAAAAGCTTATGCTGCTCCACTAAAGAATAAAACTGGATTAGTAGTCACAGAAGCTATAAAAACTATTCTCCCAAAGGGAGTTAAAAATATTCAATCTGATAACGGAAAAGAATTTTTTAATGAACATTTTACCAAACTAATGAAAATTCTAAATATTAATCACTACCACACTTACTCTACAACTAAGGCAGCTATTGTGGAAAGGTTCCAGAGAACTTTAAAGAATTGGTTGTATAGAGAGTTTAGTGCACAAGGAAGTTACAAGTGGTTGGATTTACTTCCAAAGTTAATAAGGATATATAATAATAAAGTACATAGATCCATAGGCATGAAACCTAACCAAGTAAGTGCTAAGAACTCTAAAGATGTACACGAAAGGTTAGCATCTAAAGTACAAGTTAAAAAGCCAAGATATAAGGTGGGGGATAGTGTAAGGATATCTAAATATAAACATGTATTTAGTAAAGGATATACCCCTAACTGGACGGGAGAGCTTTTTACAATAGCAGAAGTTAAGAAAACAAAGCCTGTGACTTATATTTTGAAAGATGAAAATGGCAATATAATCAAAGGAGGATTTTATACAGAAGAATTGTTAAAGACTAAATATAAAGACATGTATTTGGTAGAGAAGGTAATTAGGAGGAAGGGTGATTTATTATATGTCAAATGGCTCGGGTTCCCAAGTAGCCAGAACTCGTGGATTTCTGCAAAGGATGTATTAAAATGAATTTTAGGGTCAAAATATGGCAAGAGTCAAAATGGAAATTAGGGTGCAAAAGTCAGTAAATAGTTGGCAGTATTAATTCAACCGTAATAGTTAATTTGGGAAATGTAAGTGAAATTTATTAAAACACTTGCCTAGGACAATAACATATCCAAATTGCAGACAAATCGGACAGTAAACACCAAAGATAGTTTTTTAGCCTGAATTTGAAAATTAATTTTTAAAAATATAGAGGAGGGATGGGGATGGGGACAATATATTTAAGGCAAGGGTATATTTAATATAGGCCAGCAGGCGGGAGCTCTATAGGCGGGATCGGGTGTCGGTCCAAAAACTGATCCCCATAAGAATAACATGGGGAAAAAGCGCCGGAAGTGGGGCTAAACCGGTGTTTCTCCACTACTACTAGCGTTCGCACCTCTGCCGAAAGGGTTTTGCATAGCCCTCGAACGATTTATGACCTCGACTTCGTCTCGGTCATAAAACACGATCTCGAGCCAGCAAAACCTCACTTTCGGCCCTTGGTGCGAAATATACTATTTCCCGTTCTAGAGTAGGAAAATCAGCTGTTGATTTTCCACACTAGTATTTAGTTATGATTACACAAGTAGAGCTAGTAGCGCTAAGAATATATTTTTATCATAAATCAGCTGTTCTCAATAACTTAATCAGCTGTGTAAACAGTATCCCTGTTTTCATTGTACTGAGGAAATCAATTGAGCACCTACAGGTTATTTCTTAAACTTATATTATTTAATACATTATTATTAGTGAATTTCCTTTGGAAAGTGAACTATTAGCATGACCCGCACGGTGAAACCTAAGCCCGGGACCACCATAGAAGTTCCTAACGTGACCCCCTGAACACGTTTTGGGGGGTCGTTCAAAATTTTATACATATAGACATATATTAATAATCAAATGAAACCTTTTTCAACTGAGTACCCTTAAAGAATTTCTTTACTTTTATTTTTAAGACTACATGTTTCGGGACATAAGCCCATCATCATGGTCATCAAATATCTAACCTATTTTTACCATATTAAAAATATTACAATAACAGACATATGAGGAAATTACTTAGCAGATGTTTCACTTTGATGAAAAAGCTTTCTATCTATCTATTCTCATTTTCCTTAGCTTTTCAAATATTGGATTACTTGTATTAATTTTAGTATTTAGTAATTCCTGAGGCATTTCTTTGTGAGCGATAAAGATATTCAATTCTTCTGCTGAGTTCATTTTCTCACCTTTGGACATATAGTTTATTATCTTTAAATTCTCGTCTATGCTCTTTTAACTATGGTTTGTTGTTATATGTATATATATATATATATATATATATATATATATATGTGTGTGTGTGTGTGTGTGTATGCACTCTAGCGATTTTTTGTCCGATTTACTTCAAATTTGGTAGGGACGTTCTTTTCTATAACCTGTTGGACAAGTACGTTGGGCAAAACAATCGGAAAACTCTAAACCCCCTTTTTGGGGATTAATCTTTCAAATTTAGAGTTTTTGGGCCCAAAAAGGGTCAGAAAAGCCCCAGATATAAAATTAATGCATGTAAAAAAATGGGAATTAGAAAGGCGAAAGTTTTAAGCCCTCTCTTGTCATTCTAGCATAAATATTTACCGAGTTATTAAAGAAAATGTGTATCGGCTAAACACAGTACGGTACGTTGTCTTATGGGGGTTTTACACTAGAAAAGCCTGTTATTCCTTTGTTAGAGTACTTTTATTATCCCCAGCAACCTCACGCCTACTTTCAAGTATATCTGGACCTTCTCCTAACCCTATAATGTGCAAAATTTTATTCCCAGCTTTGCAAGTAAATGAAACCAGGAGTATCAGAACAGCCAAACAAACAATGTTTTCAGATTTCAATAAAAATTGGACAAATGGATGTTTTTACACTGATTTTGAGTTTTAAAAGTTTTTATGTGGAAATTCACTTCCCTCACGTCAGCGTGCTGCGTGCAAACTCGTTATTAATTAACTACAGTGTGATGAAAAATATCGTTCATAACTCGAGTAGAAAGTGTTATTCCGTGCCTTGATTGCCATTCCGCGCTCGGCTAAAGTCTCGCGCGTTAACTCGATCTCGACCCGGAAACAACCACTTCCCACTCTTGTTATGAAATATACTATTCCTTGTCCGTCCCGGATATGCAACTTGAGAGATGATAATTTAATTTATCTTCAACGTTTTTAATGAATTATAACTATCCTTTCCTCAGGATAAGACCTGTGCAACAAATCCTTAGATTTTCTTTGGATACACGTCTAAAGCTTCGCCTCTCTGGTTTCGTCTTCCGTTAAAGTTTCTTCTTTAATTTCGCCTCTCTGTCTAACTGTTATTCTCGTTTTAAAAATCCCACGCAACTCTTAGCACTCAGTTTCCTCTCTCCCTACCTGCTGCGATCGTTTTAAACATCCCACGCAACTCTTAGCTTTCAGTTTCCTCTCTCTCTACCTGCTGTGATTGTTTTAAACATCCCACGCAACTCTTAGCACTCAGTTTCCTCGCTTTCTACCTGCTGCGATTGTTTTAAACATCCCACGCAACTCTTAGCCCTCAGTTTCCTCTCTCTCTATCTGCTGTGCTCGTTAACAACAATCCCACGCAACCCCAACACTCGGTTTCGACCATATCGCAACCTCGGTCGGCAGTGGGCCAGTGGGGTGGTCCGGCTGATACCGGCGGTAACCGGCAACAACCGTCTCATCGGGTACAAAGACTCAGCATGCGTTCAGCACACTCAGCAACCTACAATGGTCTGGCTAAATACATTAACGTCCTGCTGACACCCGAATAAAGACCAGAACCCCATTACACCTAGAATTTTCTAAGGTAACACAAGATATTTGTGTAACACTTAAAATTATTTATGTTTTTCTTATTCAGCGAGAGTTTTTATTGCTAATTCATAGTTAACTATCATTTGGAAACATGTGACGAAATTCGTAATGGCTTTTGTGAGTGGCTATAGGTGATTGGGAGTTCAAGATAACGGATTTTAGGTATAGTTAAACTAAATATTGATCATTTGGTCGTGTTTTAGATGTTTGTTAGTGTTCCTATTATCGGCAGTACTGCAACGAAATTCCAGAAATTGCATCGTACAGAGACGTTTGATGTTCTGATAATGACAATTTTTGCAGTTTTAACTACAATGCCTGAATTTTGCGCTGAAAATGAAGGATAAGGTTGGTTAAATATTAGCTCATAGGATCGCCTGGACAATAGATGGTGCTCTTAAAGGCAATTTTAGAAAGATTTTCATCAAGATTCTAAACATGGGTTGTTTGGACGTGACCTGCAGTTTGCTCAAAATGTCATGAGGGAATTTGGCTATACATATAACAGTGGCAATAGATGTGGCACCCTAGTTGCGGCACTATTTTATGTAGCTTCCTTTGAACAATTATGAGTAATACACATTTAGAGCTTTTTAATCAAGAATGAAATGCGTGGTTGTAAGCAAACTCTCAATACGCTACTGAAAAATTAAATATTTAAAATGCCTTTCAAGTACGTCTTTTAATTTTTATATCCATGCGCAGAGTAAGGATAAAGTATAGTTTCGGTTGTAAATCCCAAACAGATTTCAAAACAAAAACTAGATAACATTTTTAAAATCTGTAAATCCTACTGAAGGCTTTTGTTTTGTCGGGTGTGATCAATAATTTATAATGTTTATCTACTGAGGAAAAGTGGCAATTCGCGGCGCAGTGGCCGAGGCTCTAACCTCCAAGGCATTTCATTGAAGGCCTCTGTCCATTATTTGACACCGGCAAAACAGCATTTTTTGCCCGAAAATCCTCGAAAAGTCACGTCCAATATTTCACGGGTTTGCTCCCTATAATCGGTTATAGAAAACACATACATTCCTGGTATTTCTAGGCCAAACATAGACAGAAGTTTTATAAATTTATAAAACTTTAATTAATAAATACTCTAGACCATCGAGGATGATGACGATCGAGCACCGACGTCACATAATCGGATAATCTATCTTCTATCTATTATACTAATTCCCTAAGGAATGTCTTGTGTACAGCAAAACTCTTTTATTTATGAACCGATTTTGATGATTAAGGTGTCATAATAAAGGGCTTTCTCTGCAGAAGTTATGGAATAATTTTTGTCTCCCTCAGTTCAATGTGCTTCGCCCCATTGGATTTTAAAGTTTCCTTGTATTTTAAAATAGAAGACAAATTTTAGTAAGTTTACCTAACATATGATTAATTTAATGAAAACAAACAGCTGTCTTCATAAAAATAACCTGTCTCCCTTCCGTCATTTTGATATTTAGTTTTAGCGAATTTCCCCTATAGGGAAGAAGCTATTACCGTAGTCGGCCCGGGACCATAATAACTTTTCGTTTTGAGGTCCCCAGACCCCAAAAACACCATTCGTTCGAAACTGTATATATATATATATATATATATATATATATATATATATATATATATATGTGTGTGTGTGTGTCCGTGAGCACGATAACTCTCGTAAAAATTATCCGATTTTGATGAAATTTGGTCTAAACGTGTAAAGCAGCATTTATGACTTTAAGTTCAAAACCAGCCAGATCGCTTTCTCCTAAGGGGTATTTTGGGGGGGTTTTGTACCTCAAAAATGGGTTTTTTGAATTTTTTACATATAATTTTCAAAATAATCAAATTTTAGTTTTTCCCATTGGATTCAGCTTAAAAAAATACACAATTTGGTATTTTGATCATTTCTCTACGTCAATTGGTTACCAAGATATTGAAAGTGGTAAACACAGTACGTTGTCTAATGTTATTCTTATGGAGGAAAATAAAAATTTTATATCTCGCTTATTTATGAACATATACTGACGAAACTTGGTATACGGCTTCATCTGGTTGTGTACCATTGATATTTGCTCAAAAATACAATTTTTTGTCTTAAGGCTCCCGTAGCAGCAAACGTGCGTACTCAGCCCCATGTTATTCTTATGGAGAATAAGTAACGTGTTATCTCCCTTAATTATGAAAATAAATAAATAAAATTTGGTATGTGACTTCACCTAGTTGAGTTATATTGATATTAGCATAAAACCCCATTTTTTATGTTCCTTGCTTCAGCAAACCTGCATACTCAGCCGCCATGTTATTCTTATGGAGAATAATTAAAATGTCATAAATCGTTTATTTATGAATGTATATTGATGAAACTTGGTCTGTAGCTTTATGTGGTATTAAGATAAATATATATGCATTGGAAATTCGCTGAGTACGCAGGTTTGCTGCTACGGGGGTATTTCTTTTAGTGAATTTCCCCTATAGGGAAGAAGCTTTTGCCGTAGGTCTCATGGACTTAAGTCCAAGAAAGTCCAAGACCATGATAACTTATCATTTTGAGGCCCCTAGATGCCAAAAACACGATTCGTTCAAATAGTTATATATATGTGTCCGTAAACACGATAACTCTCGTAAAAAAGGTCCGATCTTGGTGAAATTTTGTTACAAATGTGTAAAGTACCATTTATTTGAAAGAGTTCGAAAACAAGATGGATCGCACCATCTGAAGGGGGTTTTTTGGGGGGTTTTGTACCCCAAAAATGGGCTTTTTGGGGTTTCCACATGTAATTTTGATTTAAATCAAATTTTAATTTTTACCATTTAATTCAGCATAATAAAAACAAGCAATTTGGTAACTTGATCATTGCTCTACGTCAATTGGTTACTGAGATATTGAAAGTGCTAAACATTGTCTAATTTTATTGTTATGGAGAAAAAGAAAAATTGTATATCTCGCTTATTTATGAGCATAAACTGATGAAATTTGGTATGTGGCTTCATCTGGTTGTGGTTTATTGTTGTTTGCACACAAAAACAATTTTTCGCCTATGGTTCCCGTAGCAGCAAACCTAGGTACTTGGTCCCAAGTTATTCTTATGGAAAATAATTAAAATATTATATATCGTTTATTTATGAATGCATATGGATGCAACTTGGTATGTGACTTCACTAAGATGAGTTATATTGATATTTGCAAAAAAAACATTATTTTGTGTTCCTTTTTGCAGCAGACCTGCGTACTCATCCCCAATGCTATTCTTAAGGAGAATAATTAATATTTAAAATAGCGCTTGTTTGGAATATATTTCTATGAATCCTGTTAAGGATTTGAATGTGTTATGTTATATATTCATTGGAAATTCGCTGAGTATGCAGGTTTGCTGCGACGGGGGTATTTACTTATCAGTTTACTTTCAAATACAACGATGACTAACAAAATGGAATAGTTTATGAGCATGCAGTTTCATTCAGAGTGTTAGGGATTAAAATTCAGTTTATTTTAGTTTATTTCATTGTAATTATGTATATTGTGGTTGTGTTTTTGTGTTCATATGTTGTGTTTTAACTTTTTTATTGATATTTTTAATTGTAAATCTGTCTTATGATGTATTGTGTTTTTAAATTTTTATTTTGATTGCAATACTTTCGCAAAAAAATAAATATTGTGACGAAATAAATAATAAAATAGTTGAGCAACTGAACAATGACAGTAGAGTTTACTACTCAGTGGATACTTTGATTCAAGAAGAGGGAGAACACTTACATGTCCCTGATGAATTTCTTCACACTTTAGCACCAAGTGGTCTACGCCTCACAAGTTATGCCTTAAAAACGGTGTAATTGTAATTTTATTGAGATTTAAATCCACAGAAAGGACTAGTTAATGAAACCAGATTAATGGTGAAAGAGATGTATGACAAAGTTTTAAATCTATAAATTATTACTGGAAGTTTGGCTGAAAAACAGGAATTACTACCCCAATTAAGTTTAGAACCATCAGAGGGAAATTTTCCTATAAAATTCAAACGTCACCAGTTCCCATGCCGAATTGCCTTTGCCATGACCATAACAAAAAGTCAAGAATAGACACTGGAAAATGTTGGTATTTATCTACCAGAGCCTTGCTTTCAACTTGGGGCATCGTATGTAACAGTATCAAGATGCCGTGCTTTTGATCAACTGAAAATAAACGTTAAGGAACAAAGAATCCAAGGGCATCTTGCTAAAGACAATAGAGTGTTCACTAAAAACATAGTGTGGGAAGAATTTCCTCTTTAATGTGTCAAAAGTGCACTGAAAATGTTGACTGTTGCTAGTATTCTGTTAAAACCTCTATTAAAACAATGTTGGTCTTTTCAAATTTGTATTTTTAATTTATTCTTTCTCTGATTGAAGTGACAAAATAAAAGGTAATTTAAAGTATTAAATCATGTTGAAATATAGTTCATACTATTAACTGGAAACGACTAGTAAATATTGATTTTACACTACCTTCTAGTCAATTACTAATATATTGTGCTTTAATTGGAGGAAATTCACTTGACTGTTTGTGTTGTTATAAGCAAATTAAAATGAGTGTAAATTAAATATAGTTTTTACACGTTCTTATAATATATTTTAAGCAATGCCATAAAACACTTTACGGAAAAAACTGTGGGAGCTAAAGTAATGTATGCAGAATATGTCCGTATTCAGAGTACAAGTATATTCAAATTCAAATTCAAAATATCCTTTATTCATTTATATACAATGTATACATAAATGGCGTCAACATTTACAACAATCTGAAACTAATTACAGATTGATACAAAACTTGTCATTTTACTTCTGTTGATTTAAAATCATTTTTCCAAAACTCACTAAAACTGTAAAGAGCTCCCTCAATTAGAAACAACTTTAGACTCTTCTTAAATGTCGTAGTATTTATTTGTTTCTTTATTGTCATTGGCAGCTGATTAAAAAATTGTATACCTATATAAGTTGTTTTTTTTCGGAATATTTCTTTAAAATGTCTTTCAACTTGAAAATCATATCTGTTTCTTGTTTTGTAATTATGATTGCTAACATTCTTAGGCAATGTGCTTGATATATTATTTATATGTAGTACTGTTTTATAAATATAGAGGCTATACACTGTCATAATTCCTAATTCAGAGAAATGATTCCTACAATGTTCATCATGCCTAAGATTTAACATGGTTCTAATAGATTTTTTTTGAAGGTGTAAATTCTATTTTAGTTACAAATTGATGCAGACTCATATTCTTCAATCCGATAAGAAATATGAGAATGAATTAATGCAAAATAAGTTATTTTTATTGTATGTTTATCACATAAAGTAGATAATTTTTTTAAAGCAAAAATATTAGAACTAATTTTAGCACAAATTTTATCTGTATGGCCAGTCCAACTAAGATTATTATCCAAAACTAATCCATGAAAACTTGTACTTTCATTAAGACTAATAGAATGTTGCTGCTGATTGTTCAATTTATTATAAGATTTTTTATTTCAACAAGAAAATTTCATAAGGGTTGTTTTATTATCATTGAGTAACAGATTTAGGCTATTAAGTGGATCATTGACTGTTTTAATTGCAATATCAGCATCATTAAAAATTGCATTATTATTGCTGTTTGAAATTGATAAATTAATAGCATCTGCAAATATACAAAATTTACTATTTAATGTTAATATAGAAAGACAATTTGGTAGTTTACCTAAATAACAAAGAAACAGAAATGGGCCAAGCACAGACCCTTGTGGAACAGAATATTTTACCATTCGAGTTTTTGACATAATTTTTAGAATTTTGTTCTCATCAATATGAGAAATTTCAACATATTGTTGTCGGTCAGTTAAGTATGATTGTATCAAGGCCAGGTATTTGCCAGTTATTCCTAAACTAGATAGTTTTTGTAATAAAATAGGATGTGAAACACTTTCAAATGCCTTGGTCAGGTCTAAAAATGCAGTTACAGTGTGGTCACCTCTATCTAATTTATTTATGATGTTTTCAACAAAAGATACTATGGCAGTTATGGTGGATCTATTCTTTCTAAAACCATGTTGTTCACTATCTAATAAATTATTATTTTCAAAGTAATCAGCCAACTGAACTAACATAAATTTCTCAAAAAATTTAGAAAACGAAGGTAGAATTGAAACAGGCCTATAATTTACTGGATCTTTATTTGTTCCTTTTTTATAAAGTGGAATAATTTTTGATACTTTTAACTGTGAAGGAAAAACACCAGAAATAAGACAAGAATTGATAACATGATTTAGAGGTTTAAGCATTGCCCATTTAGCATCTTTAATTATTTTAGTTGGAATTTCATCAAATCCTGAGGACCATTTACTTTGTATTTTATTTATTATTTTTATCAGTTGCTTTTCAGAAATAGTATTGAATCTAAACTTTTGTGTTTGCTTATTTTTTTCAGGTAATTGTGGTGTAATACTTTTGCTATGATTTATTTTTGGAATGATTAGGTTTTCAACTGTGTCCGCATAAAAATTATTTAAAATGTCAACAACTTTATATGGATTAAAGACACACTTTCCACTATGGTTCAAAACAATTGGAGCATTCAAGTGTTCATTATTATTCTTACCAATTTCAGTCCTTACCAATTGCCATGCAGTTTTTGGAACATTATCGGATTTGCTTATTAAAATATTAAAATATTTCTTTTTCTTTTGAACAATAAGGCTTTTATATTTTCTTTTTTGCTGCTTTAAGTTAATTTTTACCAAACGGTTACTACTTTTCCTTTTATATTTATAACCATCTATTAGTTTAATTCTCTCATTTTTTACCTCTGAATCAATCCAATTCCTACTATTGGGTTTAGAGCGAATATTTACTACAGGGAAATTTTCATCAAAATAAAACTTAATTACATTGTAAAAATATGAAAACTTATTTTCAATTGGTGTTTGATACAGTTCAGCCCAGTTTTCATTCTCCAAATCATTTATAAACTTAGTTATTTGAGTTTTTTTGAAAATTCTTTTTGACTACCACAATCTTTTGTTATTATTACTTTTTTGACTTTTGACAAAATCCACTACTTCAAAAAGTTGTCCATCATGATCGGAAAGAGCTGTTACCAAGCACATTACCTTTACATATTTCTTATCAATATTCGTTATAAAATTATCTATTGCTGTTTCACTTATGTCAGTAACTCGGGTAGGTATGTCCACAGTGTAATACATATTATGTATTCCTAGCAAATTAACAAAATCTTTTTTCTTTTTATCTTCAGCCAAAACATCAATATTAAAGTCACCTCCAATACATACATTACTAGTCATACCTTTTAAAAAACTTATTAATTTATCTAAATTATCTAAAAAACCGTCTGCATTTTTTGACAGTGTCCTGTAAACCCCAGCAACAATAATCTTAACACCATTTAATTTAATTTCAACTGCACAAGTTTCAAACATTTTTTCAACATTTAAGTTAACCAACAAGTTATTTGTAATCTGTTTACACTGAATACCATGAGCTGCCATAATTAAAACACCCCCACCCCCAATCTCACTCCTAACATAATAATTAACAACTTTATTACCATTTAATTCAAAATTGTTAATTTCTGCTAATGTTAACTTATTTTCGGACAAAATAATAATATCTGGTTTCAGCTCCTCAACAGTAATTACTAAGGAATCTACTTAAACATTGAATATTCTGATGGAAAATGGATAAATTACTACCT